>QRDG01000854.1:0-262851 GCA_012064385.1 Puccinellia tenuiflora | reverse complement strand
CCAGAGACCCCGACAGCCTTTATAAGCAGGGTCCTGGATCGTAGTAAGCTAAGCATCAACCAATAGAGAAACCCTAGCCACCAGAGAGAAGTCGCCGGCTCCTAAGTTGTGGGAGCCGGGTCCTTGTAATCGAGATACAATCAAGAGCAATAACAAAGAAGCAGGAAGTAGGTCTTTACCTCGAATCAGAGGGGCCGAACCTGGGTAAATCCTTGTTCCTTGGCGAGATTAATCGTTCCTACGTACTTCAGTCATCAATGGCCCCAGAACTCATCTTCCCTGAGGAAGAACTTGCCGTGACAACCCCACGACAGCATTGCTGTGACCGGAGCCGAAGAAGCCGGCGGTTCGACATATCTCCAAGCCGGCATGCCTCCATGATACGTCGGCAAGCTACCTAGCGCGCTGATTATCAAGATGATAAGGTTTATCCGGCTCACCTTCAAACCGGCAATCCGACATCAAGCCAGCGTGCCACCAAGCCGGCATGTCATCATATCTCGGAGAGAGGGCGTTCCGTCATTTCCATATGGAGCCGGGTCTTGCTATAATCAGGCTTGTTAGCCGGTTGGGGGAACCCAGAAGGACCCGGAAAGAACTGGTGACTCGGCAAAGACGGCACCATGGAAAGCAACAGGCCGGGAAGGGCCTTAACTCGGACTATGGCGCCATGAGGATGACCTCGGATGGAGGAGCGCTTAACATGGAAGTTGTGCGTGTCGTCGAGACCTACAACCATGCTTTTGGAGTCATCGCAATCCGGGTTAAGGTGCAACTTACGGGGCCACGGTGGTGATCCGGCAGGAGTCAACCCGGCAGGAGCTAACCCGGCTTGGTCAGAACCCGGGTCATAGGTTCAAGAAGGAAATGGCGACTCGGTGGTAACCCGGCAGGAGTTAATCCGGTTTAGTCAGAACCCGGCTCAACCTGTCACCTGCCAGATTTTGATCAACAGACAAAGATGGACCCGGACAGCAGTCAAGATGGCTTCGGATGGAAAAGTGATCATCACGAGAGTTGTTCGTCTCATCAAGGCGTACAAGTTTCGTCTTTGGTCCATATCCATCCGAGTTGATTTGTGACCTCGGCGACCATGACAGGTGGAAGGACAGAAGGAGCTGCGAATCTGGACAGAGTTCGACTTGGACTAGGACTAGGGTTTTAGGACGTGATTCAATATACTTTTCTTGTAAGGAAAGCCTAGATGAGTCCTTTGCTTGTACGGGAAGACCAGCCGCCTCATATATATGTGAGAGGTGATGGCCGATTGAAGAAGAACAACACCAATCGACATATCAATCAATCTATCTTTTCGTCTACCTTCACCCTTGTACCTATGCTTCTCGTTCCTCCGTAGTTAGCTAGCTATGCCGGCAATCTGCGAAGCCACGAGACTCTAGGGGCGGTCAGGCCGACCTAGCGCAACCAATCGTCACCGCGAGCCCTGACGGGGTCCCCCCCGGGCGAGCGGGGCGTCTGGTCCAAAAAGCGTCCGCTGGATGTCCTGCGTATCGCGCTTCCGGACGGATCTCCTTTGACGTGAGCTGCGGTGCGTCACCCTCGACGTCAAGGTACCCAGATCTTAGGTGTGGTCGATCAAACACCTTGGCGACTCCTGATTTGCGAGTGTGGGGCCCCGTTTAAAGCGCAATACATAACAACCGCGACGGGACGGCGGAGAGCAACACAGGCAGCAGCACGATTGACGCTGATGTTGAGCACCAACAGCTGCTCGTGCGTATCCTGGTTGGGCCGCGCCTGCGCTGCGGCAGCGGGGCGCTCGGCGGCGAGCCCCTCCAGCGGCGGCACGGGGGACGCCGAGGTTGAGCACCACCGGCTCCTTGCAGGTCTCCTGGTTGGGTTGCACCTGCGCTGCGGCGGCGGGCGTTCCGCGGTGAGCCCCACCAACAGAGGCACGAGGGAGAATAACGTCGACGACCACCACACGGTAGGCTCATCACCTAGTGCACCACCGGCTGCTCGCGCTTCTTCGGGCTGCACCTCCGCTGCAGCGGCAACCCAAGCCTGTGCTCGTCGGCGGTAGTATTTTCGTCGGCGTCGGCGTAGTAGTCGCGGAGCTCTGGCGACGACTGCCACCGTGCCACAGGCGTCACGGCCGGTGGCATCGACCACGTTCCAGAGGTTTCCATTGTACGGCTGCTATGGGCTTCGGAGTTGTCGGCGTTGACCACCTCGCCGCGCTCCGGCGTGGTGGACTGTAGACGGATATGGTATGAAGTGGAGAGAGTCAATGAAGGGGATAGAGCGCTGGACAGCTCGAGGAAGAAGAGGATAAGTCAAACAGAGAGCACCTATAAAATCGGTTTAACGATTTCATGACCCAAACATGGTTTTCCATGTACTTGTTCCTAACCGAATTATTAGTAATTCCGGTTTTCCAAAAACTCTATGTAAAACGTGTTTTGCTAAAACGTAGCGCTAATCCTCTACATCCAAACAACCACTAAGATATTTAACCTCTCGTGAGTACCCCTCCATTAAAAATTAAACGCGCCTTAAGTATTTCTCGTAACCCAATTGCATTTGAAATCCATCCAATTCAATGTGCAATTGCGAAAATACGGTTACAATTGGAACCTCGTGTGCAACTCACAGTGCACGAATCAAGATGTAAAATGAACTGTAAGTTAAGATCTAGGTTAGCGAGAACTAGCAAAAGGGTTAGCAATTGTACTCCCTTTGTTCCAACTTAATTAGTGTCTAAGGAAAACCTTTTAATTTTGACCTGAGTGGTGGGCATCACCCCTCATACCCTAACTGTAGGCCACAACACCTTCTGTAGTCATGAGGCACCGTCGCCACATGCATCCCCCCCCCAAGGGTTTGGTCCCCGAATAGAAAATTTTCCCGAGGAGGGTCGGGATTCCCGGTTACCGAGAAATCCCGGACGGTTACCGGACGAATTCAAATATCAAATTTTGAATTCAAATGTTCTCGGAAGGTATTAATAGCATTTCAAGCTACAACTATGCATTAAACGGATCATGTCGCAGTGGTTGGATGGTAGGCCAAGTCTGAGGTCCCGTGTTCGAGTGAGCTCCACCACCTTTTTTCAACTAATATGTCTTTTTGGATAGAATAGATCTGGAACAGCGTTAATCCTGAAAACCAAAAAATACTAGCAGCGCGTGAGACTCGAACCTAGGACGTCCGTTAGAAAACCACAGGGAGCTACCACTATTCCATTCGACCATTTAGTTTCTATACGAGATAAAGTCTTTTTATCTAGATTAACATGTTGAAATTCAAAAAATTCAACTAAATTCGAGATTTTTTACTCGGTTAACCCATTTCCCGGGGGTGCTCGGGAAACTCGGTTACCGACCGGTAACCAAATCCCTGTTCCCCCCCCCCCCGAGGTGCTTGAATACGATGTGAATCCCAGCCTCGTCGTAGGAATTCACACGCCTATTTTTTAACTAATTCAAATCCAACACTATGAAATGATCGTATGGGCACCTAGAGGGGTGGGGGGGTGAATAGGTGCTACAGCAAATTTTAATTCTTTTTCAATTTAGGCTTGACACAAAGGTAAATTCTCTAGATATGCAACTACGGTGAATTTACCTATATGACAAGCTAACAACTAGCAATGGGAAATTATCACGATACAAGTAAGAGCTATGAGGGGATAGAGATAACCGAAAGTAGAAGCACGCAGAGATAAGGATGTATTCCCGAGTTCCTCCTTGTTAAGGGAGTACGTCTCGTTGGAGGGGTGTGAGCTTGCCACAAAGTCCTACTCAAGATGCCTCAAAAGGCCTCACCCTATTCTCCGATGAACCTCACCACAAGGGTTAAGTTCACCTTCCACTATCGGAATCCTTCAAGGCGGAATCCGGAGCCCTTACAATGTTCTTGGGGCACACACCCACAACTTAATCGGGGGCTCCCAAAACAATACAACAACTGAAACAATAGCAATACAAGTGAGAACACAAATGGCCTAGGTTTTCCAAGTGGAAACCCTAGATATGAATCCCTCTAGCAAACGAGGGGGAAATGAAAAACCACTTGGTGAAGATGTAGATCGGGGGCTTCTCCTTCAATCCTCCAAAGATCAACGAGTTTGGGTGGAGGGATTGGGAGATCTCTTCGATTTGAGCTTTTGCTTGTAATGGAGGAGAGAGAGTTCCAAGAGCTAGGTGACTCAAGGTAGGTGGAGGGGTATTTATACCCCTCCACAAATTCTGGCCGTTGGGGCAGCGAGGGACCGGAACTTCCGGTGGGCCGGATATCTCCGGGGAGAATCTCCGCCCAAAATTCCACCGGAAACTTCCAGGGCCGGAACTTCCGGTCTGGTGGCCGGAACTTCCGGGCCATCGGAAAATTTCCGGGGGAAACTTCCGGGGAGAAGTTCCGAGACCACTCCAGGGAGGGATCCAAAATATGACTTAGATGTTTTCTCGCATGGCCGGAACTTTAAAAATTGGTATCTCCTTATGGCTCAACCATATCTTTGGTGCAAGTGCTATGATTTGCTTTTGCTTTATGCACACTTGCACTTGTTGCGTGTTCTAGATGACTTTGGGGGAGTGAGGATTCCATATTTGTGCACTCATCAATAGTGCATGAACATTGGGGAGCTTCTCTAATTTTATTTAGAACTCTCATTTTGGATCTTTTTGATTGCCTATCTCCTTTGTGGAGATGTTTAGAATGATTTCATTTATTTGCAATCTTTGATCCTCAATATAGTTTGATTTCCTTCAAATATTCTTCATTGGATATGTGCATTTGATTTCACTCATATCTTGAGAAATGCACACTTTATGGAGGAACTCATATTATATTGGCCTTCTAAATTTTCTTCCCATTTCGGCAATCGATGCCAATGGGGGAGAAGTTTAGAGGGTTTAAGGGAATTTGTGGTTTTATGCTTTTGTTGCATTTGCCTTTAATGCACTTGCATCCTTGCTTGTTTGTCTTTCAAGGATGCTTTATTCTTTATATAAACTCTCTTAAAAAGGATTGTCATCAATTACCAAAATGGGGGATATTGAAAGTGCATGGTTGCCCCCATGTGTGGTTTTGGTAGTTTTGGTAATTAATGACAATCTCTATGGCCTAATGTTTGCATTGAGATATCTTTATAGATCTTGTCCATGGGAAAAGATTGGAGTTCATGTGTTGGACTCTAGAAGAGTATATGATGATCAAGCCATCATATACATCAAGAGAAGAATATGAAGTGCAAGTGGATACATGAAGATGGAGCTTAGCAAGGCTCTCCCATAATGATGTATGGGGGAGAATTTGAAGAAGTCTTCATCAAGCATGTGCTAGCATGCACAATCAAGAAAGATGGTCCAACTTGAGGGAGTCAAGATCGTCATCATCTAGCTCAAGTGGATTATGCACAAGGCAAAGGTATGATCTTGACAGATTTTCTATTTTACCAGTCTCATGATGTTAGTTGAGAGACCGAGTTATAGGATAGATAACCGTACTATCAAGAGGGGCTCTCAAGTGAGTAACTTGATCGCATCTTTGTTGACAGCTCAAACCTTTGCATTCTTGGCATATCATATTTCTTGGTTGTTATTTGGCTTTTATCCATATGAGAATTTAGAGGTTGTGTTCATCTTCATACCAAGCTCCAGTTCATCAAAAACGGATCTCATGAATATCTTCTTGCGTTTTTGATATTGGAGGTTTTACCGGTTTTCTCTTCTAAGAGAGGTCAAACTCTCTTCCTGTGGTTTCCTCCTCACATGATGGACTATGATGTGTATATGCATGATATTATAGGGCTTGTGATTATCCTTGAAACAAGCCTAAGATCATAGAAAACGGAGTCCGGATAAAAAACTTGTTGGTTTCTTGATGGTGGAGGATTTACCGGTTGTCTTTTAATAGAAAGGTTTACCTTTCATCTTTTGGTTTTATCCTCCCTTGTTGAACAATGATTTTTTTGTATATTCTTGTAGAGCTTTTCGTTGCGATTCCAACGAGCCCAAGATCATCGAAAACGGAGTTCGGATGATAAAGATATCTTCGTTTTTGTGTTGATGTTTCTGCAGTTTTTCTGTAGGCCGGAGTCTCCGGCCCTAGACCGGAGTCTCCGGTCTGCGCAGTTTTTTTTCGTCCAAAACGCGGTGTGGTACTGGACCCTGGTCCGGAGGTGCACCGGAGTCTCCGGCTCTAGACCTGAGTCTCCGGTCTGAGTAGACCGGGGTCTCCGGTGTAAGCAGTTTGCAACGGCTCTTTTTCGTGGGGACCTATAAAAGGCCCCCCTTCTTCCCCAAAGGGACTAGAGCTTCTTCCAGCACATTTTTCCTCTCTCCCCCACCATTGTTGACCTTAGAAAGCTTGCCTCCCTCTCAATCCCTCCCATGATTATTGCATATCTTTGAGGGAAAAGTGAGAGGAGATCTAGATCCGTATTTCCACCAATCAATCTCTCCTCTAAGTGAGGGGAACCTAGTGGATCTAGATCTTGGAGTTATTTTGTGGTTCTCCTCTTTGTTCTTCCTCTCTTATTTCCCCAAAGCACTTGTTGCTTAGTTGGGATTTGAGAGTGAAGGATTTGAGCACTTGTGCTCTTGCTCATTGCATTTGGTGCATCGGTTTGCTCTCTCCACGAAGATTTGTGTAAGTGAAGATTGTGAGCTTGTTACTCTTGGGTCATTGGACCCTAGACGACATTGTGGTGATTCTTGGGAGCCTCCAATTCGGTTGTGGATGTGTGCCCCAAGCTTAGTGGTGTAAAGGCTCCGGATTTCGCCTTGAATAATTCCGATAGTGGAAGGTGAACCTAACCCTTGGGGTGAGGTTCATCGGAGAATAGGGTGAGTCCTTTTGTGGCATCTTGAGTAGGCCTCTTGTGGCGAGCTCACACCCCTCCATCGAGACGTACTCACTTAACAAGGAGGAACTCGGGAATACATCCTCATCTCCGCGTGCCTCGGTTATTTCTATACACGAGCTCTTTTCTTATGCAATTTACGTTGTGATAGTCTTCGTGCTTGAAGTTTTATATCTTGCAATCACCTTGTTGCTTGCCTTGCTTAGCATAAGTTGTTGGTGCACATAGGTGAGCCTAGTTTATTTAGGTTGTTGGCTTGTTAATTTAAACACCTAGTTTTATTCCGCAATTATCAAGCCATAAACCGGAAAAGTTTTAATCGCCTATTCACCCCCCTCTAGGCGACATCGTTTGTCCTTTCACATGCGGACAAGGATATCAAACAGAGGGAGAAGTCCAGTGGTAGTACCAACAGCAGAGTCATCAACACCATCAACATAAATACCTCTCAGCTTCGACTTGTTATACTCTTGGGTAGCATCATGCATCCGATCCCCTTGAGAGATATGAGAGCCCTGAAAGGGGTAGCCAAGAAGCTCACCAAATTCCTTGAAGTTAGCAGTGAGCTTGTGAGTGCCAGACATCCAAGTCATCCCAGTAGTGACATCACCATCAAAGACCACGGTGGCAAGGAACTGATGCACATAAGTAATGTTGTAGTTGCACTCAAGCTTCATCAGATGGCGCAGTCCCAAGCAATCTACCACTCGGATGGCGGTCCCACAATAATCTGCCTTCTTCTCAAGATGATCAAAGTCTATTGCCTTCATAGGACAAACTTTCTTCTTACCCTGCATTGCCCCATACACCTCCTTGAACATAATTTCTTGATCATAGCACCATAAGCAAGTGTCGATGGAGTAGTCATGTGGCTGGTCAAAGAAATTAGTGCATCGCCACTCACAGAACTCATTCCGACTCATAGACTTGATGGTAACCTGCACGACCTTTTGCTTATTCCTCAGATCCACTATCTAAGCAGAGCGAGCAGCAAGAGTCTCTTCATCAGAAACATTTTCAAGTGCATTGGGCGGCGGAGGACAGGCGGCACGGGATGCCGACCGCTTGGTACGCACACAAGACTGAGAGAAACCACCTGCACACAAAGAAATAGATAGGAAGAACATCATAGATAAGCACTCATGTCCAGGAGGCCAAAAGGAAATAGCAGAGAAAAGAAAGCAAGAATTTCTGTCAGGTTCACAACGGAAGTTCCGGCCTCTGCACACCGGAAGTTCCGGTCTTGTGCAGCGAGCGGAAATTCCGTGGAATCTGATAGAAATTGCCAAAAACTTTCAAATCGCTGCTACACACAGGGATAACTAGCCTAGATGAGCATTTCTACCAAAGGAAACTAGTCAATTCCTCCTAAATCATCTAGGATAAACGAAGTACGAGTTCGTCCTAGATTCAAAAATAGAGGAATTTACCGGCATCCATGGCAAAAACGGAGTGGAGGAGAAGGATCCCCTCGTCGAGGAGAAGCGGATCCGGCACAAATCCGACGGAAATCGGGGCGAGGGCGTCCCGATGGAGGTCGGACAGCGTTGGGGGCTCCCGAGCAGGAGAGAGAAGGTGGGGGGTGCGGGGGTGGAAGAACTGCTCGGGGTGAGCCAGTCCACCCCGCGGCCCTCCCCATAAGGCGCCCGTTCACTTAGACTGGAAGTTCCGGACTGACGCCCGGAAGTTCCGGTCCCTTAGGACGGAAGTTCCGGCCTACCGCCAGTAGAACCTCCAGGAAAAACAGGCACACGCAAAACTGGACATGAGCGATGGAAAGTAAAGGTTCAGGGATAAGATGGGGCTTAGGTCGAGATTTCAAACTGTCATACAATGGTACTACACTCATAACTGCAAGATGCAAAGATAAATGCCAATTATGAGTGCTTTTCCATGAGGCGCACATAGTGACACATATATGCCTAGAAAAACCAAATGAACACCAAATAAGAACCAACTCCTCACATGAGGAGGTTGGTGGCCGAAGCCACCATATATGAGTATGAAAGAGTGAGACACCGCGAAGATGTATCTTGGGTTCTCACTCAAACTCATCATTTAAGCTCACAATTCATGAATTGAATATAGAGTAGACAGATGAATTCATTAATATAGGCATCATGGGGGAGGGAGAGCCCAATGGTTAGGACAACACTCCCCCTAACTCCATGCCTACACCTAAACCAAGATAGAAGTTGAAGTCTAGGTATGTATGCAAGATGGTCAAGTCAAGCTCCTTGAATCCACGATATTTAGCTCATTCATCAAATAAGTGAATCTTGCTTCATCAAGTGGCTTCGTGAATATATCGGCAAGTTGGTCTTTGGTTGGCACATAAGCTAGATCAAATATCCTCACGAGCAACATGATCCCGAATGAAGTGATGACGAATCTCAATGTGCTTGGTTCTTGAATGTTGTACCGGGTTATAAGAGATCTTGATTGCACTCTCATTGTCACACAAAAGAGGCACTTTGTCACAATTAACATCGTATTCCTTTAAAGTTTGCTTCATCCATAACAATTGAGTGCATGCACTAGCGGCGGCCACATACTCGGCTTCGGCGGTGGAGAGAGATATACAATTTTGCTTCTTAGAAGACCAACTCACCAAGGACCTACCAAGAAATTGGCAAGCCTCGGAAGTTGATTTCCTATCATCTTGATCACCGGCCCAATCCGAGTCCGTGTACCCACAAAGAGTGAAAGATGAATCCCTTGGGTACCACAAACCAAACCTTGGCGTATGAATCAAATATCGTAGTATTCTTTTGACCGCCACCATGTGGCTTTCCTTAGGAGCTGCTTGATAACTTGCACACACACCTACACTCAACACAATATCGGGTCTAGATGCACAAAGATAAAGCAACGAACCAATCATGGAGCGGTAGAGCTTTTGATCCACATCTATACCCTTTGTGTTAAGTTGTAGATGGCATTTGGTATCCATAGGAGTCTTCTTCTCCTTAGCATCCGCCATATTAAACCTCTTGAGCATGTCTTGAATATACTTTGCTTGGCTAATGAAAGTCCCTCCTCAATTGCTTGATCTCAAATCCAAGGAAGAACTTCAACTCACCCATCATGGACATCTCAAACCTATCGGTCATAAGCTTTGAAAATTCATCATTAAAAGCTTTGTTAGATGAGCCAAAGATAATATCATCAACATATAGTTGGCATACGAAAAGCTCCCCTTTAACCCTCTTAGTAAAAAGAGTGGGATCAATTTGCCCAACTTCAAATCCACGGTCTAACAATAAGTCTCTTAGGTGCTCATACCACACACGTGGGGCTTGTTTAAGTCCATAGAGTGCTTTATCAACCTTGTAGACATGGTTAGGGAAGTTGAGGTCCTCGAACCTCGGGGGTTGCTTAACAAACACCAACTCCTTTGAGGGACCATTGAGAAAAGAACTTTTAACATCCATTTGTTACAATTTAAAGTTATAACGGGATGAATAAGCAAGAAGGATACAGATGGACTCAAGGCGAGCCACGGGAGCATAGGTCTCTCCAAAATCAATGCCTTCAACTTGAGAGTACCCTTGAGCCACCAATCTAGCCTTGTTCCTCACAACCATGCCATGTTCATCTTGCTTGTTCTTGAAAATCCATTTTGTGCCAATAACATTGCGGCACTCCTTTGGCTTCTCAACTAACTTCCAAACTTTATTGCGCTCGAAATTGTTGAGCTCTTCATGCATGGCTTCCAACCAATCCGGATCTTCAAGAGCTTCACACACTTTCTTCGGTTCCACCATGGAGATATGAGCTTGATGATCACTAAAGTTTGCCAATTGCCTCCGGGTGGACACCTTGCCTCTCACATCACCAATCACCTTCTCAAGAGTATGCTCACGAATTTCCATGGTTCTTGCAACTCTAGCTCGACGACGGGCTTCGATATCCTCATTGCATCTTGGAGGTATCACTTGATCATCTTGATCATTTGTGTCCCCGTCTTGACCGGAAAGTTGGCCTTGATCATCAATAGGCACGGCTTCAACATTTGAAGAAGAAGATGATTGAGCAAGGTCTTGATCATTCCTAGCATCACAAATAGGTGAGTTCGGCTCTTGCATAGCAACTTTATCAAGGGGTTGAGGATCTTCAACTTGTTCTTGGGTTGGTGCAATAGGCTCTTCATTGGCAAGATTTTCTTGTGTAGATGAAGGCTCCACTTGAGTAGAGCATTGTCCTTCTCGATCCGCCACAAGGGGTTCCTCAACGGGGCGGAAAAATCCCACACCCATTCTTCTTATGGCTTCTTGATAAATTTCATCATCTACATCGGAAACATGAAATTGCGCCACTTGGGAGCTGTCATTTTCCTCAAACACCACACTACAAGATTCTATGATATGCCGTGAGGCTTTATAATAGATTCTATAAGTGTGGGATTCGGAACCGTAACCAACAAAGATACCCTCTAGAGATTTGGATTCAAATTTAGTTAACCGACAACCTTTGATCAAATAGAAACACTTACAACTGAAAACACGAAAGTAGGAGATGTTAGGCTTGTTGCCGGTGAGGATCTCATACGGAGTCTTGTTCAAACCTTTGCGGAAGTAGAGCCGGTTGGACGAATGACATGCCGTGGAAATAGCCTCTGCCCAAAAGCTCAACGGAAACTTAAACTCCGCTAACATGGACCTTGCCATATCCATAACAGTCCGGTTCTTCCTCTCGGCTACACCATTTTGTTGAGGGGTATAAGTTGCGGAATATTGATGACAAATACCCTCTTCACTAAGAAATTCATTGAGGGTGTAGTTTTTGAACTCGGAGCCATTGTCACTCCTAATTGCCAATATGGGCACATTGTGTTGACATTGCATTTCAATGGAGAAGTCGATGAAGGTTTGTTGGGTCTCACTCTTCGACTTGAAGAAATAAACCCAAGTGAATCTTGAATAGTCATCAACAATCACCAAGCAATACTTATTCCCACCAAGACTAGCTTCGGGAACGGCACCAAAAATATCCACATAGAGGAGCTCCAAGATCCTCTTGGATGAAATAATAGTCTTGCTAGGGGAGAATCATGCATCTTTACTTCAACACATGACCTACAAACACGATCTTTGGCAAAAGAGAAATTTTGTTTTAGTCCGAGAATGTGGCCACCCTTGTGAAGACTTTGCAAAGTTCTTATGTTGACATGGGCTATGCGGAGATGCCACAACCGACCCACGTCGGCCTTTCCTAAGAGGCACATCGAATTTGAAGTGGTTTTCCCTGAAAAGTCAACCACAAACAAATCATTTTCGATGTACCCAATGAAAGCGACCTTTAGAGTCTTGCTCCACAAGAGTACCACAATATCACTATCAATAAAGACGGCAAATCCCATCTTATTAAGTGCATGAACGGAAAGTAAATTATAACCAAGGGTTTTGACAAGCATGACATTCACTAGGGTGATATCTCTAGCGACTACCACCTTGCTAAAACCCGATACCTCGGATTTTGATCGATCTCCATAAGTGACGGTTGCTTGATTTAGATTTGGTCTCCTCTTCGTCATTATCTCCTTGCTTCCGGTCATATGACTTGTGCATCCACTATCAAGCACCCATTTTGACCCCCGAAAGCATAGTCCTACAAGAAATCATTGCTTTGATTTAGGTCCCTATTTTGTAATGGGTCCTCTTTTGTTAGCAACAAGGGTCTTAGGAACCCAAATAGAATGAGCAATAGGAATATTTCTAGGACCAACAAATTTAGCATAGATATCCCCATAATAATCAACATATAAAATGTAGTGGGGGTTAGTTTTTCCCGCAAAGTCATCACTAGTGGTTTTGCCCCTTGTGGCACCACCACTAGCAATGTTTACCTTCTTGGCTTGAGGGCTCTTCTTTGCTTGAGGAGCCCTTGCATCTTTCATGAAGTTCTCCTTCTTCTTTTCCTCCTCAACAAACCCAACACCAACTCTCCCTTTTTGTGAAGTAACAAAAGGTTTCTTACCTAGGGAGAAGGCCTTAGTAAGATTGATCTTCAACCTAGCATTTTCCTCAATGATATTTGCATGATCACAAGTAATACGAGTGGAGGAACTAGGCACATCAATTTTAGACGGCTGAGCTTGAAGTTGTTCATACGACTTGGTGAGGGTAGAGTGTTCACTCTCCAATGCCTTGTGAGCCTTGGAAAGTTTCTCTAGCTCCTCGGTTAGTCTAGAATGACCAACACCAAGCTCGACCTTTTCTTTCTTACATGCTTTGTATTTTGCAATTTCATGGTCATGTTCTTTAATGAGTTTAGCAACAATTAAATCATTTGACTCTTCTATAGATTCTAATTGTTCCTCAAGAGAAACCCTAAGCACATGCTCTTCTTCGAGATTATCTTTCAAGGATGCAATTTCCATAGCATCCTCTCTTTCAATGTTACCCTTGATCTCAAGCATCTCTTGAGCTTCACCATATTGACTCATAAGAGCTTCAACATGCTTCTTGGTTTCACCTTGCAAGTTAGTTATGAAATGATCGAAGGCAACTATTTCCTCTTTAACTCTAAGACTAGCAGCATCATTCACATTACTCATAGTCTTAGGATATAAAGGGGATGATACCTCGTCGGTCTTGGCCATGAGACATCTTGCGAAGGGGATGGAAACATTTTCATTGGGGGGCTCAAAGAGGGAAGGAGATGATGAAGATGCTACGGCAATGGCGGCCACTCCACTTGTGGTTTCTTCTTCTTCTTCCCCGGATGAGTACTCTTCTTGAGCAAGCAACACAATTCTTGGGGGCTTCTTGTGAGTGATCTTTGACTTGTCCTTGCGAACAAGCTTCCCTCCATGATGTTCACGATTCTCAAACGGACATTCGGCCACAAAGTGATATTGATCTTGGCAATTGTAGCAAGAACAAACCTTTTGTCCACCCTCCTTCCTTCCACTTGACTTGTTAACTAGTTCCTTTGTCTTGGACGGACTCTTCCAAAAGGCTTTAGATGTGAGAGCCGAATAGTCCTTGAGAGTATCTTCAAGATCTTTGGGATGCCAATGTGACACATCTTCTTGAGTCTCATCATCTTCGTCTTGCACCACACCTTTGGCCTTCAAAGCAAGTGAGGTTCCTTTGTGCATTCCAATGGCCCGGGCACGAGCGTCTTTGGCGTTCTTGGCGGCCACCTTGAATGCCGCCATCTCTTGCATAACTTCATTTGAAGATATTAGGTGATAGTTGTGTCTTCCTTGGAGACTCTTCAAGTCGGTGGGCTCGAAAGGCATGAGGGCACTCACATACTTCCTCTTGATCCAAGCATCATCCACATAGGTGGCTCCAAGAGCTCTAAATTGAGTGGCAATGGTCTTGAGTCTTCGAAACATGTCTTCATGGTCTTCACCTTCTACCATGAAAATCCCCTCGGCTTGGTTGCTCAAGGCTTCAAATCTATTCCTCTTCATACTCTCATTGCCAATAAACACTTCGGAGAGAGTCTCCCAAGCTTCTTTGGCGGTGGTGGCAAGTTCGATGTGAGTCATGTGCTTTTCTCCCACGGCGGTTTGAATCATGTTGAGGGCCAAGTCATTGAGTTGGCAATCCACAACCTCTCTTCTTGTCATGTTGTTTGGGTCGACGACCTTTAATCCAACCTCAATGATTCTCCTTAGCTCGATCGAAGCACTCTTAACATGAGATCTCATAAGAAATTGCCAATTAGAAAAACAAGATGGATTAAGCCTAGGTGGATCACCCCTATTGTTTATATGAGGATGCGGGATTGGTGGGTCGGGGGAGTACACAAACGGAACCCCATGGTACTCCGCCTTCCCACCATCAATTTTAGGAGGGGATTCTTTAGTTCCTTCACCCTCCTCTCCTTGAGTGGCGGAAGCGTTAACCTCAAGGGAGGGAGATGCGGGGGCTTCATTAGCATTCAAGAGTTGTGCCATCATTGCACGCAACTCTTCCATTTGAGCACCGATGGATTCCTCCAATTTCTTGAAGTCATCCATGGAGACTCCGCTAATAGTGACCTCCGGCTCTCCACTCTCGGGTGCCATAATCTCTTAGGCGGTGAAGCCTAATTAATGAGCCAAGGCTCTGATACCAATTGAAATGATCGTATGGGCACCTAGAGGGGGGGTGAATAGGTGCTACATAAAATTTTAATTATTTTTCAATTTAGGCTTGACACAAAGGTAAATTCTCTAGATATGCAACTACGGTGAATTTACCTATATGACAAGCTAAAAAACTAGCACTAGGCAATTATCACGATATAAGTAACAGCTATGAGGGGATAGAGATAACCGAAAGTAGAAGCACGCGGAGACAAGGATATATTCCCGAGTTCCTCCTTGTTAAGGGAGTACGTCTCGTTGGAGGGGTGTGAGATCGCCACAAAGGCCTACTCAAGATGCCTCATAAGGCCTCACCCTATTCTCCGATGAACCTCACCACAAGGGTTAAGTTTGCCTTCCACTATCGGAATTCTTCAAGGAGGAATCCGGAGCCCTTAAAATGTTCTTGGGGCACACACCCACAACTTAATCGGGGGATCCCAAAACAATACAACAACTGAAACAATAGCAATACAAGTGAGAACACAAATGGCCTAGGTTTTCCAAGTGGAAACCCTAGATATGAATCCCTCTAGCAAACGAGGGGGAAATGAAAAACCACTAGTTGAAGATGTTGATCGGGGGCTTCTCCTTCAATCCTCCAAAGATCAACGATTTTGGGTGGAGGGATTGGGAGATCTCTTCGATTTGAGCTTTTGCTTGTAATGGAGGAGAGAGTTCCAAGAGCTAGGTGACTCAAGGTAGGTGGAGGGGTATTTATACCCTCCAAAAATTTTGGCCGTTGGGGCAGCGAGGGGCCGGAACTTTCAGTGTTATGCACCAGAACTTCCGGTGGGCCAGATATCTCCGGGGAGAATCTCCGCCCAAAACCTCCGGGACCCCTCCTGAGAGGAAACCCGAAAATGACTTAGCCAAAATTCCACCGGAAACTTCCAGGGCCGGAACTTCCGGTCTGGCGGCCGGAACTTCCGGGCCACCAGAAATTTCCGGGGGGAACTTCCGGGGAGAAGTTTTGGGACCCCTCCAGGGTGGGATCCCAAAAATGACTTAGCCGTTTTCTCACTTGGCCAGAACTTCCGGCCAAAGGCCGAAACTTCCGCCCACCGGAACTTCCGGTCCAAGGGCCGGAACTTCCGGGCCTAAAAGGGCAGAAAACCACCCCAAAGCGATTCTCTTCTCCGTCTTCGATCTTTTCACCTTCTGGGCCTAACCACCTAAAAAACCTGACGAAACACTTTACCGAACTTGATTAGCCCACAAAATGTGTTGTCATTATATCACCAAAACTAAGAGATGTTCTTTCACACTATCTTTCCTTCACATTTCTGGGTGTGCATGTTGGTCCAAATATTGACTGAACTTTGTTATCTCGAGCTCTCAATGGAACATATATGAATAATTTGTACGCAAGTGTGTCACAAGAAGCACATATGATCGACGGAGTGTTTTTTGGCACGCAAATTTTATCAAAAAATAGGAGGCATGCACTCAGAACTAATTTTGGTTTGCACCAAAATATTCTTAATATGACCTTGAAGGAAAAGTTTTCAACATGAAAGGTGGTCATTTAGCTGGAGAACAACTTTTCTTGAATCGTCTCAATCCAAGATCATGTGCAACAAACAGAGCCAAAACAAGAAGCGAATCCAAAACTTCCACTAAAGTCCAGGCAATTAGGATGCTCTTGTTTAATCCGGATTTAGAATAGACAAAACTCTCGCGTATTAGATTATCATCAAAATTGTCTCAATTAGATTAGATTTAGGGTTTCTTGATGGAAATTTGAGTTTTTTTGTTGTATAGAATGTCCAGCCGCCTCATATATAGATGAGAGCTAACGGTCAACTGAAAAAACAGCACACAATAAAAAATCCATCTGCTACTTCTACTTTTCTACTAATATTCCCTAGTTTTCTGCTTTTCATTATTCATGTTGGAGAGTTGTGAATCCCGAGGTTGTAAGCACGACCACGCCTAGTCTTGGACCCATGGATTAAAGTTTGTCGGGACGAACTTATATGGTCTAAATTGTTTAGGCACAAATATTAATAATGCAAATGTTCAATTCACCTTTTTAGTGTCCACGGTCTTATAGTAAAAGGCTATTAGTGTCTATGTAATTGTTGGGGATATGCCGAACAGGTACCATCACGGAAGTGACTAAAAGCCAGTGTACCAGGGTAGCCCATAGTGGTGGTAAGCCAAATCCGGCTTACCGGGCAGCCCAGTACGATGAAGCGCAGGAAGCCCATTCGGCTAAGGGAAGGTTCCAGAAGGCGGCCTGCATTGAAGTCGAGTTAGCTCCCAAGGCAAGGCCCAAGCCGGATTAGAGTAGAACTTTGTAACTTAGTGTCGGGGATGCAACCCCGGGTACCCAGAGTTGGAGGTTTAATAGTGCAGCAGGATGGAAGAAACAAACAAATAAATAAGCGAAACAATAAAGAAAAAGCAGAAGGAGCCAGTATGGGCCGACATTGGTGGGATCCGGACCGAATCCTAGCTCCTTATCCCGGCTGGGCCGGACCTGCCCACCCCGGCTGAGCCGGATCTGCCTGCCCCGGCTGGGCCGGATCTGCCTGTCCCGGCTGGGCCGGATCTGGCTGACCCGCTGGGCCGAGCTTCCGGCACTCGGCTGGGCCGGCATCTCCCGCACTCGGCTGGGCCGGCATCCCCAGCACCCGGCTGGGCCAGCTTCTACAGATCCCGGCTGGGCCGGATTGTCTTCACCCGGCTGGGCCGGAATCGGCACCCGAATGGGCCGTCGCCATAAAACCGAATCAGCCTTATTCGATCGCTAGGAGATCAGCCTCCCGGATCCCATCGACCGGATCCCAGCGACGGGATCGCAGCCAGGTCGGCGCGCCAGTATCCCTTCGTGCGATCGCCCCGTGACCAGAATCGTTCGCTGCCAGCATCCCGGGTCACGCCAGGCCAGACCGAGCTCCAGCACCACCCCCTGCCACCGAGTCATCATCAACGAGCAGCAAGCCGGTGTACTTCCTCAACAAATATCAGAGCCAGCTATCTCCCAGAAGATAAGGTCAAAGGGCAAGCTGACGAGGCCACGTATAGGCACCAATGCCCTGCGTGGCTACAGTGCACTCCATGACGCGCCAACAGTGTGACGAGACCCCAGTAGTCATTTCGTCTATAGTGCTGCATAGTGTACCAAATAGTGTTCTGTATAGTGTTTCTTGTCCCCTGGGCTGCCTATATAAGGAGCACCAGGGGAAACACTCTAGGGACGCCGGCACGGCCGACGGACTCCCTTTCTCGTTTAGCTCATATACGAGCTTCCTTCTCGTTTAGCTCTTGGCTCCAGAACCATGTCTCCAGTTCATAGCATTTCGCGTACAGCTCAAGGAGCACCATGTAGCCTGAGTTGTAATCCACATATATAGATCAGACAAACAGGAGTAGGGGTTTTACCTCTTCACGAGGGCCACGAGCCTGGGTAAACCGCGTGTGTTCTTCACCTTGTGTGCGTTTTCCTACGCATAATCCCTCCCCGAATCCTCTGGCGTCCATCGGCCCCAAACTTAAGCCTACCCCTAGGCATCTGTTGTTCACCACGATGACAGTTGGCGCCCACCGTGGGGCTGGTAGTGGCGCTTGCTGGGCTAATTTCGGACGGGACCTTCTTCATCGACTCCGGCGAGCACCTCGCATGGCGTCGCGGGGTTTCCGCTCGCCGGGCCGCTTCGTCAAGTTCTTCGTCACCGGCGCCAACATCGTCAACGAATTCCAGGGGCGACACGGTCGGATAGCCGTGTCTCTGGCTTGCCCGGCGGCTCTACGTCAACACTGCCGCCGCGCTCGTAGGCCTCCCACGCATCCTCAATTCGGACGGGATCTTCGTCATCAACGCGGGGACTCGACATCGCCACTGTCCCCGCGCTCTAGCTTGCCGCTGTGAGCAGAGGCTAGCGCTGCCTCCACCAACGGACATCATCGGCAGATCCCGGATGAGAAAAGCGACTCGGGGACTCAACTTCGGCATCGTCCCCGTGTGTTAACTTATTATCGAGTTGACTACAGTTCGAATCCGAGTTAAGGCTTGGAAATCCAAGTCGAGGTTGAAAAATCCGAGTTAAGGCTTGGAAATCCGAGTCAAGGTTGAGAAATCCGAGTTAAGACTTGGAAATCCGAGTCAAGGTTGGAAATCCGAGTTAAGGCTTGGAAATCCGAGTCATGGTTGGAAAATCCAAGTTAAGGCTTGGAAATCCGAGTCAGGATTGGAAAATCCGAGTTAAGGCTTGGAAATCCGAGTCTGGATTGGAAAATCCGAGTTAGGGCTTGGAAATCCGAGTCAAAATTGGAAAATCCGAGTTAAGGCTTGGAAATCCGAGTCAGGATTGGAAAATCCGAGTTAAGGCTTGGAAATCCGAGTTAGGTTTGGAAAATCCGAGTTAAGTTTGGAAAATCCGAGTTAAGGCTTGGAAATCCGAGATAAGGATTGGAAATCAGAGTTAAGTTTGGAAAATCCGAGTTAAGGCTTGGAAATCCGAGTTAGGTTTGGAAAATCCGAGTTAAGTTCGGAAAATCCGAGTTAAGGCTTGCAAATCCGAGTTAAGCTTGTGGAATCCGACATATGATGGTCAAATCCGACATACATGTGGTCCGGGCCGAGATGTTGGTGGCCCAGACCGACATATTGATATTCATACTGGCATCAACGTCTTCCTCGACTTCTCCAACAACATTGCCTCGTAAGTATCATTTATATGTCTGCATCACTCTTTTTAATAATCTCAAACAGTGCTCGGGGACTCTCCCCTCTTTTCTGCTTTGCTTAGCTGTCTTTCCCGGGAACGAAATGTCGCAACCCGGGGACTGGCCGTACAGTCAGTTTTACTATTTCTCTTAGATAAGAAAAGCAACTCGGGGACTCGCTTGAAAACCGAGTCTACATTTTAGTATATATAATTCCACTGTTAGACTTAAACATATCTGTGAAATAGAGTTACTGCTCCCGTTAAATATTCATTATATATGTGCTTGAACTAACATTGAAAGGTGATATCGGTTTTACCGAGAGAATATTCATCACCAAGATTGCGGTTTTATCGGTTGTCTCTGATTACCCAAAATATCATAGCATTATCGGTATTCTCCAGATCGCCGTTTATTTCGGTTTGCGGTTATATCTCAACATCACCTCATATCTCAAATCGCCGTCTACGTCGGTTCGCCAAAACATCTGGGCATCCTGCAATATCTCGAATCGCCGTTTATTTCGGCTTGCCAAAATATCACGGCATGTATCTCACATCATCAAGCATCTCACAAATCGTAATCTTTATCGGCCTACCGACTATCATAATTCTTCAGTTATTCGAGCTTGCAGAGTATCATGGCATCATTATCTCGGTGTTCAGAATCAAAAGATATCTAATCTGACTGAGTGTTGCGCGTTGAGAAGTATCTCAACTCGTCATTGGACAAGTGCCCATGAAGGCAGGATGTCAAATTCAGCCAAGGACGGCTATATGTCGGTCCAGCTCGTGCTGCCGACATGTAATTTCGGTAATGCCCATGAAGGCTAGAAACCGGTATATAATGATGCCCAAGCAGGCTGTATGTTGGTCCAGCACGTGCTGCCAACAAATCTATGCGGTAAAAACCCAAAATGGTAGAAACCGATACATACGAAATATGCCCATGCAGGCACTATGCCAATCCAGCAAAAGGCTGTTGACATCCGACATATAAAATATGCCCATGCAGGCACAATGTCAATCCAGCAAAAGGCTGCTGACATCTGACATATGAAACATGCTCGTGCATGCAGAGTGCCAAATTGGTCAGTATCGGCAGAAACATCTATGTATGGCCATGCCCATGCATGCAACGCATTTCCAGTGCAAACTGTCCATCTCGTTGTTGATTCGGGTGAGCTCGGTCAACCGGATGACGTGTTTGGTCTAAAGGGCATGGCTAGACGACGGACTTGTGATGACGCCCATGTAGGCTGTAAAATAACACAACGCGTGCTGCCGACATGGGATTTTAATATTTCTTGTGATGGCTATATATTTGATTCAGCCCATACTGGCTACACTTTGAGTACCAACTCTGCGATACCAACTTTTGGTAAGACTATGCACGACTCTACGAGTCCCACATAGCCTCGGGGACTAATGTCGGGGATGCAATCCCGGGTACCCAGAGTTGGAGGTTTAATAGTGCAGTAGGATGGAAGAAACAAACAAATAAATAAGCGAAACAATAAAGAAAAAGCAGAAGGAGCCAGTATGGGACGACATTGGTGGGATCCGGACCGAATCCCAGCTCCTTATCCCGGCTGGGCCGGACCTGCCCACCCCGGCTGAGCCGGATCTGCCTGCCCCGGCTGGGCCGAATCTGCCCACCCCGGCTGGGCCGAATCTGGCTGACTCGGCTGGGCCGAGCTTCCAGCACTCGGCTGGGCCGGCATCCCCAGCACTCGGCTGGGCTGGCATCCCCAGCACCCGGCTGGGCCAGCTTCCACAGATCCCGGCTGGGCCGGATTGTCTTCACCCGGCTGGGCCGGAATCTGCACCCAGATGGGCCGTTGCCATAGACCGAATCGTCCATACTCGATCGCTACGAGACCAGCTTCCCGGATCCCATCGACCGGATCCCAGCGACGGGATCGCAGCCAGGTCGGCGCGCCAGTATCCCTCCGTGCGATCGTCCCGTGACCAGAATCGTTCGCTGCCAGCATACCGGGTCACGCCAGGCCAGACCGAGCTCCAGCACCACCCCTGCCACCGAGTCATCATCAACGAGCAGCAAGCCGGTGTACTTCCTCAACAAATATCAGAGCCAGCTACTTCCCAGAGGATAAGGTCAAAGGGCAAGCTGACGAGGCCACGTTTAGGCACCCATGCCCTGCGTGGCTACAGCGCACTCCATGACGCGCCAACAGTGTGACGAGACCCCAGTAGTCATTTCGTCTATAGTGCTGCATAGTGTACCAAATAGTGTTCTGTATAGTGTTTCTTGTCCCCTGGGCTGCCTATATAAGGAGCACCAGGGGAAACACTCTAGGGACGCCGGCACGGCCGACGGACTCCCTTTCTCGTTTAGCTCATATACGAGCTTCCTTCTCGTTTAGCTCTTGGCTCCAGAACCATGTCTCCAGTTCATAGCATTTCGCGTACAGCTCAAGGAGCACCGTGTAGCCTGAGTTGTAATCCACATATATAGATCAGACAAGCAGGAGTAGGGGTTTTACCTCCTCACGAGGGCCCCGAACCTGGGTAAACCGCGTGTGTTCTTCACCTTGTGTGCGTTTTCCTACGCATAATCCCTCCCCGAATCCTCTAGCGTCCATCGGCCCCAAACTTAAGCCTACCCCTAGGCATCTGTTGTTCACCATGACGACACTTAGTCGATTAGGTTGCTTCCTGTAAGCTCTTGGTCCGGACGCCTTTATAAGCTGGCCTAAGGGACGCTTTAGGGCACACCCTCAAACATCAAGCCTTTTAGGCTATACGCTCTAACTTTCATTGTAATCGGCGCATATTGCCTTATAGTGAATTATAGCAGCACGTAGGGTTTCGCCACCGTTGCGATATCCGAAGTTGGGTAAACTCGTGCTCATCCCGTCACCGGAATTACCTACATGTCCTACACCCATCTCTCTACCTAGCCGGATGGCACCCCTGTCCCGGCCAGATTTGACTATACCACGACAGTTGGGGCCCACCGTGGGCAAGAGATGTCCGGGGTTACGTTCCGGGCGGGATCTACTGGCGGTATCGGCGACACCATCGCGGTTGGCTTGGTCAGCTACTTTGACGAGACGGGAGCTGGACACGTCCTCAACGACGGCTTCTGGACGCCGGCAAAGGAGGATCCTGCCGGCTGGTCCACGGTCTCCATCGGCGGCATCGACATCTTCGTCGGCTTCACCGCCAAGGCTTTGGATGATCTCGGCTTCACCTCAAGCATGCCCGCCACCCACCCCAGCAACTTCGAAGACGGATCGGATCTAGACTCAGATGAGATTGCCGATCTAGATCTAGCTTTCGACGCTGATGATGAAGACTCTAAAGACGACGCAAGCTCTACTATGGTGTCACCGGACTTCCACTTCGTTGGCATCTTAGGAGAATCCGGCTCAACCGAGTCGATGACTGATCCTGAGTCTATCCTCCCTGCTTTGTAGGCCGGGGCTGATTCAGAAGCCGGATCCGGGGACACTGCCCCTATGGAGCAGGACCTTGAATCTGAAAGAGAATCCAACGATTTTAGTCGGAAAGTTGCGTCTTGTTTAGGACGCCCAGTCGAGCTCTTAATGGGTGATGTCGTCTCCGATCCAAAAGGAGACCCCGCCGCCTTGAAACCCGCCGACGACGAAGAAAAACTCCAGAAGCCGGAAATCAAAAGGTGGACTTTATACCGCCACTTGCTCCAAAGAAGGGAGACGGTAATTTGCCGGCTGCTGGAGACAACATTAATGCTACAATCGGAGCAGCGATTGAGAAGGAGCATGAATAAAGGATGGCAAAACTGCAGGAACTGCTAACTCCACTTCCTCCCGATGCATCGCTAGACGACATAGAGAAGCGTCGCGCCTTGCTGGAGCAGGCAGCCAAGGTTGCAGAGCGTGAACTCGATCTCGCCAATAAGGAAACGGAGTTCATCCAGAAGCAAAGAGAAAAGAGGGTCGACGATGTTTTCTGTCCGCCTCGCGATAAGAATCTACACAAGAAGCTGGATTTCCGTAGCAAGTGGGAAGCCGACCATGTGAATTAAGTCTGGAGAAAGTACCACCACCGACGTGATCCGGTGACCAATTTGTGTTACTTTAACACCCTAGCCAAAAACATGGAGGCGGCCCAGGAGGTCATGATCGACAAATCTTTGGACCGCGACGCCCGCCTCAAGTACTCGGCTTATCTATTGGAGGTAGCACAGCAGCAGGAAAATGACTCACAAGTAAAGTCGGGAAAGCTATTCGACGAATCCTATCTTTGCAACTTGACGGCGAAGAAGCCAGTGGCTGCTGCACCCCAGACCCAGACGATGATCCAGCCGGCTCAAGCAGTCACAACAAAGGTGACGATAAGGACCCAAAGGACAAGCAACCACGTAAGGGTGCAGAGTCTCGGACAGGTTCATCTTGTCATCATGATGCCGGCAACAATCGTGGACGACATCGAAGCCGGGAACAAAAAGAGGACCCACGTACGGAGAAGGCGGCACCACCTCATCGAGAACGACGGAGAGAAGGGGAGAATCCACCTCGAAGGGAGGGTAACAGAGATAATATGCCACCTCCACCGCCGCCTCCACCGCGCAAAGAGGGAGATAACCCCTCCAAATATATACCCCCTCCACGACGGCAAAGGTCTCCAAGCCCACCGCGTAACGCGAGTCGGGTGAGCCAAAGCCGTCATAGGGACGATCCAAGGCGAGGTAAATCAGTTGATAATAAGCCGCCTACAGTTAATGATGTTCGAAGCCTAATTGAGGAGAGGAAGTCGGCCAGAGATGCCCAGTACCTCGGTCCCAAGTGCTTTGGCAGAACAATCAGAGAACAAATCCTACCGCCGACTTTGTCTAATGTCACAAAGATGGTGGAGAAGTACAGCAGCACAACAAATCCTGAGACCTGGCTTTCAGATTATGTGAGTGCTTGTGACATCTATGAAGGCAGTGCCGACTCTGCAGTACGCTTCTTGCCCCTGATGTTAACCGGGACGGCACGCATGTGGATCGAAGGCTTGCCGGAAAGGGTTGTTCATACCTGGAGTGACATGAAGCGTGTCTTTATTCAACACTTCTAGGGCACGTATAAATGCCCCAAGTCGATATTCGACTTACAGCGGTGTGTGCAGCAAAAGAATGAGTCTAGCCGTGAATTCGTTTCACGATAGAGTGCAATAAAAAATGCTTGCGAGGGCGTCTCAGAAACACAGGCAACACATGCCTTCAAGCAGTCTCTGAGGAAGGGACGACTTTCTGCTTCATGATCTACAGCGACGAGTCGGAAACTTTGGGCGGCTTACTGGCCTGTTGATACGTGCATTTTATATCATCATTTTTATACCTTATATCATCTTATTAGAATGTTATTTGCACTGTTATATCAATGTTTTGCATGTTTTAGATGATTTATGGGACTTTCATACAAAGTCCCTATTTTTGGCATTTAATATCTGGGAGGCAGAATACCCCCCTTTTCTTGTTTTTATTGTTTCAGGAGTTTCGCGAACCCAAATAATTAGAGGAAAAATACCACGCCAGTTTTTCATCAGGAGAAGAGTACTGGGAAGAAGACCGAAGACAGGAGGGCCACGAGGGCCAAGTTAGGTGGGCCCATGCGGCCCATGTACCTGGCCACATGGGACCCATCAACTGGCGCCTCGGGCACCTCCTCGCGTGGGGCTTTTAACAAACACCTTCGTCTTCGCCGAAAAGGGACGCCCTAATTTTTCCCGAATTATCTGAGGCCGTGGCGGGCGGCGGAGCTCCTGATTCTCTCCGAAGGGGGTCAGATCCTGCTGCTCCAGAGCTCCGGAGAGGGGGGGAATCACCGCCATCATCACTACCTCTCCTCCTTGGCGTGGGAGGAGACCCCTACATCACCGTCATCACCATCACCAGCACCATCTCCATCATCATCTCCGTGATCCACTCCGTTCCCCTCATAGTTTGAGAGTTGCTATAACCTAGATCATTGTCTTATGCTCCTATTCATATTTGTGATTGGGTACTTGTCATTATCTGGTGGTGAAGTGTTTATTTCAGATTGTGTTGTACCCTTTATGCCATTTATTATGATCATGTTTGCACGTTGTGAGTAGTTCCCATATGTTCCTGAGGGCATAGGATGAATTGGCAATGATTTATATATAACATGTGTTGGTATTTTATCAAGAGTTTATCTTCTATGTGATTCTATGATGGTGTTGTGCGAACGTCGACTGGACAACACTTCACCTTTAAGGGCTCATAGGAGAACAACGTAGTGCAATGAATTGAGGAAGACTTGGGAGGACAACTAAGCCTAAGACAGAGTCATGCAGTTATATTATGTGGGTAGTAGTGTCGGGGACCTTAGAGTGTAATGCTATGGTGGGACTTTATGTCTTAATAACTCTTGTGCAAGTCATTAAATTGGCCACATGATCCATCATAAGGGGTTGTAGTTTAATTATTTAGCTATGCCTAGTTATGGCTCCGCCCCAAAGAAGATTAAAACTTGACAAGATGTGCAATGTGTTGTTTAATAAATCTCTATGCCTAGTGATATCCATGCCGCCCTCGGGAACGTTTTCCACTTATACGTTACACACCACTTGAGCTTGTCCTCTTGCCACATAGAGGATTGGGCTTTCTCTCTCTTTGAGAGCTTTTTATTTGCTACCATCTACTTTAAGCATTTTTATTCATTTGTAACTATAGAACCAAAAATCCCAAAAACACTTGCATCTTTTATTGTTTTATTTATCATTCTTTCTAACCAATACCTTTAGCTCCTTGTGGGTTCGACAACCTTTTCTAATTGAAAGGTACTACAATTGATCTCCTGCACTTGGGAGTCTTCAAGATACTTTTCTGGCCCCGTTGCCGGGGAGCGTAGCGCTATTGGTAAGAAGTTTGGTAAGGAAACTTGAAATCTGAATTATATTTGCTGTTCTATCTCATTGATATTATGGCATCTAAGAATCGTCCCTCGCTGCACCTTACTCTTTATGAAAGTGCTTATACCACTACTGCTAAAGTGGTTGAAACTGTTGTGCCTAAGATACCTGAAGTGGGATTTAAAATTCCCACTGGCCATGTTGAAAGAGTTACGAAGAATATATTTTCAGGGGATGGAACTAAGACAGCACGTGAACACATTGAATTGATTGAAGAAATATGTGGCTTATTTAGGATTCCTGGTATTTCTGAGGACTATGTGAAAAGGAAGCTATTATTTATGTCTTTATCTGGTAATGCTTGTATTTGGTTCAGGTCTTTGGATGAAGGAGCCACTACTGAATGGAGTGTATTGAGGAAGATTTTCTTTCTTAAATATTTTACTCCTAGAGAAGCTTATGAGAGCCGCTGCTATATATTTAATTTCTGGCCACATCTGGGAGAGAGTATTACTCAAGCTTTGGGGAGATTGAAGGCACTCCTTCGTGAGAATCCTTGTCATGATCTTACAAAGAAACTTATATTGATAAACTTTTATGTGGGGCTACCTATGAAGCATAAGGAAATTCTGGACAATTCATCTGGCGGGAGTTTTACAAATAATACTGAAGAAGAAGCATGAAATCTATTGGAAACTATTTCTGAAAATACTGGACACTGGGAACTTGATAAAGGTAATAAACCTTATTTTGATTATGGATATTCATGTGTAGAGAGCTTCTCTACTTCTATCTTGTTTAAAAATATGAGTGATACATTTAATCTTGATCCTTATGTTATACTTGAAATAGCTAAATCTTTTGCTGAGCATATCTGTATTCCTAAAAGTGGGTTTGAAACTTATGTTGAACCTGTTAAACAATCTAGTGTTATTCCTAAAGTTATTAAACAGATAGAGCCAGTGTCATCTGTGAGAATTGAGGAGTATGTTGAGCCACCCCCATATCCAAACCAAGTTAAGAAAAATTTACTTATTGTTGTTACTAACAAGAGTAAAAGAAGATGTCCTCAGCCATATGAACAGGTGGAAGTCAATACTCAAATTTCTGTTATCAAACAATTGAATGAAGAAGATCATGTTGATGTTTATCTATGTGATGATGCTACTAAAATTATCAGAGGTAATTCAGCCAAGGTGGGAAAACCTATAATATCATGCTCTATTGGGACTTCAAGTTATCACGGTCTATGTGATATTGGGTCAAGCATTAGTGTCATTCCATATTCTCTCTATCTTGAAATCAAGCCTGATATTGATCCTATTGTTATGGAAGAGACAGGTATGACAATTCAACTTGCCAATAAGAATATATTAGTCCTTTTGGAATTGTTAGAGATATTGAAGTTCTAGTTGGTAAAATAAAATATCTTGCTGATTTTATTGTGCTTGGTTGCCCTCAAGATTCATTTTGTCCAATCATTTTTGGTAGACCTTTCTTGCGTACTGTTGGAGCTGAAATTAATTTGCTTAAAGAGAAAGTGTTTATTAAATGTGACAATGAAAGACTTGAGTTCAACTTTTCCAAATTTGCTGATAAACATGTTGTGAAAGAGCCAATTTCTGAAGATATAATTGAAACTCTTGCTCCTATAGCTGTAGCTTCAACAGATGTTGTAGAACGTTATATGCTTAATCAAGATGAACCATTTAATGATGAGGAAAAAGAGGCTCTAGAACAAATACTATGGCAGCAACCACCACAGTTACAGTTGCATATTCCACCTGATAATTTAGGAGTGTTACCACCACCTAAAGGGGATCCTAGTTTTGAATTGAAACCTTTGCCTGACAATTTGAAATATGCATATTTAGATGATAAGAACATATATCCTATCATTATTAGTGCTAACCATTCAGCTGAAGAAGAAGAGAAACTACTTGATGTACTAAAAGCTCATCGACCAGCTATTGGATACTCTTGTAACATCCCAGAATTAATATGAGTATTATTAATTCCAAAAATGTGGGCCAACAAATTTTTTTATTATCTTATGTGTGTTTGCTTGCATTTTGTTGCTTGATGTGTGTGATTGCTAAGCAAAGGTGTGACTAAAAAGAAAAGAAGTGAAAGCAACCCCACCACATGAAATAATGGGACAAGTGCCACACAACTTTCTCTAAATGAGAAATAAATATTTTCTTTTAAATCAAAAACCAGTGAGGTGACATAGTGCTCACTCCCACTTAGCTCTAATAACTTTTCCCTCTTCAAAATATATTTTCAAAATTCCAAAATATAAAATTCTATTTCTCTCTTTATTCATCTTTAACCACAAAATGTGCTATGATGCACCTATCAAAAAAATACCATCATAGCACCACAAATCATTATTAATATGTATGGAACCAGTGGTGGAAACCATTTTCAAAAATTCGAAATTAAATTTTGTTGAGGCATTTGGTCGAACAGGTGGCATGCACCACCCTGTTCTTCCCCAAACCCGATGAACTGAGGATCAAATCCACGGATTCGGTCGCTTGTTCGTCGATTCCTTGCACCACACCATCTCTCCCCATCCCACGAACCTGCCCAGTATCTCAATTGCACGCGGGAAGCACCCAATCCGTCGCATTGATCGCCGTTCGCCATCGCCAGGGAGCACGGCTCCTGTGGCCATGCCGCCGTGCCACCCCGTGGAGGAAACCGTCCCCCACCGGCCACCTAGCCCTAGCGCCACTCCCTACCACCCTCCTGCCCCCTCTCGCGCCCGCACCGCACCCAGCAGCAACCCTAAACCGCCGGGAACGCGCCGCCCGTGCGTGCCCGTGCGCCGCCCAAACGCTCCCGAGGCCGTCCCCCACGTCGAGCACCCGCAGCTCGCCTCCACGCCACCCCCCTTGCTCCTCAGTAGCCCAACACCGTAGCCGGCCTCGCGCCAACCCTACGGACACGCTCGACCGTCCCCTGCACCACCCCTGCACCCCGTCCACCGTGTGCCGGAGCTCGGCTATTTAACCGAGCCGCCCCGAGCACAAATTCGTCCGCACCACACCACCCCACCTCGCCACCCTACTCCCCTCCATTCCACCCTCTCTCGTGCACCGCCTGGAGGGCGGAATCGCTGCCGGAGAGCTGCTGCCGCCCTGCGTCGTCCTCGGAGCGCCGCCACTGCCGAGGAGGTTGACGACCAATCCGTGGCCGTGCGGCCACTCCCTCTCTCTCTTTTCTTTCCCTAACCTCTGTCGTGCACCACCGCCGCCTCACGCCCACTCCCTCGCCGTTTTGTGCACAGGGTCGCCGCCAGGAGCTCGCCGTCGCCGCCCTGTGTCCGTGAAGGCCGTATCGTCGTCGCCGACGAACCCGGCCGTCCTAGCACCTCCAACTCCGTCCACAACCGTCCCCGAGCCTCCGCCGCCGATTCCCGCCGTCGCCGCCGTCACCCGAGCCCTAGGTGAGCCGCTAACCACCGCCCCATCGCCGGAAGTGCGGTGGCGCCGCCAGTTTTTGGTCGCCACCGTTGCTTTGAACGTGGGCCGTTGGATCTAGATCCAACGGCAAGATACCGATTCGATTAGTTTCTGAAAACTGCTAAGTCTGGAAATGACAGTAGAGATTAGCCCACTTTGCAATTAAATTGTGAGAAATCTACTACACCAAAAATTATGAATTTGATATGGTTGGAAAGAGCTCGATTCATAGATTCATCTGCAAGTCTTGTATGTCCAAAATGTTTAGTCTAGCATCCTCGAATAAATGGACAAAGTAGCTATGTTCTATCTGTTTCAGAAAAGTTTCTGAAACAGATATTTAGTTCTGTTTTTAGCTGTTGATCTTAATTCACCTAATTTTATTTAGGAGTATTCCTGGGAATGACATGTTAGTATAGTTAGCATACTGTCATGAGCAAGTAGTTTGAACCCTGAATTAAAATCTGGCTAAAAGATTTAAATTGGACAATATAGCTAATCAGTTAGCTCAACACTGCAATAACAGAACATAGCCCACTTCCCATGCAAATTGCTATTGAACCAGAGGCCTAAAAATAGCAAACTAAAATCTTGTAGCTAGAACAACATGTAATATTCACATTGATGCAGGCCATGATCATTAAGAGTAATTCCCTGATTTAAAATGAAAATGCCAAATGTGCTAATTGATAAACTTAAAATAGGTAAATTTCTCTGTCAGAAATTTGATTAGAACTTTGAAAAGGAATATCTTGAGATCTAGGAATCTAAAAATAGAAAATGAAAATGTTCTGGAAAGCTTATGAAATTATCTAACTAACTAAAGTGGTTTCACCCCATTTAGGTTATTAAATAAATAATGATAATCAAAATGACACAGAAAGTATAAAACCTAAACTTGTTTGTTTCTGATACTCTACTAATCCAAATTAGGTCAAACCAATTTTGTTAGCTCACATTTAAGCAATACTAGTTACCCCTAAAAGGATTTAATTTTTGAATACAATTAACTTGAGTTGTAGCAAAAACAAGAAAACCAACATTCTGGATTAAAACATTTATACAGGGAGTTTAATAACTCAAATTGAAATAAATCCAATTGGGTTGTTTCCTATAAATCAGTGGCTATCTGTAGAATTTTAATTCATATTTTTGTGACCAACAGAACTCAAGTTATGCAATTAAACATGAAACCCTAGTTTCTGCCATAATTGTGATGCAAATGAATAATGGTTAATGAAGTCAATTTGAAACCAAATTGTGTTATCTTGTGTGTTCAGTAGCTAATTGTGATGTTATGTTGCTTGTGATGTGATGTTTGCTTGTCTAGTTTAGTGATTGTTTGCTTGTATTGTTTGTTTATCGATTAGACGCGAACGTTGCCGGAGACTACGAGGAAGGAGATTACTTCGAGCAGCAGGAACCCGAGCACTTTGTTGAGCAAGGCAAGCTACTTCGCTGAGCTTGCATTTACATACCTCTAATTTAATCACATGCAAGTTCCTAAAGTAGTGGTATTGATTTTCTGAAAAGCCTTTTCACAAAGGATATGAAAACTGCTTTATCACCCTATGTAGAATGTAGAGTAGATACTTAAGACTATAGGATGGGAAAAATATGATTTATTCCAAACTCCTTTTTAAAGTACCTAGTTGATGAGAAAATGCCGAATTGTCGGTGTTGAAGTGGAGAAGTGATAAATGGTGTTGTTTAGGGAAAAATGCACATTGTGTCCTAGTACTTACGTCGACCAGCCGATAATCTGTGCGACCACATCTACCCAAATATGGGAACGGGCGTAGTCATATAGTTTGCTCGTGTTAGTACTGGATACCTCATCGACGGAGACGACTCCGTTATGCATGAGGGGATGGTCATGGCGACCTACCCCCTGACCTGGGTCCCGGCAATCTGAGGGATTGAGGGATTGAAGGGCTTCGTGCTCGCCGGGCAAAACTACGAGTCCTTACATCTAGGTTCCTCGACGGAGGATCCTGTACTAGGTGTTGAAGGAATGGTGAATTCGTATGGGCAGGGTCCTATACTAGCATGAGCAAAGGACAGGCTATGGTCGGTGGCTCAACTTCGCATACACCTTGTATGGCGGGACGTGGCAGACACGATGAGCCACCGGATGGGTGTGGGAAAAGCGTGCTACCTCTGCAGAGGGTAAAAACTATTCGAATAGCCGAGTCCTCGGATATGGACAGTTGGGAGGCCCTACTAGACCATGTGCAAAAGTTTTTGATAAAATGTGCAAGATTGGAAAATAAGGAAATAATGTTACCCAACTATACCAAATGGAGTGGTATGAGTTGTGGAGGTACAAAGTGACCATGATGAGTCGTGGTCGGGAAAGAGGAGGAGTTTTGGATAAATAATAAAATTGTAATTCTCTCTAAAGGTAGTAGTAAATCTCTTCTTATCTTTTTCAACAAAGATATAGAGATAGAGTAATAACTAAAAGTGCTGTAGAAAACAACTTAAAACTGCTGCATACTCAGTAGAGGAGTGGCTTGCGAGTACAAATTGTACTCATACTGGTTTCGTCCCTGCCTATTGTCTTAGCCAGATCCCGAGGAAAACTACGCTGAAGCGGAGTATGGAGACTTCTATGCGAACTAGGGATCTTCGTGAGTCAACTGCCTGTCGGTCGTCGCTAGGACGCGTTGGACTTCTACTACGTAGCTTCCGCTGAATGCTTTTGATTTGGCCCTTGAAGGCACCTATGTAAGACTTGGTCTAAGTGACCTACTATGTAAGACTTTAATGCGGTACTGAAATGGATGTAAACTTTGGTATCCAATTCGGATTATGGGCAACGACAGACTGATCATGGGATCGTTGTGTGAACCATAATCGGGTATTTCGGACAGCTAGTCCGGGGTCCCCACAACTCTCTTGATGATCTTAAAGGTATAAGCCCAGCTCTATGTATGCATAAAATTAATTTGGAAGAGGATGCAAAACCTGTTGTTGATTATCAACGCCGTCTCCATCCAAAAATGAAAGAAGTGGTAAGAAAAGAGGTAATAAGACTAATGGAAGCTGGTATCATTTATCCTATAGCTGATAGTAAGTGGGTTAGTCCTGTCCATTGTGTTCCTAAAAAGGGTGGAATGACTGTAGTTCCAAATGATGAGAATGAACTTGTGGCTCAACGTACTGTTGTTGGTTATAGGATGTGCATTGATTACATGAAATTAAACAAAGCAACTAGAAAAGATCATTACCCATTGCCATTTATTGATCAAATGTTAGAAAGGTTATCTAAACACTCTCACTTTTGTTATTTAGATGGTTATTCAGGTTTCTCACAAATTCCTGTCCATAAGGACGATCAAGAAAAGACCACTTTTACTTGCCCATTTGGTACATTTGCTTATAGAAGAATGCCATTTGGTTTATGTAATGCTCCTGCTACTTTTCAAAGATGCATGAATGCTATATTTGCTGATTATATAGAAAAGATAATGGAAGTCTTTATGGATGATTTTTCTGTGTATGGAACTTCTTTCGATAATTGCTTGTTCAATCTTAACAAAGTTTTGCAGCGTTGTGAAGATCAACATCTAGTTCTCAATTGGGAGAAGTGCCACTTCATGGTTACCGAAGGAATTGTTCTAGGGCATAAGATTTCTGGAGATGGAATAGAAGTTGATCCAGCCAAGGTAGAAGCTATTGAGAAGCTACCATACCCAAAGGATATAAAAGGTATAAGAAGTTTTCTTGGGCATGCAGGTTTTTACCGTAGGTTTATTAAGAATTTCTCCAAAATATCAAAACATCTAACCAATCTTTTGCAAAAGGATGTTCCTTTCTCTTTTAATGATGATTGCATTGAATCTTTTAATATTTTGAAGAATGCTTTAATAACTGCTCCTATTATTCAACCTCCTGATTGGAAATTGCCCTTTGAAATTATGTGTGATGCTAGTGATTATGCAGTTGGGGCTGTTCAAAGGGTTGATAAGAAACTGAATGTGATTTATTATGCTAGTAGAACACTTGATGCTGCCCAAAGAAATTATGCTACAATTGAAAAAGAATTTTTAGCAGTACTATTTGCTTGTGACAAGTTTAGACCTTATATCACTGATTCCAAAGTAACAATACATACTGATCATTCTGCTATTAAATACTTGATGAACAAGAAAGATGCTAAGCCTAGATTGATAAGATGGGTACTTTTATTGCAAGAATTTGATTTACACATTGTTGATAGGAAAGGAGAAGATAACCAAGTTGCTGATCATCTTTCTAGAATGGAAAATATACCTGATGATCCTATTCCTATTAATGATAGCTTTGTTAATGAACAACTTGCAAATGTTAATGTATCCAGTGTTAAAGCTGCATCTCCTTGGTTCGCTAATTATGAAAACTTTATTGTTGGAAAAGTATTACCTCCACACTTTAATTATCAACAAAGAAAGAGATTCTTTTATGATCTTAGACATTATTTTTGGGATGATCCTTTCCTTTATAAGAAAAGTGTAGATGGTATTATTAGACGTTGTATACCTGAGCATGAACAACAGGCTATAATAAGAGATTGTCATGATAGTCCATATGGAGGGCATCATGCAGGAGATCGCATAGCAGCAAAGGTATTACAATCTGGTTTCTATTGGCCTACTTTATTTAAAGATTGCCATGAATATGTTAAATCTTGTGATAAATGTCAAAGAGTAGGAAATATTGGTAGGAGAAATGAAATGCCTATGAATTATTCTCTACCACTTGAACCATTTGATGTGTGGGGTTTTGACTTTATGGGACCTTTCCCAGCTTCAAAGACAAAGCATACTCATATTTTGGTTGCAGTTGACTATGTTACAAAGTGGGTGGAGGCAATTCCAACCAAAAGTGCAGATCATGCCACGGAAATGAAGATGCTTAAGGACATCATTTTCCCAAGGTTTGGTGTTCCTAGGTTCTTAATTACTGATGGTGGCTCTCATTTTATACATGGTGTTTTTAGGAAAGCTTTGGCAAAATATGATGTTAACCATAGAATTGCATCTCCTTATCACCCTCAAACAAGTGGACAGGTTGAATTAAGCAATAGGGAAATTAAACTCATTCTGGAAAAGACAGTTAACAAGTCTAGATCTGATTGGCCACTTAAAATTAATGATGCATTATGGGCTTATAGAACTGCATTTAAAAATCCTATGGGAATGTCCCCTTATAAAATGGTCTATGGGAAAGCTTGTCATTTACCTGTTGAATTAGAACATAAAGCTAGATGGGCTATTAAACAATTAAACTTTGACTTTAAGACTGCAGGAGAGAAAAGAATCCTTGATTTAAACCTGCTAGATGAATGGAGGAATGAAGCCTATGAAAATGCTAAAATGTTTAAAGAGAAAGTTAAGATTTGGCATGACAAGAAGATTAAGAGAAAAGAATTCAAAGTAGGAGATCAAGTTTTATTATACAACTCTCGTTTCAAGTTTTCTGCAGGGAAGCTAGCCTCGAAATGGCAGGGACCATTAGTCATACAGGAGGTGTACCGTTCAGGAGCTATCCGTCTCTACGGTGATATGAAAGGTAAACCTCATGTGGTCAATGGACAACGTCTTAAACATTATATTGCAGGAAAAAGCTTCGTTGGAACGTTGGAAACGTTGAATTTACAAACACCAGAAGAAGTAGTAAAATGGGGTCGAGCAGTTTCAGCAACTCCAAATCAATAAAAGGTAACTTTTGTATTGGAAAGTTTCTCGGAATTACATGAAATTTTATGGAAGCCATTTTTTATGGAAATAAAAGTGTGGGGAAAGAAAACTTGATGAAACGGAGTCCCGAGGGAGGAAAGAGGTGGCCCCACGTGGCCAAGTACAGGGGCCGCGTGGGCCCACTCCTTTTCCACCTCGGAGACCTTTTTCGCCTCGTTTTCGATCCCAACGCTCCGTCTTGACCTAAAAACCCTCAATATATACCCCTCTCCGATGATCTAATCTCGCACCGAGCGTTCTCGAGCGATCTTTGTTTCTTGCTGTTTCTGTTTGCCAGGTTTTAGCCATGTCTTCGGGGAACTCCTACCAATGTTCCTCCATGGATGATGATGATGATGATGAGCTTGAGGGGCTCAACCCGATGTCCCCATGGAAGAGGAACAGGAAGAGGAAGGACTACTCCGATGACGATGACATTGAGGAAGATGAAGAAGAATACAAGGCGATCTTCGACTTCACGCCCTTGGCGACAGCACCTCCATCGCCTGTTGCTGTAGCCAATGTAGGGGTAAACCGCTCTCTTGGCAACAAGAGGAAGACGGCGCGTATCCAAATTGGAGGGAAGGTTCCTAGGCTCTCGCTTGCAAGCAAAAACGTAGCTTCACTCTTATTGACAGGGAATCCCGGCGCACCACTCAAAGAATTATCCTGGTGAGTGGGATCGCAAGATCCCCAACAAGAAGGTATCAAGTCCCGAGTGGAAGCCTAGCAAGGAGACGGTTGATAAGAACTTTATGGAGAAACTGGGGAAGCTGCAAAAGAATTTGAGAAAGCCTACAACCTCATGATGAGGATCGTTGGAGACCTCGAAGACCACTATTATGAAGGCAATAAGAAAGAAGAGAGGAAGTTCTAGCAAGATGTCAAGCTTGGGGGAGTTCCACCTAGTTTTTCTCTTTATTAGTCTCTTTTATCTATCTAGTTAAGGTGTGTTTTGCTTTTATCGTTTAGTTATCAATTTCGTTCAAGCTTGTGTGAGCTCATAGAGCACTATCATGTATCCCTATCTTGTGGTTTATCAATTAATATTAAAGTATGGTGTCATCCATGGTTCTCTTGTTTGGAGATTTATGGGTAACACTCATGCAAATGAGCGTGGCATATTTAGAGGTTTCAATCACGTCTTACATTGGATTAAATTAATTTGAGTTTGTTGGACAACTGTAGAATCATATCATCAAAATATCAAACAATAAACATGAACCATTGTGATTAATTTTATGATGATAGTGGCTTGATAAATGTATAAGGTTGGGAGTTGGCCCATATGTGTTGTCACATGCAAGGCTTTCAACATGTTCCATCATTTATTTAGTTGATATCATGTACTTTTGTTTATGGATGCCTATCATGATGAAATAATGTGGAAATAGAGCAAGTTTAAATGAGTTTGTATAAATGGTTAGAGAGAAACCTGTGCCGCTAATCTAAGCCATGCATCATTCATGGTGGAAATTTACTTACATGCTGTTTTGAACTTCCTGTGATACATCCTGGAATAAAAAGCTATATCAATTGGTAAATAAAAAGGGTGTTGAGGTTGTTCATTATGTTTGTTTGTCTTGTTGTTTTGATGTGGGCTTGATCCATATCATGGGACAAGAGGTACCCCAGTTGAGGCTCTTGGTAATACCATTATTACTTACAATGATAGATAACTTAAACTTGCTTTGTTTCCCAAGTTGAGTAATCATGGTGTAGGTACTTGTATTCAAGGGGCATGAGACATCTAACCTTTACTTTATCGAGGCCACTACTCATATTTTCTTTCACATGTAACTCTAATCATCCAAATGCTTGCCATGAAAAGCAAAAGCATGGAAAAAGGAGTATGATTCAGTTGTCCAACTTACATTGGTTATTTGCTTTCAAAAGTAAGGGTGATTGCTAGAGCTTCTACTTATGTTGCCCTCATGTGTATGAGTTTTAGTTCATTAATCTTACATTGCAATTGAATATGATGATGATACAATGCCCGTATTAATTTATCAACCATAAGTCCATCGATGCATGCAATGATCTATGTCCTTATTTACTCGAGGACGAGTAAAGGTTTAAGCTTGGGGGAGTTGATACGTGCATTTTATATCATCATTTTATACCTTATATCATCTTATTAGAATGTTATTTGCACTGTTATATCAATGTTTTGCATGTTTTAGATGATTTATGGGACTTTCATACAAAGTCCCTATTTTTGGCATTTAATATCTGGGAGGCAGAATACCCCCTTTTCTTGTTTTTATTGTTTCAGGAGTTTCGCGAACCCAAATAATTAGAGGAAAAATACCACGCCAGTTTTTCATCAGGAGAAGAGTAGTGGGAAGAAGACCGAAGACAGGAGGGCCACGAGGGCCAAGTTAGGTGGGCCCACGTGGCCCATGTACCTGGCCGCGTGGGACCCATCAACTGGCGCCTCGGGCACCTCCTCGCGTGGGGCTTTTAACCAACACCTTCGTCTTCGCCGAAAAGGGACGCCCTAATTTTTCCTGAATTATCTGAGGCCGTGGCGGCGGCGGAGCTCCTGATTCTCTCCGAAGGGGGTCAGATCCTGCTGCTCCGGAGCTCCGGAGAGGGGGGAAATCACCGCCATCATCACCACCTCTCCTCCTTGGCGTGGGAGGAGACCCCTACATCACCGTCATCACCATCACCAGCACCATCTCCATCATCATCTCCGTGATCCACTCCGTTCCCCGCATAGTTTGAGAGTTGCTATACCCTAGATCATTGTCTCGTGCTCCTATTCATGTTTGTGATTGGGTACTTGTCATTATTTGGTGGTGAAGTGTTTATTTCAGATTGTGTTGTACCCTTTATGCCACTGATTATGATCATGTTTGCACGTTGTGAGTAGTTCCCATATGTTCCTGAGTGCATAGGATGAATTGGCAAGGATTTATATATAACATGTGTTGGTATTTTGTCAAGAGTTTATCTTCTATGTGATTCTATGATGGTGTTGTGCGAACGTCGACTGGACAACACTTCACCTTTAAGGGCTCATAGGAGTACAACATAGTGCAATGAATTGAGGAAGACTTGGGAGGACAACTAAGCCTAAGACAGAGTCATGCAGTTATATTATGTGGGTAGTAGTGTCGGGGACCTTAGAGTGTAATGCTATGGTGGGACTTTATGTCTTAATAACTCTTGTGCAAGTCATTAAATTGGCCACATGATCCATCATAAGGGGTTGTAGTTTAATTATTTAGCTATGCCTAGTTATGGCTCCGCCCCAAAGAAGATTAAAACTTGACAAGATATGCAACGTGTTGTTTAATAAATCTCTATGCCTAGTGATATCCATGCCACCCTCGGGAACGTTTTCCACTTATACCTTACACACCACTTGAGCTTGTCCTCTGGCCACATAGAGGATTGGGCTTTCTCTCTCTTTGAGAGCTTTTTATTTGCTACCATCTACTTTAAGCATTTTTATTCATTTGCAACTATACAACCAAAAATCCCAAAAACACTTGCATCTTTTATTGTTTTATTTATCATTCTTTCTAACAAATACCTTCAGCTCCTCGTGGGTTCGACAACCTTTTCTAATTGAAAGGTACTACAATTGATCTCCTGCACTTGGGAGTCATCACCTGTGCAAACAAATACGGTGCTGGTGACGATGACAACAGGGAAGAAGGCGAATCCCACGGACGCGAATCTGGGAAGAAAAAGGTTGAAGACCAAGCCAGCCCTTCACACGAAGTTGCTGCCACCTTTGGAAAAGGTAGCCCAAGCAGCGGAAAGTGGCAAGACAAAAAGCCGGCAAACAACCGACCTGCCCGACCGCCAACGGTGAAGTACGATGAGATCAAGCATAACCCCTGTGTGCATCATCTAAGGCCGGATGGGACTAGTTCCCACACGTTCCAGCAAAGTCACATTAATCGGGACATCGCCAAGGACCCCAAAGCCGGCAAGTCAAGAAACAAGCGCAAGTCTCGGAAGGACGACAAAGAGAAGGATGACACTACATCAGTCTGACGACGCGGCCTCCAAAGAAGGAAAAGGCAGCAAGTTCCCCAAGCACACTGAAAGTCTCATCATCAACCTAGCGACTGACTCGTCTCGCAAGGAAAAGGCGGCTTGGCGAGAACTTAATGCCACGGTACCTGCAGTGCCACAATTTTTGGATTGGTCCGACACTCCCATTACATGGGACCGCAGCGATCACCCGGATAGAGTCCCTACCACGTGCACTTAGCTCTGGTCGTTAGCCCTATAGTCGACAAATACAAGTTGACAAAGGTGCTCATGGACGGAGGAAGTAGCATCAATATACTCTATGCGGCGACATTGAAAAGGATGCGTCTCTCCGAGTCACAACTCAGCCACAGCAATGTGAAGTTTCATGGGATTGTGCCGGGACGACAAGCCTCTTCGATGGGAAAGATCACCCTGAAAGTCACCTTTGGCGGCACAGATAATTTCCGGACGGAAGACGTCTCTTTTGAGGTGGTTCCTTTCAGAAGCGCGTATCACGCAATCTTCAGGCGTCCGACTTTCGCCAAATTTATGGCTCGTCCATGCTACATCTACAGCAAGCTTAAAATGCAGGGGCCCAATGGGATCATCACAATCAAGGAGGCCTTCAAAAAGGCAAAGGAGTGTGAAGCTGCCAATACCGTCCATGCTGAAGAAGAAATCTCCAGGGAAGAACTGGAGGACCTTAAGAAAAACAATGGGTCCTAATGCGATGCCGGCAACTGAAAAGCCATCCTCTAAAGTCGACTCAAGTTTCAAGCCAAAGGATGACACCAAGAAAATCAAGCTCTCAGAAGACGACCCGACAAAGGAGGCCATCATTGGTGCCGGCCTAAATGAAAAATAGGAAAGCGAGCTCGTCAAGTTTCTCCGTGAGAATCGGGACATCTTTGCTTGGTCACCTTCTGACATGCCAGGTGTCCCGAGGAAACTTGCCGAGCACTCCTTAAAAGTCAACAAAGACTGGTTAAACAAGGTCTCCGATGGCTCGGAACAGAGAAGCGCAAGGCGGTAGGAAAGGAGATCCTAAGGCTCACTGCCGCCAAGTTCATCCAAGAAGTCGTCCACACTGATTGGTTAGCAAATCCCGTCCTCGTCCCAAAGAAAAACACCTCCGAGCTACGTATGTGCATTGATTTCACCAGCTTAAACAAAGCCTGTCCTAAAGATCCGTTCGCCTACCACGTATCGATCAGGTCATTGATTCAACTGCCGGCTCCGAGTTGCTGTGTTTTCTGGATGCTTATTCGGGTTACCATCAGATAAAGATGAAGGAGTCAGATCAAATCAAGACGTCCTTCACCACGCCATATGGCAATTACTGCTATGTCACAATGCCCTTCGGCTTGAAAAACACCGGTGCTACTTACCAAAGGTGTATGCAGCGTTGTTTAGACAAGCAGATTGGCCGCAATGTTCACGTCTATGTCGACAACATTGCAGTCATGTCGAAGAAGTGAGGTGATCTCATCGCCGATCTGTCGGAAACCTTTGCAAATCTAAGGGAGTACCAGATGAAGCTTAATCCGGCAAAATGCGTCTTCGGAGTTCCCGCAGGCAAGCTTCTGGGCTTCATTGTTTCCCAAAGAGGAATTGAAGTTAACCCGGAAAAGATAAAGGCGATTCAGAACATCGAGAGGCTGACTTGTCTTAAGGACATATAGCGGCTTACGGGTTCTGCCGCGGCTGTTAGCCGATTCATTAGCCGGCTTGGTGACAAAGTGCTACCTCTATACAAGCTTCTCAAAAAGTCGGACAATTTTGTTTGGACAGAGGAGGCGGAGGCAGCTTTGGCACAGCTGAAGTATACATTGACATCCTCCAATTCTGGCGGCTCCAAAGGAAAGGGAGCCACTCTTGCTCTACATGTCAGCAACCAATTTCGTAATAAGTGCCGTCATTGTAGTTGAGTGCCTGGAAGAAGGAAAGCAATGGTCGGATCAACGCCCCGTCTATTTCATTAGCGAGGTGTTTTCAGATTCAAAGCAACGCTACCCTCACTATCAGAAGTTAGCTTACGGCGTGTTCTTTGTCGCCAAGAAGTTGCGGCATTATTTACATGATCACACAATCACGGTGGTCAGCAAAGCTCCATTGAAAGATATCATCAACAATGCCGATGCAATGGGCCGAGTCGCCAAATGGGGCATCGAGTTAGCAGCTTTTGACATCCAGTATAAGCCGAGAACCGCTATCAAATCTCAAGTCTTAGCCGACTTTGTCGCAGACTGGACAGAGGCGATGGAAAGCACACCTTTGCCGGATTCTCAGTACTGGATAATGCACTTTGATGGCTCCAAGATGAAGGAGGGCTCGGGGGCTGGAGTAGTGTTAAAGTCGCCTAAAGGTGATAAACTCAGCTATGTCCTTCGAATCCACTTCAACGCTACCAACAACGTGGCAGAGTATGAGGCTCTCCTCCATGGTCTTCATATGGCTAAGGAGTTGGGAGTAAAACGCATCCTCTGTTACGGCGACTCCGATCTTGTTGTTCAGCAACTCGATGGAACCTGGGACACGAAGAGTCCCACAATGGCGGAGTACAGGCGAACAGTCGATGAATTCGACAGATGTTTTGCCGGCTTGGAGGTTCGGCATATCTCTCGAGACGACAATGAAGCTGCTGACGCTTTGGCCAGGATAGGCTCCAAGCAGAAGGAGGTGCCTCCAGACGTATTTCTCCATCATCTGCATAAGCCGTCCATTAAAGGCGGCGACGAAGACTACCTCTTATCAGCAGAATCAGTCCATGTGTGCTTGGTAACCCCAGATTGGACCACGCCATACATCAATTTCCTGTTGAACAAAGAATTGCCGAAGGACGATGAAGTATTGAGCCGCCAAATTAAGCAACGATCAAAGCTGTACACGATCATTGACGGACAGCTTTACAAACGAAGCACCTCCGACATCTTTCAGCGATGCGTCTCCCAGAGGAAGGGCGGCAAATCCTACAAGAAATCCACTCCGGCGAGTGTGGGCATCACGTGGCAGCAAAAGCACTGGTCGCCAAGGCGTTTCGACACGGTTTCTTCTGGCTAACGGCTAAGGAGGATGCTATCAACATCGTCAAAACTTGTGAAGGTTGTCAGCGCTACGCAAAGCAGGCTCATTTGCCGGCACAGGAGCTCCAGACGATCCCTATAACCTGGCCGTTCGCGGTCTGGGGGCTCGACATGGTGGGACCTTTCAAGACCGCAAGAGGAGGCTTAACTCATCTGCTGGTGGCGGTCGACAAATTCACAAAGTGGGTGGAGGCAAAGCCCATCAAGAAACTCGATGGAGCTACAGCTATGAAGTTCATTGTTGAGATAACGACCCGGTTCAGCATACCGCATAGCATCATCACTGATAATGGCACAAATTTTGCCGTCGGTGAGCTATCCAAGTTTTGCAGCCGGTCGAAAATCCGGCTCGACGTGGCATCGGTGGCACATCCGCAATCCAATGGACAGGTAGAGCGCACTAACGGCATTATTCTGCAAGGTATTAAGCTGAGGCTTGAAACCCCTTTGCATCGAGCAGCCGGCGCTTGGGTTGATGAATTGTCGGCCGTCTTATGGAGTATTCATACTACCACAAATAGATCGACCGGCTTCACTCCTTTCTTCCTTGTTTACGGAGCAGAAGCAGTATTGCCAACCGACATGATCCATGATTCGCCTCGAGTTGCAGCCTAAGTCGAAGAGACGTAGAAGAAGCACGTCAAGACGGCTTAGATATCCTCGAAGAAGAAAGAGAGTTGGCTCTCCAACGATCAGCCATCTATCAGCAAGATCTATGTCGCTACCAAAGCCGTAGAGTGCGGATTCGATCTTTTTGAGAAGGCGACTTAGTGCTTCGGCTTGTACAAAGTCGGCAGCACAAGTTATCCCCTCCATGGGAAGGACCTTTCGTTATCAGCAAAGCACTGAAAAACGGGTCATACTATCTCCTCGACTTAAGGGGTTCAAAGAAAGATCACATGAAGAAAGGTCGCAAGAGGAAAAGGCATGTAGATGACGACTTAGATGAGACGAAACGTCTGTGGAATATCGCTCAGCTACGTCCCTTTTACACTTAGCAAATTCTATTGTAACCATGTCAATGTGATCATGAAATAAAAATTGGTTCCTCTCATGTGCAAATTCGAGAATCCGTACCATCCTTTATTTCCCAATGATCCTATTGTTATATACTGTTTACCCGAAATTGCCTGTGTTGCTTGTTGGTAAACTATCTTTCGTGTTTAATCCGCCTTAAGGTGATGAAAAACAACGTTTTTGCCAAAATAATGTTCTTCTGATAGCTTTTTGCGCCGGGTTGCTTCAAATCGTTTCGGCACCGAAATGCACGTTTGTTCTGGGTCTAAACAGATTAGTCCTAAGTACCCTGTTACTCAGCAAGTCGTTCCGCAATAGGTTTGCCGGGGCGTAAAGGCTAAGGTGTCAAGGACAGAAAAACTGATGGCATAAAAATTGCAAATTTGCATCTGAAAAAGCTGATTTAATATACAGCAAAAGACTTAGTTGTTTTGCAAACAGAAATACATATTGTTTGAACGACTTAACAGCATTATTTACATCTTTCAGGAATAGCCGGCTCAAAGAGCAAATTCGGCTCAAGCGGTTTTCTCCGCCTCTTCGCCTTCGTCATCAGACTGGACGGGAGTCGGCGGGCACGGCACTTCCTTAAAGATGGTGGTGAGGGAGACTATCTTTGCGACCTTGCTGGCATAACCAGAGACGGAATGGAGAATCGCCTTTCGGTCCTTTTCATCCAAAGGAGTGCCATCCTCTTTCTCAAGAGGAAAGCCGGCTGCGACGCGCCAAGCCTCCGCCTCCGGATAATGTGCCATCATCAAGCCCAAAGCTATCTTCGCGCCTCCGCGGGTGCTGGACCGAAGCCGTTCATCAAAGGATGACAGTTGCTTCGTCCAATTCAGTCGGCAGGCTCGCAAGGTCAGCTAGTGGCTCGGGGTTGCCTGGGAAAGAACTTCTCGACAAACTTCTGGCCTGAAGAAAGGATCTTTGGCAGGAGTTCCCCTACTTCCAAAATCCTGTCAAGCCGGTTATCTGCTGTTAGCTCATGGCCGTAACCCGCTGGAGCTGGAAAAAGCGAAGATCAGTCACAAACTCAAATGGCTACGGCAAAAGGCAATGAGTACGAGTCTTTAAATAAAACTTACTCAGAAGCTAGGTCGTCAATAGCCACCGACTCATTGAGACGTTTATCGATCCGGTCCTGGACTTCACGGAGTGCATCTTTATGCTTCTGTTTCTCCGTCTCCAGGGCTTGCTCGGCTTTGGCTAGGCTCTCCTTGGCCGTCTTGAGCTCCGCCGACATTGATTGGTTTAGCTTATTCAGCTCAATTTTATCATCGCGGAGCCGGTCGAGGCTGCCTATGTTTTCGGCAAATTCCTTGGCCTTGTTGATGGCGTCTGCGACAGAAAAAATGTCAGCAGTATAAAGAGAAAAGCCAGATACAAAGGGCTAAGAGTCCGGCATTCATACCTTGGTATGTGATGCGATCCACCTCAAAGCCGGCGATGATGGCATCCTTGTTTGCCAGCTCAGTCTTCAACCGGCGCATCTCCTGATTTCGCACACCCAAAAATTGATGGTTTTAGCACCAATTCGGCGATGGATCTGCGTAAGGAGGTGCTAAAATCCTAAACCTAAATTGAAGAGTAAAGTTGGCTACAAGATGATGTCTCATCGCTTGGGGGCTAACAAACTACATACGCAGTAACTCGGACCACCTATGTCGGCTTGTCGAAGAACTTAACCCGGCATAGTGCTCGGGGGCTACTGGGAGAGGACTAATTACCTGGTAGTGTTCGCGGAGAAGAGTCATGCCGGCTTCGAAGCTTTCAGCAAAATAATTTTGCTGATCTTCAAGGATGTCTATGACATCAAAAGTGTCATAGGCCGGAGTTTCACCCGGCTCATCGTCCCGAAGAGTCGTCCCTTTCTTTCGGGGCAGGCGTGGAGCTCGCATAAACCGGCTCATGAACTCCGGCTTAATGCGGCCCTCTTCATCAAAGGCCTCTGCCTTTATTGGAGGGAAGTTTGGGGCATCATTAGCCGGAGCTTCAGCCCTTGGTGGAGAGGAAGGCTCTGTCACCTTTCCTGTCATCTCCGTCCACTTGACGGGAGGTGTAATTCCGGCTCTGCCAATAGACGGACCTCCCGGCATGGCAGCGAGGAGCGTTCCTCCACTGGCGTCGGCTTAGTCACCGAAGGAGTGGGGGGAGGAACAGCGGGAGAGGATTTCTTCCGCACGGCTAACACCTTTTGTTTCAAAGGTGCGCCTTTCTTCATCCTGCAAATTCAAAGGGGTAAGAATGGAAAATCCGGCAAGACTGCAAGCAAAGAAGAGATGTTTGGCCGACTTACTTCTTGCTGGGAATATTAAGCCCAGCAAGGGCGTCATCGTCCTCGGACGACTTGGCGCCAATCGTGAGTGATTGGCTCTTCCTCTTCCGGCTCTCTGCAGACGCCGAAGAAAAGGAGATGGGCCGCTTAACCGCCTTGCTGGATGACGTTGCAGCGGCGGGATGAGCGGTGGAGAGACTCCGGGAATCTGGCAAAGAATACACGTTAGTCTGTCAAAACAAAGCCGAAACCCTAAAGAATTGAACTTTGGCTCGGCAAAGTACCTTTGGGGGAGGGTTGGCAGCCGTATACATCGGCAGCGATTCTTCGTATTGCCGGCCTTCATTAGGCCGGGCTTTGATGAGCTTGTTGAAGCGGGCCTCAAAGAGGTCCTCTTCCAAGTCTTCTTTGCTGATCCGCATGGGATCAGACTTGTCATCCGTGTACTCGCATAAGAGGCGAGCACGATGTTGGAGGGGCTGGATTCGTCTCTTCATCCAGCAAATTATTGTATCCTCCCTAGTCAGAGGAGGAGAGCCGGAGGTTAACTCCGTGATCCTCGCCTTAATGGCGGCAAGGTCAGCCGGCATCTTTGCTGCCGGCTTCTTCTTCCATGAAGGCAAGGGCGTGCCGGGCTCTGTCCTTGAAGGCGGCGAGCCCCTGCAGCCTGTTTGGAGGCGCCACATCTTGCAGTTGAAGAAGGTGGGCGCCCATCCTTTAGCCGAATCCATGATCGGCACCTGAGGGTACCAATCTATGTCTCGAAGTGTGTTGAAGCTGATGGAGCCGGCAACCAACAGCTCCTTGTTGACTGTCTGCCTCTTGACTCCGAAGCAGTACTAGAAGAAATCTAACCTAGGAGCTAATCCTAAGTATCCTTCAAACAGCGCTACGAAGCCGGAGATATACAGGAGGCTGTTGGGAGTGATGTTGTGGAGTTGGAGACCATAATGGTCCAGAATCTCTATCATGAAAGCCGAGGGCGGCAAAGAAAACCCCCGGGCAACGTGGGAAGAAAGCAGTACCCGTTCGTCTTTGATGGGAGTCGGGGACGGGTCGCCGAAGGCGGATCGCCAAGTCGGCGCAGACTCGGAAGATGGAGGAATGGCGCCATCTGCCGCCATTCCCTTCAGCTCGCCTTCATCCACACCCGAGCATGCCCAGTTGTGGGTGGGGTTGCTGGCGGCGCCTTCATTGTCGCCGGCTTCCTCCTCTTCTTCTTCAATGGCCCTGGCTTCTTCGGCCACGTCGGCGGCAGCTGCGGAAGCCGAAGCAACCGTAGCCGCGGCTTCAGCTACAGCTTGGGCGAGGGCGATTTCATCGCGGCTCGAGACTGCGGCAGTGGAGGAGTTCATCGCCGCGGAGGAAGAGATCGGTGCAGCGGCGGAGGTCGTACCGGTAGCGGCGGCGGCAGATGATGCCGCACCTCCCATCGGCGGCGCGGAGTCGAGCGGCGTCGCGTCGATCGGGATGGGAGATCCAGGAGCACTGGTGGCCATGGAGCTTGGGGAGACAGAGGACGAACTCGAGCTCGGGAGATGAGATCCGGAGGCAAAGGGAGCTAGGGTTGCAGCAAATGGAACGGTGGCCTCGGCGAAGACGAGGAGATCCGCTTTTATAGCGGAGCGCCGAGATTTGTGCAACGGCTCCGGTGCGAAATTTCCGCCACGCGTCACGAGATCGTGCCGTTATGGGGGATCCTTCTCCCCGACGCCTCGGTTTTTACGCGGGAAAATGCAAACTAGCCCCTGCATTCAAAGATGCCGTTCAATTCGTTCTGCCGAGTCTGACAGACCTGTCAAATCGTCGGATGCGTGTCGATAGGCACTCAAGTGTTTTTCCAACATAAGAAGCCGACATACAAGGATTGACAAAGCTGTTCGGCATGACTTGAAGACTACAAGATTCTGGGAATGCTCCAAGTTGAACAATGGATGAAGAATTTGCCGGACAACTCGTTGTCGGGAGATAAAAGCCAACCGCTGAAGAACTTGAAGCTTTCCGGGGGCTACTGTTGGGGATATGCCGAACAGGTACCATCACGGAAGTGACTAAAAGCCAGCGTACCAGGGTGGCCCATAGTGGTGGGCGGCCCAGTACGATGAAACGCAGGAAGCCCATCTGGCTAAGGGAAGGTTCCAGAAGGCGGCCTGCATTGAAGTCGACTTAGCTCCCAAGGCAAGGCCCAAGCCAGATTAGAGTAGAACTCTATAACTTAGTCGATTAGGTTGCTTCCTGTAAGCCCTAGGTTCAGACGCCTTTATAAGCCGACCTAAGGGACGCCTTAGGGCACAACCTCAAACATCAAGCCTTTTAGGCTATACGCTCTAACTTCCATTATAATCGGCGCATATTGCTTTATAGTGAATTATAGCAGCACGTAGGGTTTCGCCACCGTTGCGAGATCCGAAGCTGGAATTATAGCAGTGCTCATCCCGTCACCGGAATTACCTACATCTCCTACACCCACCTCTCTACCTAGCCGGATGGCACCCCTGTCCCGGCCAGATTTGACTAGACCACGACATTAATGCAAAATAAAATGAAAAAACATAGAAAATTGAATTAGACAACTACAATTTGCCAGTATAATGTTATTATTTTACAACTAAATTTGTGTTGCCTATGAAAATACGATCTAGAGTACAAAATTTAGTATAAGTTTTGCCATAGTTGTGATTTCTAATCAGGAATAAATAAGCTAAAGAAATATCGACATCTTCAGGTTGATCGTTACTCTCTCTGTTTCTATGAAAGGGGCATGATATTATTTTTCAACGTTTTGCCATAAAGAACAGCGCGGGTGCGTTACAAGCGCAAACTTCGCGATTATGCCCCGCCTTACCATTTTCTTATTCTCAAAGTATCGTGATGAGATATACATGATGGGGTGTGCATGCTGAATGCGTACGGTGGAGAGAGCCCATAGTGGGAGAAACGAAGAGTCTAGCCAACAAACCTGAGAGAAAAGGATGTCCATACGTTATTTCAACGGAAAAGTTGGAAAGTTTATTTTTCAGTTGGAAACCTGAGAGAATACACCCAAAAACCCTGAGAGAATACACCCAAAACCCCTCCTTAATCCTGACACTAAACCATGCACACCGTTCTCATATAAATGTATGGAGTATTTTCAGTTTATTTTTTGGTTTTCAGGTTTAGGTTCTTGTTCAATAAGAGATGTTCTCTCTCAAAGTCACACCATTCAAATTATCAATCCTAGGGCATGTCAAAATAAATATAATTATTTATACTAAACTAATATACGTTTAGAACACCTTTTTTTATTGATTTGTCGTCACTTTATTTTCTAATAAAATTTACAATATATTTTATGTATCAGGCCTTAATATATATATATATATATATACATATATATATAAACAAAATTATGTCAAATGTAAGAAAATTAAAAAACTAAATTATATGTTTTGCGTGATCAATTTGTGACACTTATATGAGTATAGTGTATATACATGTGTGTATTCTCTAAATTGTTGTATGCTACTAATATCTCGGTGGAGGTTTCTAGTTTATCATTAGATATACTCAAACAAAAGAGGATTTATTGTTTTTACGAGGATATTTTCACAAAATCATTAGCATATTAGTGTCTTTTTTCGGGTCAATGATGTCTTACAAATTACAATGCGTCCAATAGTCTGTTAGTGACGTGCATCTTCTTTGTACCTTATACTGAAATAACATCGTTCTAGCTAAGGTAGTATTAGAATAACTTGCAGGCCATTCATTAGAGAGAGATGGTTGTCTAAGTGAACCAACCATCGATCATATTAAGTTGTATCTACGTGATTCATATTATCGATTTTTATTGTGGAGTTACTACTGAAAACTAGATCTTATGTTTTTCTGCATAACCAATAAGCTCTTTGGCATAATAAATATCTAATACTCCCTCCGATCCAAAATAAGTATCGGTGACTTAGTACAAACTTTGTATTAGACTAGTACTAAATCTCTGACACTTATTATGAATCAGACTGAGTAATTTATTTGTTATTGATACACATTGTTAATACGTGGTAGAGGCCTCTACAACTCGGAGCCCGGGGCGGTTGCACTGTTTGCGTAGACTATGGAAAAGTGTGCACGTGTAACACACGATTTATTTGATAGCCTCATGATTAGTGTGATTTAAATTTAATCATTGAAGAGAATGATATTTTGCACCATTGACCTGGATTAAGTTGTTTGTTTCTATACATGGGCTAAAACTTATGAAAAAAAATCAATCAACTACTTCTACTCTTGCAACACAAAAATTAAATAGCGCAAAGGAAAAGCTGCTCAATGTAACCTACAATAAATTAGTAATCCAGCATACAAACAATGACATGGACAAATACTGTTGGGTAAAGTGACATGTTCTGGTATTGCAAGATGAAACTCGACAAATTTAGAAACAATAGAAACATTTCCTAGGCAAACACCTGGGCAAAACACATGTACACACGTGCAAAGTGAAAGAGATTACATATGTGCAGCACGGGAGGATCTAGCATATCATCCTTCACTTGAACAATTAATATTCTGAATCTGATCATGTAACCTAACATGCATTTGGCAGGTTCACACAGTTCAAGACCCAAGCTTGTTCTTGTATCTTCTTCAATCCTCACATAATACCAACTCAAGCCAGTACTGGAGGCTCTCGAGCATCCCTCAACATCAAGAAATGCCACTGAATATTATATGTTACAAGGCAATAGAGTAGAAACAAAGGTGTGTTACGCCACGAATTGCATGAATGCCCTGCCCTCTCGAGGTTTCTCGGAAAAAAGGTGTTTTACTTTCAGAAAAAGAATCCTTGCAAGTATCACAAAACAATGACTTGCGGAAACAAAGGTCATTCGTTTCATTGACCTGCAAGAAAGAGAGTTGCAATGATTCAAATCAATCTAATGTCCCTACAGTAAACATTTAGGGGTGAATAAGAATGCATACTAAGATATGAGATGTTGCTGCATTTACATATCAAATTTACCCCTGGCGAAAATGACATGAATACTTAACTTTATTTTGCATGGATTTTCTGTTTTTTCATACATCGACTAAAACAATGAATAATCTTGCCTACACTTGAAACATAACATGTATATTTGAGTTACAAATAATTTAGCATAATGACTAATCTTTCAAGTGTATGTGTTGTTTGTTATTTACTGAGCGAAAAATCATAGATAATCACAGCTGCATATCACGCTTTGAGAAATTACCAGTACTACGATAGGAGATCATCAGATGTTATGGTGCCAGGAAATTATCAATTCTCTGCTCTAAAATTGGAGTTATGAACCGCATACCAGCAGAGATAAGAAAATATTTATCTACTAACTCACAGTATGTCCGGATCAACATCCCTCTCTCCTGATCTCTTCCATTGGCACGATAAAAAACGGAGCACATCTGGTGCGACCATGCCGGACGCGACCACAACAGGGCGGCTAGGCCTGCGATCGCCCTACTCCCAGCATATCCAACGTGGAGTATCCTAGGATGGCAGCAAATAATGTGAGTACAAAATTGAAAAGTCTGAAGCTCACAAAATTTTGGATGGTTACACTGCTACTTCAGTCGGACTGTCTAGTATTATGCTTTAGACACAATAATTAAGCCAACTTCACCAGCCAGAGAAACAACTCATGTAACGCCTTTTGTGCTCTGCATCCAGCAACTAATGAGTTACAGTTTAGCGCATGCTTGTTTCCATCTTGGGCAGATGATAAAAAAAAAAATTCGCTTGCATAGTACAGAGTGTAGGAGGTGTTGCTTGATCTGGAAACTAAGGAGAAGAGAAAATTTATTTTCTATGATGCATGCTTGATGTATTATTGAGAAGAGATAAAAATATGGATTGTTACCAGTATCTGAAAGAAATAAGGATGTCCGTGTCTGTATCGGCTGAAGGGAAAAACAAGCAGACCAGCGGTATCCCACAAGCCCAATTTGATGGTACTCCCGCCGACCACAGCGTTGGAGCAGCTGCAGTCGAAACTCCTCAGTCATCGGCTGAATATTTTGACCTCATTACAAACATGAACACTGATATATGGAGTAGATCATAAACGTTCCCTGTGAAAACCAAAAAGATTTGATCGCAAACCTACGTGCAACGGTGGAGCGGCTGAACTCGACTGACCAGCATCGCCGGCATGCATATCTCAAGGGCATGGACACCGCCGTCCGACCCTTCCGGCCGCTGCTGAGACCAAGACCCGTCAGATCACCATTTGCAGGTTCGGGTCATCGATCCCAGGGGAGGTATTCACGTCCTTTGCAGCATGGAGAAAGGGAGGCAGCTTCCGCGTCGTCCCCGGCCGCACGAAGGAAGGGAGGCAGCGTCCGCATCGTCCCCGGCCGCGCGGAGGAACAACTACAGCATATGCGCCTCCATCCGCATGGAGGACTGGCGGAGTGTTGAATAACCTAGCTACCGCAGCTAACTCTGAAAGTGTCGTGTTTTACTGTAGCAGACAGATTCAGAGTTAGGTAGTTGATTAGCTGTTTGTTTCCTTCGGTTATAATTCAGTTAGCGACTCTTAGGCTCAGTACGCGGTCTGTGCGTCACGAGCGTGTTAGTAGGATCGTCGTGGACCACGTCCAGGCCGTGGGATGGCGCGGCCTAGTCGGGAGCGTGGCGTGAGTCACGGTATGTTTCGTTTTCCTATCTGAATAAATAGATAATAGAAAAGCAGCATTTGGCACGCTGCACCAAAACCACTTGTGTTCATATCGATCCTCTTCTTCTCTCTGAATCTCGTGAGTGAGGGATAACAATTGGTATCAGAGCCACATGTCGAAGTCGTTGGTGAGAGAGGGGGAGAGAGGTGGAGGCAGCGGGTCCAAGACGCCGCCGCCGATCGGCAGACGCCGCCCCTCGCCGTCCCCAGCACCTCGACGTGGTCGCAGCCCTAGCCGCCGTGGAGGCGGCGAGATCGTCGTCCGTGAGCACGTCGTGAGGGAGAGCGGTGCCTCTGTCCAATATCCGACGCTCACCCACTCCAACTACGCGGAGTGGGCAATGGTGATGCGCGTCCAGCTGCAAGCGGCGCACCTGTGGGACGCGATCGAGCTTGGCGCGGACGACGAACACGATGACCGGGCAGCGCTTGCGGCGCTGCTTCGCGCCGTCCCTCCGGAATTGGTGCGGATCTTGGGTGCCAAGGACTGCGCCAAGACCGCGTGGGATACGCTCAAGACGATGAGGCTCGGGTGCGAGTCCATCAGAGAAGCCAAGGCGCAGACACGGCGCTGTGAATTTGAGGAACTCCGGTTCCGATCTGGTGAGTCAGTAGAGGATTTTTCGATCCGTCTAACAGGCATAATCAACGATCTCGAGCTTCTCGGGGATCCTGGTTATGAGTACAGGGCTGTACTCAAGTTCCTGCGCGTGGTTCCGCGCAAGTACCGGCCTGTCGTCATGGTGATCGAGCAGACGGTGAAGCTGCGGGTGCTGACGATTGAAGAGCTCTGCGGCTGTCTCCTCACTGCAGAAGAAGGGTATGAACTCGATGATGCAACCGAGGGCGTCACCAAGCTAATCCTCACTGAGGAGGAGTGGGCAAGCCGTCAGCGCCAGCATGGAAAGGCCGCGCCTGGCCATGGCGACAGCAGCAAAGCTCCCTTCAAGCCAAAGCAACAAGCTGGCGGCGGCGGGTCTGGACCAAGCTCCAGCGAACGCCGTAAGGGAAACTGCAGGTACAGCGGGAAGGCAGGCCACTGGGCAAAGGAGTGTCGCAAGGCCAAGCGCGAACGGGAGCGCGGCGAGGCCGCAAACCTCGCGCAGGCCGAGGAGGAAGATGATGCACTCTTGATGGCGATCCAGATCGACGACGCAGTGGCCATGTCTGCTATGGGAATCGTGCACCCCTCGCCATCGACACTGGGGGAGCAGGTCTTCCTCAACGAAGAGCACGCCCGCGTCGAGCTCCGCAAGCATGAGGGCGATACCGACGCGGCGTGATATCTGGACACCGGCGCCTCAAACCACATGACCGGTGATGCCACCGTCTTCGCCGAGCTGAACCAGCAGGTCTTCGGGACCGTGCGGTTCATCGACGGATCACGGGTGGAAATTCGCAGACGCGGCACGGTGATGTTCGCTATGGCCGGCGGCCGGCACATGGCGTTGTCCAACGTGTACTGGATCCCGTGGCTGAAGACGAACATCGTCAGCATTGGGTAGCTCGACGAGCTCGGGTGCCCAACGCACATTGAGGACGGCTTCATGATGATCCGCGACAGGCAACGCAAGCTCATCGCCAAGGCCCCACGTCTGCGCAACCGCCTGTACGTGGTGCACCTACAGATCGAGAAGCCGATTTGCCTCGCCGCATAGATCGGCGATGATGCGTGGACCTGGCACGCTCGCTTCGGGCACCAGAGCTTCGAGGGACTCGAGAAGCTGGCCAAGAAGGACATGGTGCGTGGTCTTCCCGCGATCATCCATGTCGAGCAGCTCTGCGAGGCGTGCCTCGCAGGGAAGCATCGTCCAGCACCCTTTCCCCAAGCTGCCAAGTTCCGCGCCACCGCACAACTGGAGCTCGTGCATGGCAATCTGTGCGAGCCGATCTAGCTACCAACACCTGGAGGGAAGCGTTATTTTCTCCTGATGGTTGATGATTTCAGCAGGTTCATGTGGATCACTCTTCTGCGTACCAAGGACGAGGCGGCGGACGCAATCCGTCGGTTCCAAGCTGGAGCAAAGGTGGAGCCACGGCACAAGCTACGTGTCTTCCGCACTGACAGAGGTGGCGAGTTCACCGCGACAGAGTTCGCGGAGTGGTGTGCTGATCTCGGCATCAAGAGGCATCTCACTGCTCCATACTCGCCTCAACAGAACGGCATGGTGGAGAGGAGAAACCAGACGGTCGTTGGCACTGCAAGGTGCATGCTGAAGGGGACGGGGATTCCAGCTCGTTTTTGGGGGGAGGCAGTCACCACGGCTGTCTTCGTCCTCAATCGCTCGTTCACAAGGAGTGTGGACGGGAGAACCCCGTACGAGGCATGGTTTGGCATTAAGCCAGATGTGCGTTTTCTTCGTGTCTTCGGATGCAGGGCACACGCGAAGATCACCACGCCACATCTGAAGAAACTGGATGACCGGAGCAAGCCAATGGTGATGCTAGGGTACGAGCCCGGCGGCAAGGCATACCGGCTCTACGACCCGTCATCCAAGCGCGTCCATGTCTCCCGCGACGTCATCTTCGATGAGGGTGTCGGCTGGAGCTGGGATGGCGAGCCAGCAGCAGATCGCGACGGAGGGGAGTTCACCGTCGAGTACACCGTCGCCACACGATCCGTTGCGCCAACCCCTGACTCGGCAGAGATTTCAGCGAAAAACTCTATCACGGCACAGAATTCGGCTGGTTTCTCTGCCTTGGCAGGAAACGCCGCTGCGAGCCCCGCCACGCCAATTGCTCCATCGTCGGTCTCCTCTGGCACGGCTGGGACAGTGCGGTTCGCCAAGCCCCAGCCTGTGTCGGATTCGGAGCTCTTCGATGTCGACGACGACGAGCTGAGGCCGCATCGCTACCGCCGCGTCCTCGACATGATCGAGCCAGACGCACCGCTGCCTGGGAGGGCGGAGCGACTGCTGCTCACGCCTTCAAGGGAGCCCTCCACCTACAACGAGGCGGAGCACGATGAGCACTGGCGAGCTGCAATGCGTCACAAGCCGATCGGTCTCAAATGGGTTTTCAAACTCAAGCGAGATGCTCATGCAACATTCTGAAGCACAAAGCTAGATTGGTGGCGAAGGGATACGTCCAGCAGCCGGGGATTGACTTCGACGAAGTCTTTGCTCCGGTGGCTAGATTGGACTCGGTTCGCCTGCTCCTCGCCGTCGCCGCGCAGAAGAAGTGGGAGGTGCACCACATGGACGTAAAGACTGCATTTCTCAATGGAGAATTGGGGGAAGAGGTCTACGTCACTCAGCCACCGGGCTTCGCACGCTCTGGCTCGACAAGCCAGGTTATGCGCCTCCACAAGGCGCTCTATGGTCTCCGTCAGGCTCCGAGGGCATGGAACATGAAGCTGGACAGCGTTCTGGTGTCGCTCGGGTTTGCTCGCAGCCCGTCAGAGCATGCCGTGTACACGCGCGGCGAGGATGGCGAGCGGCTGCTTCTGGGAGTCTACGTCGACGTCCTAATCCTTACAGGAGCGTGCAAAAGGACCATCTCCGAATTCAAGAAGGAGATGAGCGGCAAGTTCAGCATGAGTGACCTGGGCATGCTGACTCTTTACCTCGGCATTGAGGTCAAGCAAGCGCCAGGGGAGATCACTCTCAAGCAGGCTGTGTTCGCGGGCAAGCTCCTGAGAAAGCTGGCATGGCAGGCTGCAATGCTGTCCATGTGCTCATGGAACCACGTCTCAAGCTATCCAAGGTGAGCACAAATGCTGCAGTGGACGTCACCTTGTACAGGAGCATCGTGGGAAGCCTCCACTACCTTGTGCACACACGACCAGACATCTCGTTCGCCGTCGGCTTCGTCAGTCGGTTCATGGAGGCACCCACAACTGAACACATGAGCGTCGTCAAGCACATCCTCAGGTACATTGCAGGAACACTGCATTTGGATGCAGTTATCGCTCCAGCGGGGACGGCGATATGGGACTGACAGGATACAGTGATGCTGATCTAGCCGGAGATGTTGATGACAGGAAGAGCACAACCGGCATCATCTTCTTCCTTGGACAGTGTCCAATCACTTGGCAATCTCAGAAACAGAAAGTGGTTGCTCTGTCTTCCTGTCAAGCAGAGTACATGGCTGCCTCCACAGCAGCATGTCAGGCTGTCTGGCTTGGGCGGCTCGTCGGCGATCTGTTCAACAAGAAGCCCACAGTGCCCAAGGTGCTGGTGGACAACAATTCCGCCATCCAACTCAGCAAAAACCCGGTGTTTCACGACCGGAGTAAGCACATTGAGGTGCGTTATCACTACATCAGAGAGTGTATCGAGGGTGGCCAGATCACTGTCGATTTCATCTGCTTTAGTGATCAGATCGCAGACATCTTCACCAAAGCACTTGGGCGTGTAAAGTTCCAGGAGCTTCGTGAGAGGATTGGCATCGTCGAGATCAAATAAGCATCTGCAGCAGCTAGCTTAAGGGGAGATTGTTGAATAACCTAGCTACTGCAGCTAACTCTGAAAGTGTCGTGTTTTACTGTAGCAGACAGATTCAGAGTTAGGTAGTTGATTAGCTGTTTGTTTCCTTCAGTTATAATTCAGTTAACAACTCTTAGGCTCAGTACGCGGTTTGTGCGTCACGAGCGTGTTAGTAGGATCGTCGTGGACCACGTTCCAGGCCGTGGGATGGCGCGGCCTAGTCGGGAGCGTGGCGTGAGTCATGGTATGTTTCGTTTTCCTATCTGAATAAATAGATAACAGAAAAGCAGCATTTGGCACGCTGCACCAAAACCACTTGTGTTCATATCGATCCTCTTCTTCTCTCTGAATCTCGTGAGTGAGGGATAACACGGAGGCGGACGCCATCCCCGTCGCGAGGATGATTGGTGGTGGCGGCGGCGGCGCGTCCTAGTTGTGGGGGAATGACGACGGCAGCGGGTTGTTTATCCTAGCGGGCCAGGAGCACGATGGGCTTCCACGCCATACGACAGAACGGAATTGGCGACTGTAGCATAGCAGGAAGGATCGCGGGGAGGGAGATGGTGGAATCGTTGGAGTGGATAACAAGGTGGGAGATTACAATCGGGAAGGATGGGAGGAATTGACGCGTAAAATCGGAGATTGATGTTATCTGGATGCGTGAAATTTGCTCGTGAGTCGTGAAATTTGCTCGTCCGCGGCAGAGTTTCGTCTGCTCGTGAAATTTGCTAAGCGTACATTTTCGTGAAGGTTATTTTTATGTCAACGGTTAGATCTAATAAAGTCGGCTTGATCGTGAGGTGGAAATATGTCGTCATGACTATGTGTACGTTTGTGGGGTGGCTGTAAAAAAGATCAAGTTTGCTTGTTTAATAGTAGTATAGACTATGGGTTGGCCCTGCTCTCTGTCCCAGCTCAATGTTCTTTCGCTATGATAATACTCTCGCAAGTCAAAACTGTTGTTAATCAATAAATAAAAGTCCGACTTTCCAGAAAGAAAGAGTTATAAAAGTCTGTAACTCCAGTCTTTACACAAGTATGCATGTGCATCTACGTTGTACGTAGTATGTGTTTTTCTCCGGAATAAATCAATGGCTATAAAACTCGAGAAAAGAGAAACATTCGGAAATGCAAGCCGAGCTCTGTAGAGCGAGCTGCCACGCTTTGATCGTTTATTTTTTTTGCTATGTGGCCCAGCTAATGTACGTAGGAGTACTTCGTTACGACGTGATCAGGCGGTTCAGGATGTTTGATCAGGTATCTAGCAAGTTTGTGACGATTCGTCACGGTTTAACGTCACCTGCCCGCCCGCAAGGATGCACTGGCAAAGCTCCGTGCGGCGGTGCGGATGCAGATTAGTTCTGGACCACGTCAAGCATATGCTCCGTTTTACATATCGCTCACTTGACGGTGTATTTTTATGTTACTGATGATAAAGCCAATAGCGTCAGAGAAACCTGAGACGATTCGCGATCTCTTCGGCAGGCTTTCTTCGAACTTGCGTACATAAATATCTCTTTGCAAATCCCCATTTTCTTGCTCGGGTGACTCCATCACATCACAGAAATACAGTAGAAAAAAAGACAGCTCAATTCGAACAGACTTGTGAACAGCTAAAGCAACAACTTTAGCTGCAACCTGAACTGCCCGATCTCTGCTCCTTCCGGGTAGGCTGCAAAGATATTGCACTAGGCCTTGCCTGCTTTGACCAAAACTGCAGCCCCGCCCTCGATCGTTGGACGCCATGATCATAATTCTAGTGCGCACCCACATGGATCAGTCTACACCTACAGGTAGCAATCTTTCAGTTGAGCCAACAAAATCACGACAACTTCCACTTCTCAGGACAAGAATGCTGATCTTACTATGGCTCCGTCCAATCTCAAGCAAGGCAAGAAAGAACGTAGAAGAGTTTTTGGCTCATACTTAGTGCTTTATCCTACTGATTGTGTAGAAACTGAAGGTTGATGCTTTTGCTACCTTATACTGCAACTCACACCAGTCACCGCTAGATCAAGTCACAAAAGATGAATTCCAAGTTTTCTCCTACCAGACAACCATATTACAACCAAACTGAGCCTAAATAAATTACTGCCTGATTTCAGACCAACTTGTGGACCTGCGCAGCCTCAGCACCATCTGTAATCCCCAACACATCAGCTTGACATCCAGCAATCGCGTCAGCAGTATTCTGATCATGATAACCACGTGCTTTCAGCTTGCAGCACCTCTGCGCCTTGTTCCAGCATCTCCTCCGCAGCACCTTTCTGCATACCTGCCCAATGTCTCGAAATTATACTTGGTCTTATATCAGGCAACATTTTGACTAAGTGAAAAGGCACAGGATGAACCCGAAATAAATTAGATAAATATTTGGGATTAAAGCTAATCATATACAATACATGGAAAAACATCCCTCAGAAATCCTTGTACCGTTTGTCCCATTGGCAATATTGATTGAAACTGAACTTGGAAGATGCTACTGCGGACGCTCAACTTTATCTGTATATAACTATATATCATTGTAATTTGCAATACAAGTACAACCCGACAGGCTTGTAAACATAAGGAAATGAATACTAATAAACTTAGGCCATACTACAGAATTGGTACGATCATGTCACAGGACTTCCTAAATTACATAGTAATTGAACAAAATTTAAACTAAGGTCACAGATGTTAAAAAAATCAGGATTCTTCGTAGTGGTAATTAACAAACATTGCGTGCCCTCTGTCTTCCTAATGGAAATTAACAAACATTAGGTGCCCTCTGTTACTCTGACAAATATGAATGCTTGTATAGTTGTATTTGACATGTTACTTGGAGGACTGAGGCTGATGCAGGTGATCAAACTGTCACAAAAAACAAATTCAGGAGGCCTCACCTCTAACTGTTTTTGAGACCCTGATTTTGAACAGCCTTTAAGGACAAGCTGTTCTTGCTAATTGAGTAACAAGTCTATTAAGCAGTAAATCAACCTCACCACTTCAGTTTTGCTCAAATCACATACATAAGACGGACATGGAGTATTCAGAGCAATGACTGACATTCCTATTATTTGCGTTCGCCTATACCAGTTATGCAGGTTCATTTAAAATCAACATTGTAGAAGCAAGATGAGAAACAAAGACTTTTCAGTCTCCTTATATCTCTTATTATAAAACAAAAGCAGACAAGATAAGTCCTGCTTGACTGAAATGTATGTTTAGAACTGGATCTAAAGTTCCAGTCCTTCTCCATTATCTTCGTCAAAAAAGCATTTCCCAAAATAGTTGTCATGATCTATTTACTATTCCATGAGGCTTCCTAAATGCAACTCATAGCGTGCAAGATTCTTTCTTTAACTAGTCTCATTATCTTAGATTGGGTAATTGGAACAGACAAACAAATTAATTACATTTTTGTTCCTCAGTTCTGTTAGTTCTTCCACAAGCTTAGAATGAACTATAGCAAGCATCCAACAAGCTCTGTGATGACTATAAATGGAACAAGATAACTAGGATGAGACAGAAAGTTTACCACTACATACTGTTGGTGACGACAACAACGATGGCGGAAAGTTCGTATATCTACATGGACTACTAATGGCATATTTTGAATCGCACACCTTCTCTATATGCAATGTCTTGACGTCCAATGAAAAATATTCAAATCTTGTCTCTGACACTTTTCTTTTGTCATTTCTAGGACCAAGTGCTTCTCTGTATGACCAACGATATAATACCGGTATCCAAAAGGGATTGAGATTGGCTTCTCCATCTGCCACTGGATGGAATCCTGACCATTGTTTCGCTTAATGGTATATCTGAGGTCAGATGCAAGCGAATACCCAGTGCACTCTTCTTTGAAAATCATCCCATGCCTGCCTTCCCCTGCCTCCACAATGGCAGTGCTTGGCGACCATCCTCCGGGTGGGGAGCCGGTGATGGAAAACTCCATCTTCCCAATGTCAAGTTCGACCATCTTTTCCCACAAATAGCCTGTCACCCAGTAGAAGCAACCATAAACATATCGGCGCACACTTAGTATACGGTGTCCTGACTTCTTTTTGGACATGACCGCGGTAGGCAATAAATCTCTCCAACACTTGGATGAAGCGACTCGCCATTGTCCGGTGCTAGAAGAGAATTCAAATACACCAAGCTTAGTGTCAAACTCTGCCATCAACACAACTCTAAATGTTGTCTCGTCGGCCAAAGCATCATCCTCCTCCTCGCCTCGGGGAAGGAAGAAGGGCTCGTACCAACGCATGGGGGTGGGTGGGTCCTCCACCGAAGCGGCTAGGTCGTCAGGGACAGAGGGAAGGAGAAGGTATCGCCGGTACAAGGGGTCGCACACCGCGACGTCCGTGAAGACTCGGCGCTCCGCGTCCCAATGGGGGTCGCAGTCGAGGAGGAGGACGCGGCCGTCGCGGACGTCCTGGATTACCCAACTGCGGGCGGGGGTGGGGAGGAAGGAGAAGGAGAAGTCGGCGGCGAGGGCGACGGCTCGGGCGGCGGGCGCGGACGGGTGAGGCGGAAGGGCGGGGTGGAAGCCCGTGGGTTCATCTATAAAGCCGAGTAAGGGCGGTGGGTGGAGCTTGCGGTAGCAGCGTAGGAACGAACGGTCGGTGGCGAGGCGGCGGAAGATGGGGCAGGTGGCGGAGACGCGGGCGAGGTCGGCGGGGTCGGGTAGGCGGAGGAAGATATCGGCGAGGAGTTCCTCGGGGATCGCCGTCGCTCGCGTAGCCATTTCCTGGCAAGCCGCTGGTGGAGTGGACGAGGGAGCGCCGGAGCGGGATTGGGGATCGGAGGTCAAGCTGGGCGGCGGCGGCAGTGGTCTGTGACTCTGTGAGACTGTGACAGTGTGGTGTGCGGGAGTCGGGAGTTAGGTTTGCTGGGTAAATGGGCCAGTGCCGAAGGCCGGCCCAAGGCTAATTTGCTCCTCTCACTTCTTCCTCAGCAGTTCTTCAAAAAAAAAACTTTTTTTTTTTTTTTGAGAACGTTAGATTTTATTGATCAGTAAACATCCATACATAAATTTTGTCTGATACATTCTGGGGTAGAATAGTAGACAGCACGCGAAATAGCAAACTCACAAGATCTAGCTAGTATGTGTGCAGCAACATTGAACAATCTGTTCACATGGTAAAAGGAAACTGAAGAAAAACAAGCAACTAAACACTTGATATCTGATACCACCACTCCCACTTCAGACCTGTCAATGCATGAAGAATTCATTCGTTGTACTAAGGAGAGACAGTCTGAAGCGAAAATAACAGAGGTGAGTCCTTCATCTCGGGCAAGAATCACAGCTTGACGAAGCGCCCAGCTTTCAGCAAGTTCTGGCTGCACGACTCCTTTGAGTGGCTCGGTGCAGGCGACCAAGCATTCCCCGTTTTGGTTCCGAATCAGGATGCCAACTCCCACCTTGTGCAGATTTGAGAAGATAGCTGCGTCGACATTAATTAAGACTGATCCGGGCGGCGGCGGAGACCATCTAACTGACGAACATGATGGTGTCTCACGTCTATGTCCCGAAACAGGCTTATAAAGGTGCAGCAAAACCAAATCAATATAAGCATGGATCTTTGAGGCCACACGGTGTGGATGGATATTACCTTCATCATTTCTTGCCGCATTCCTCGCCTCCCAAATATGCCATACAGTGATTGCCAAGGCAGTGGATTGTTCCGGTGATGCTCTGTCAATGAAGTCAAACAGCCACTGCTTGGGCGAGCGGAAATTCTTTCGACACAGGTGGATACCGAACCGCTTCTTGACCTTGTTCCAAACCTCAGCAGCGAACTGACAAAACAACATACAATGTTCAATACTCTCGTCTCTCCCACAATGCACACAAGCAGGATTTGCGGGTATATTCCGACGGCGTAATTGAAGTCCGGATGGGAGGCAGTCATGTGCAAACCTCCAGAGTACAATGTTCATTTTTTGGGGGGCCTTGATTGCCCAGATTGCCTTCCAATGTTTCTCCTCACCTTCCCTATTTGACGATAGGCCCCGGCCAGCCATACTGTGTGATGAAAAGAAATCCGACGATCGAGCTAGATTATATGCTGACCTGACAGTATATAGTCCAAAGCGAGTGTGAGGCCAATACACAAAATCATCTCCATGGTGGCTGCTAATATGAGTTTGTAATATGAGTTCAGCTGTCTCCTCCGGGAAGAAAGCTCTAACGTTTTCTTCATTCCAATGACCATGTCCATCCATGAGACAGCACACTTTTGCATATTCTGGAATTGGAGAAAGTGTTTGCAACATGTGCGGTGGCCGTCCGGGAATCCAATGATCTGTCATGATATTAACTTTTTGGCCATTTGCAATACCCCACCGAACACCAGCCTTAACGAGTTCCCTGCCAAAAAGAATACTTCTCCAAGTATAGGAAGAGGATCTGGGCTTGGGCGCATCCCAGAAATTACCATGGGGAAAATAGCGTCCTTTGAAAACCCGAGAACAAAGAGAATTTGGCTCGGTAAGAAGCCTCCAACTTTGTCTACCAAGCATAGCTTGGTTGAAGAGCGAAAAATCACGGAAACCCAGCCCACCAAGCTTCTTTGGTGTGGATAACCATTCCCATGAACGCCAATGAAGCTTCCTCTTACCATCTTCTCTTCCCCACCAATAATCAGCAATCGCTTGTCTCATCCCTTCACATGTCGAAGTCGGTATTCGGAAGCAACTCATAATATATGTTGGAATAGCCTGAATCACAGATTTAAGCAGAACTTCTCTTCCTGCCCGAGAAGGGGGCCTATCTGACAAGCTAATGATACGCTGCCAAACTTTGTCATTCAAAAATTTGAATGTCTTGGTTGGCGATCTGCTGACGTGAGTAGGCATTCCAAGATATTTATCATGGAATGATTCATTTGTGACTCCCAGAATTTCCGTTACCTTCTTCTTAGTATCATCAGAACAATGTGTACCAAAATAAATTGATGACTTTTGGAGATTAATTTTCTGACCTGAACCATCACAATATAAATGCAAAGCCTCTTTCAGGGAGAGGACACTACGCTGATCACTTCTAGCAAAGAAGATGCTATCGTCGGCAAAAAGGAGGTGTGAGATAGGAGGGCCTTGACGACCATTTCTAATACCTTGTAGCTCACCACACGTCTCCTTGTGCAACAGCACACTAGATAAGCCTTCAGTGCATAGAAGGAACAGGTAAGGGCTGATTGGGTCTCCCTGTCGAATGCCCCTCGTAGGAGAATCACAGGATTAGTGAGTTCTCTGTTGACCCGAACAGCATAACGAACTGAGGTTACACATCTCATCACCGTGCTGATCCACTCCGGCGCAAAACCCAATTTACTCAGGCATCCATGTAAATAGGACCACTCAACACGGTCATATGCTTTAGTCATGTCAATCTTGAGGGCAAAGTATGGTCTCTTCGATCGTTGGTGTCGAATTGTATGAAGACACTCGAAAGCTATCAGGGCATTGTCGGTGATTAATCTTCCCGGAACAAAAGCACTTTGTTGTTCAGAGATGATTGCCGGCAAGATAGTCTTGAGCCTATTAGCCAATACTTTTGAAGCTATCTTGTATAAAACATTACATAGACTTATTGGTCTGAAGTTGTTAAGGTGTTTTGGCCTCGCAACTTTTGGAATTAAGACAATAACAGAGTCAGAAAAACCATCAGGAATTGGCATACCATTCAAAAAACATCTGACAACATGACAAATATCTTCCTTTAAGAAATCCCAATGAGTTTGGTAGAAAAGTGCAGGGAAACCATCAGGACCCGGCGCCTTAGTTGGACCCATTTGAAACAAGGCAAATTTTATTTCGTCATCTGTATAGGGCTTGCACAGCTCAGCATTCATAGAATCATCCACTTTACACGGAATAGAATTAAGAACTGCATCCAACGAGGCACAAGGTTCAGCAGTAAAAAGATTATCATAGAAACTTTGCACCATACCTTTAATCTCCTCCTGATTTTCAGTAATTGAGCCATCATTACGAGTGAGAGAATTAATTCTATTTGTTCGTGCACGTGCTGATGCCCGAGCATGGAAGAAGGCTGTATTGCGGTCACCTTCCCGGAGCCAGTCCACCCGGGAACGTTGCCTAGCCATGATTTCTTCTCGCTCAAACAGTTCACCTAATTGTCTCTCCAATGAGCGTTCCTCCATAATCCCTGTATCAGAGAGAGGGTTCGATCGTAGGTATTTGAGACGCCTTTCCAACTTCTGAATGTTGTATCTGATCGAGCCAAACGATTCTCTTTCCCATTGTTTAAGCGAGGCTGCCACTCGATTCAGATTGGACCAGGTTGATTGCAGCGATAAAGGAGACATACCTCTACCTTCTTCCCAAGCCTTTTCTAAGACCTCTCTGTAGTCAGGAGCTCTCAGCCACATAGCTTCAAATTTGAAACCTTGCTGCACATGACAAGGGTCATAAGAATTCTTTCCCCTGTCATAAGGAATCTTCCCCTTATTAAGAGCAATATGGACAGCATAGTGATCCGAGGTCGTAGTGATCACATTCTCAACCAAACAATCCTCATAAAGATTAGAAAACTCAACATTAGCTACAGCTCTGTCTAGCCGAGCCTTGACATGGTGGTGAAGTTCCTGGCGGTTAGACCAAGTATATTTAGGACCGCAATAACCCAAGTCGACAAGGCCACAATCCGCCAAACACTGCTGGAAGTCGCTAATCTGCCTATCAGTTCTGTCTCGAAGGCCTTGATGTTCGTCGTGCCGCAACACCTCATTAAAATCCCCACAACAGATCCATGGACCATTCCACTGTGCTCGCATGAAACGGAGAAAATCCCAAAAGTGGCATCTATTTTCTCTTGGTTCTCCATACACAAATGTGGCCCTCCAGACTGGTCCCTGATCAGGCTTGACATGAACATCAATGCATTTGTTGTTGAATGCCTTCAAAGAAACATTCACTGATGATAGCCAAAACAAACACAATCCCCCACTTTGGCCCTCACTTCTTCCTTAGCTTTGCGAATGCCATTTCTCTGCAATCACCATACGGAAAATACTTCTGCTTTAATTTCTCTACAATACAATCACCACAGACTTATTTTGAAAAATTCTCCAAAAAAAAAGACTTATCTTGAAAAAAAGAAAATTTACCGCATTAGAAAGTTTATGTTTGTACATACGGTGGTGTCAATCCTTAGGCTCCTGTGATGGTGGTACGTGATTTGGTTCAGAGTTTCTGACCTCCGAACACTCGAAATACAGAATTCAGAGTTGAGAGAACTTCCTGGGAAAGAAGCCATAAATCACAAGTATAAAACTGCTCATCTTAAATAATTGCTTCCAATCACACCAACACAACATGATGTTAACTTTTCAGTGTCCACACACTTGCGAATCAACTAAATTATCTGAATCGATAAAATCTACATCCTCATCTGCAAGGTGTGAGGCGACGATATCCAGAACACCAACAAGACCTCCAAATTCAGGTTTCAAGTCTTCTCCAGCGATGAACTCCTGCACCACGTTGTCCAACTCGATCAGGCTGCACCCCGGAGTCTTCCTCGTGCTACTGTTCCTTATTGCTTTCCTTGTGCTCGCGACATCGTCCCACCGCCTTGCCGCGGCGTACACGTTGGCCAGCATGACTTGGTTGCCGACGTCGTCCGGCTCCAGGCCAACGAGCCACTCGGCAGCCAACACGGCCGTGTCGACATCGCCGTGGCTGCGGCACGCGCTGAGCATTGAGCCCCATATCTTCGCGTCGGCAGGTACTGGCATGTCCCTTATGAGGTCTAGCGCACGTCTGATTTTCCCTGACCGACCGAGGAGGTCGATGACGCAACCATAGTGCTCGACTCCGGGTTCAATGCCATAGACATCCTTCATGCAGTCGAAGTAGTCCAGCCCTTCGTCCAGTAGCCCGGCATGAGAGCAGGCTGACAATAGCCCGACGAATGTGATGCCGTTGGGCCTCACCTTCCCCTCTCTCTCCATCTCCGCGAACAACCGGACAGCCTCCTTTGCTCTCCCATGTGCCGCTAGGCCGCCGATCATCGTGCTCCAAGAGATGACGTCTTTCTCAGCCATTCCATCGAAAAGCTGAAGTGCTTGGTCGATGCACCCGCACTTTGCGTACATCTCCATCAGTGCATTGCAAACATACGTCTTGCGCAACATTCGGTGCCTCTTGCAGTAGGCGTATATCCATCTGCCTAGCTCCAGGGCTCCAAGTTGGGCACACGCCGGCAACACCGCGACGATGCTCACGTCGTCCGGTTCAAAGCCTTCCATTTGCATCAACCGGAACGCCTCGACGGCGCCTGAGAAGTCACCGGCCGCGGCGTAACCGGACACCAGAGCAGTCCAGGAGACGATCGTCTTCTCAGGCATGGAGTTGAACAGCGCCCTTGCTTTCCTCATCTGACCCAGCCTCGCGTGCGCCGATATAACCGTGTTCCAAGAAACCACATCCCTGTCCCGCATTCCATCAAACACCTTGCGCGCGAGCGACAGATCGCCCGCGCGTGTGTACATCTCGATCATGGAGTTCTGCACGATGGAGTTGGCATCGCACCCGGACCTCACCACGTGCGCGTGCACCTGCTTGCCCAGATCGAGCGCCGTCAGTCCACCGCAGGCCTTGAGCAGGAACGGGTACGTGAACCGGTCGCCACCGCCGGCGCAGCCGACCGAAGGAATTGGGCGGCACCTGAGCATGCGAATGTAGACTGAGACCGCCTCGCGGTGCAGGCTGTTCTGGGCGTAGAGCTTGATCATGGCGTTGTGCAGGTGCAGGTTGGGCTCGCGCACCTGGGCGAACACCCGCGCGGCGTGGGCGGCGCGGGCGTGGGCGTTGCAGAGGTGGACGATCTGGGTGGCGAGGTAGCTGCTCTGGGCGAGCGACAGCAGCACGACCTGGGCGTGGACGCGGAGGAGGTCGCGGAAGGTGGCGCAGGCGCGGAGCCTCCCCATGACCGCGTCCTCCGCATGCCGCGCCGCCGGACCCAGCGCCGGGGCCATGGGTCAGGCAGGCGGGCAGGGTGTTCTAGCAGCCATGTTTGACTAATCTGGGATAACCTAGTTTTTACATTGGAAACAAGGAACCGGCTGTCTCTAGCAGCCATGTTTGACTAATCTGGGATAATCTACTTCTAGCAGACAATAATCTAATAACGATCCGGGCAGCGAGGTATGCAGCTAACACATGGTGATACTGACCTTTATCTCTTTGTCCTGTCCAGAGTACGGAAGTTCATATGTATTCCAAATATATTCACAATAAATACTTTAATTTTTAATATAGATTTGGGAAAATAGATCAAGTGATGTAAACAAAAAGGCACCTTGAACAACCGTGCTCGGTCCAAATTGAACCATAAACTATGACACCGTCTAAATTAAACCATGAACTACTTAAATCCTTTTATAAAGTGAACCCTGGACCGGTCTTGGAAAGTGGTTTTGTATTCGAACCTTTCTCAATGCATGATTAAATTCATGGATGTAGAGAATGATATGAAGTTATAGCCGACAAAGATCCATAAAAACTAAGTCTATTTACGTCATGTGGAAATTAAGATTTATTTATGCTTATTGTATGGAACATTGATGATTGTATCGCTTGATGCTTTTTCTGATAATCCACAAAGGTCCATCGAAAACACTATCTATTTACGTCATGTGCAAAATTAACAAAGGAGGTTCATTTATGCTTATTGTATCCTATTGTGTGATGGCTTTTCTTCTTACTTGTAGCATTCTTCGCAACCTCAATTCCAGCCTCTAGACGTTTTGAGATCCTCAGAATACAAAAGCATCCACATACCCTCTTTGGTTGGGCTTAAATTTGGCTTTTAACTTTTGGGTTATAAGCCACAAAAGCACATAAATAGGTGCTTTTGATTTTAGCTTTTGACTTATACTATCATGATACAATGTCCAATCAACAGCCAAAAGTCAAAGTCAAAAGCATATATTTATATGCTTTTGTGACTATAAGGTGGTTTTGTGCCTAAAAATTTCAGGAAAAGTTGTGAAAACCCATGCACATGGGGATGTTACATACTGGCACTCATAAGAAATCTACAAAAATATTCAAAAATTTGGCTTGAGGTAGAAAAGACAAGATTTATTTACCTATTGTTATTTTAGCATGTTACACGAATAATTAGAGGTTTATCCCTAGCATGCCATGTATTTTTTCAAATTAATTAAAACACTATATGCCAAACAATAATGTAAAACCAACCAAGGGTTGATGTTAATGGTTTCATAGATAGTTTGTGGTTCAAATAAGACTTCTCACTCTTACCGGCTAGTTTTTGTCCCTACATATATATATATAGGTATGTGAAGTTTGTTGCACTTTTAGCCGTTTCCCCTTTACAGCCCGAGAAGTGCATTTCTATGTATTTAGGCTAACATGCAGGTTTTACTGGAGGGAGGGGGTTTGGATGTATATCCATGTTTTCTTTCTTTGAAGGATGTCTCGTTTGTAATCATTTTCTATGGTTAATATAATCGAGACGCTAGTCGTAATGAAAAAGTATACCAAGCAAAAAAAAAACGAGAATTTAAACAAACGTGCAAGCTCAGCCGAATTGTGCACGTCCTTGTTTTCCAATAAAGGGTGATATCAAATTTGTTTGAATTAATTAAAAGCAGATATTTACTTGGCATATAACATAATAAAGAACAAAGTACTCTAACATATATTGCAGTTATCATGTACCGTGGTGTTTTGTGTCTACAAGTTTGTACCTTGGTTTTCGGAAGTTGTATTTCAAAACACTTTTGCATCCAAACATTAAACAAAACCTCCCCGTCGTGACAGAAAACCGTTTTGCGGGTTTGCAATGTATATGTCGCATTTACCTATAAGCGAACCTATTTTTTTTTCTCTCGAACCAGGTAAGTGGACCCAGCATCGACAACAATACATGTTCGGAGTAGGCAAACTGGAACATGATCTGGCGGTAGAAGGCATATAAGAGCAACTCAAACAGATCCTAAAGAAGGAACATAACATCATTTATTTTTCGGGGGGAAAATAACCCCAATAGATCAGGCAAAACGGACCGTACAACAAATTGTTTTCCTTACACTAAAAAATTTGGGTGCGTTTTTGGGTAAATCTTAAACATAGAGAACTTTCACGCCCAACTACCGCTGGACCACCGAATTTCAGTATCAACTTTTTTTGCAGATCCCACGTGGAGAAATTATTTTACAGCACGGGTTTTACAGTATCCATTCTGCGGGTACACGAGCCATACCGTAAAATATAAGTTTTTGCGGAATCTACTAGTGTTTCGCTAAATTAAAATGTGAAAACAGTGCACGCACCTAACCACCAAAACTAGCAATCAGTCAAAAAAGGAGACCATATCCCGGTTCTTCAGAGACAAGCAAAGGAGGCCTCCTCGTGCACATCCAAAGCACATTTCGTTGTCCTCCCTATTCCACTTGACTCCATCCACCTTTCCATCCTCACGCGAAGAGCCCAGATTCTCTCTATCCATCCAGTTTTTTCATCCTAAACAAGGTATCAGCAGTCATTACGTCGCCGGAATGTTACTTAGCCTCCTATCTTGTTGACATCTCCCTCCCGGTCTCCCTGCCTTTCCTCTGTAAAAGAAACGGGAGAAGGAGAAGGATCTCCTTGCCGGCGGTGAGAGAGGCGATAATGGTGCTCTGCTCGCCTTTCGTATCGCTTTCGTGCTATGGCGTCGCCGTCGTCTGACCAATCATGCCGCCTTTGTAGGATTCCACTCTCATCCTGCGGTGTGCTTTCGGGCCGGAAAGAAGCGGTCGCGTTTCCAGCGCTCCCCACTGAATCCCACGCCCGGATTCTCTGATATGCAAGATTGAACAGGAATTGAAAATTCAGTTCAGGAGTAGAAGATAGTATGACGGTGCAAAGCGTGCTTAGCTCTTCTTCATGGCTTTTGCACGCTTGCTTGTTTGGGCAGCAGAGTGCGTATTAGCGCGAAAACGTCGCGTTTCCCTGATATCTGGGCATTTGGTCAATGGTTACTGTTCATAGAATCCATGTCTCGGCCTTTGCAGAAAGAAATTGTCGGCTAAAGTAGATATTCTTATCTTTCTGAAAGCTTGACCAGCCTTTTCTATGCTCACTCCAAAGATTTCTCAGTTGGCATTACATGTACGGGCAGGTGTTTCATAATTCTAATGGAATTATTTGGTTGATTAAGGCCTAAATTTCGTACTATATGCCGAATCCAGCCGAAACGTCTTTATTCAACAGCAAATAAGGTTACATCAGAGACCTAGCTACAGTAGCTGAGCATAACTTTTGACAATAACGCTTTAGCAAAATAAAAATATTACTTTGACATGCAACAGGCATGGTCAGGTATGTCAAATTAAAATTTTGAATAAACAAAAACTGGCCAAGAAAATTTATTAGGGTGTTCGGCATTAGGGTATATCATCATAATCTCATACAATACCGTCTGATAGAAGGACTCTCAAATTCTCTAGTGTATATCCATCTTCTTTAGTTGAAATCAGAGTGAGTTTAGAATACATATTTTTATACTATGGTTTACGACAACTTAAGATAAGCAATCGCATTTCACAACAAGCAGGCACGACTTAAGGTATAATTTGCAATTTTCTTCTGTAAATTATTCTACAAAATATGTACATCTATAGTTGAAACTCAAATTTGAAACACAATGATGAGAAAGTCACTACCATACTCACGGTACGGTTCAAACAATAGTTGAAACAAGGAAACGTACTAGTAGTGATTAATATCACAAGTGTGACCTCCTAATATTTCACTATATTATGTTTACCGCGTGAGTTGGGAGAATTACAATTTTCCTGATAATTTTTATGTTTTTTTGTCAACATGTGAGTTTTTTCTTGATAAACCGAAGGCTGTGATTTGGATTAAGACTTGGATTAAAAGAAATTAAGTCGACATAGGATTAGCAAATCGTCCTAGTCTTTCACTATATTGTGTTTAACATAGCCGCTGAGAAGAGGACAATTTTCATGTGAATTTGACGATTTTTTTTGGATGAAGTGTCGTCGCTTCCTATTTACTCTCTCCATTCTTAAATATAAGATGTTTTAGATATTTTAACATAGTCTATACATATCGAAATGAGTGTATCTACACGCTAAGCACATCTAGAGAATCCGTACCCTCTCTATTTCGTAAAAGTTAAAACATTTTATATTTAGGAAGGTAGGAGGAGGTAGTGGTTATTACTGAAAAGAAGATTTTACTTCAAGAGCTCGGGTCACAAAAGTCTTCTCTTTTTCGATGGCGATGCAAAGGTCAGGTATCTCCTTCTCAGAGAAAAAAAAAGTCTCAATCTTTTACAGGAACAAAGGTTGGAGGAGGTCCATCTGAATTATACTGGCATCTTCGTCCCCATCCTTCTAATCCCCCACGATTGTTCCATTTGTGATAGCACGAGGCAATGGCCATCCTTATCGAGAGAAAACGTCAACACCATCTCCCACGCCCACTTGACTTTGACCGTTGACTCGCTGACATCATCTCCACCATTCTTAAGGGCCTCGGCTTCGTGCGCTACCCCCACTGTCTGTCCCCAACAACTCAGCAACCCTTGTCGATCGCCATGGATGCGGTCGTCGCCGGACACCATGCGAGGCGGCGGATCCCGCCGCTGGAGCCGCTCGTGATGGCCGCTTCTCCGACGACGCCGGCCGCGTTCCGGTGCCCGATCTCGCTGGAGGTGATGCGGTCGCCGGTCAGCCTCCCCACCGGCGCGACGTACGACCGGGCGTCCATACAGCGCTGGCTCGACTCCGGCCACCGCACGTGCCCTGCCACGCGGCTGCCCCTGGCGTCCACCGACCTGGTGCCCAACCTGCTCCTACGCCGCCTCATCCATCTGCACGCCGCCACGCTGCCCCCCTCGCCCTCGCCCGAGCAGGCGCTCTCGCAGCTCGCCGCCTCCCACGGCGAGCCCGCCGCCGCGGAGAAGGCCGTGCGGTCGCTGGCCGCCAAGATCGCGCCGGAGAAAGGGAAACAGGCCTCCGTCGCGTCCGCCGTCGCCGCTGATCTTGATTCTACCGTGCCGGCGCTCCTGTCCTTCGCCAAGGGAGGCGCCGGCACCGACGCGCGCGTCGACGCGGTGAGGATCCTGGCCACCGTGGCGCCGGAGATCGTGTCTTACCTGACCGGGGACGGCACGGAGAAGCGTGGAAGGGTCAGGATGGCCGTGGAGGCCTTGGCTGCCGTCTTGTCCGCGGGCGGAGTTAGCGAAGATGCCAAGAAAGCCCTCATCACCGCCCTCGTGGCCGAGGATCTGGGCCGCGTCGTCACGTCGCTGCTCGCCGCAGGCCCCACCGGCGTCGTGGTTCTCGAGGTGATGCTGACGTCGCCCGTGCCGGACGCCGACGCCAAGACCGCAATCGCCGACAGGTCGGAGCTATTCCCCGATCTGGTGAGGATTCTCAAGGAGGCCGCGTCGCCGGCGGCTATCCGGTGCATGGCCGCGGCCGTGCAGGTACGCGGGCGGCCCGCCCGTTCGTCGATGGTCCGGGCCGGCGCCGTCCCCGCGCTCGCGCTGGCCGTCGCGGCCGCGCCCACGGCTGCGGCGGAGTCCGCACTGATGCTGTTAGTGGAGGCAGCCCGATGCAGCGACGGCAAAGCAGCTATCGCGGCCGACGCGGCGGAGGTGGCGGCAGCCGTCATGGGCAGGATGATACGGGTCGGGCAAATGGGACGCGAGGCCGCGGTGGCGGTGCTGTGGCTCTCCTGCTGCGCGGGGGGCGGCGAGCGGAGGATGAGGGAGGCACTTGCAGCCGCGCCGGAAGCGGTGGGGAAGCTGCTCGTGGTGATGCAAGGGGATTGCTCGCCGGCGACGTCGAGGATGGCCGGCGAGCTGCTGAGAGCCGTGAGGATGGAGCAGGAAAGGAATGGCATGGTCGCCTCCTCCTACGACAGCCGCACCATCCATGTCATGCCTTACTGAAGCTCGCATTTGTGCTTAGCACGTAAATTTGTGGAGCTAACCCGCTGCGGTAATGGCCGGAGAACATCAGGCTTCAGGGAATCGGCTTGCAGATGTGTTGCTTCCGTTGGAGAAATCGCTGTGCAAACTGAAATAACAACGAGAAATTTGACCGCGCGTACGCACTGAATTTTGGCACGAAGTCAAAGCAGACAAGAATACAAGATATACTCGCTCATGCGACTGTAATCTGTACGCGTACTGGACTGGTGTAGATGGCTTGCAATGTTCCGAGAATGGTGGTGTAGCTATGTTACATGTTTTTCTCAGAATAATTTTCGTACATTCAGTCGGTCAAATCGACACATCACGAGTTGTCATGTGTTAGCGTCCACTTAAATTTAGCCTACTGCTCAGCATAGTTTTAGACCTTTATGCGCACACAGCCCATAACTTAGAGCATGGCTAATAGAACCGTCGACTGCCGGCTATAGAGCTACTCCATGTCACCAAAAAGCTAACTTACAGCCTACTCATATAATAGATCAGCTATACGGTGGCTATTAGCTTGCTTCAGGAAAGAATTAAATATTGGTCTTGCATGTGCTCGTACAAGCGTGATTGGAGGGATGTGCTACATCCAGCTGCATGTCCTCGTACCGCGTGCTGCAGCCCGGCGACAACAGAAGCGCCCGCTCCACTCTCTCTCCGTGCTTCTCTCTGCCACATAGGATTTCAATGAGGTGGCAAGTGCTATAGCCAGCTGAGTCAGGCTTATTATACTTGCTTTAAAGGGAGGAGGGAATCTCTTGCTTATAAGCTAAGTGTGGTCTGCTCCACTAGGCGAGGTGAGACTAAAGTAAGCAGCCTCCACTCGTGCAGCGCGCTTTCAGAGGAGATGGACCGGCACAGCCTCGGTAACGGCACATCCGGAACGGCGAGGCGGTTGTAGTATGCGTGGGGGCGTGCGACGAAGAAGGAGGCGGAGCCTGGCTCTTCCCCGGAGGGTCCGGGAGGTGGGTGGAGGCAGTGGCGGTCGTCATGGCACTGTAGAGGAAGGACGGGATTAGGAGAGAGGAGAGACATGGAGCCTGCTGAGTGGAGAGACAGGGGAATGCAGACGAAATTATTTCGTCCGGCACGCCCAAACGACTCTCCAAAGCATAGGATGTGTGTTGACGCTGTTGGACGAGATATTGGGTTTGTACGGACGAAACTGGCCTACTAGGGGCACGACCGGTCGTCATTTTCGTCCGAAAACCCAATATAGACTATTGATGAGTTTTTTTTTAAATATTATTTTTTTAATCGTAATTCGGAAATATTACGCAGAATGAAAAAATTCCAAATCTATTGCGCCGTCGGCTCGCAGAGAGCCGAAACTCTCCTTTCGGCTCGCAGAGAGCCGAAACACCTCTGTCGGCCGGTAAGTAGACGCCATGCATGCCCATGCAGAGCGGGGCCCGCAGTTTCGGCCGGCTTGAGTGCCGATTAGTTCCTTTCGGCCGGCTGCCAGCCGAAAGGTGGCCCTGCCGACACCTCCACCCTCCACACCCTGCCGACACCTCCTGGTTCTCTTCTCTTCTCCCTTTTCTTCTCTTGCCTGCCTCTTCTCCTTTCCTCTCTCTTTCGAAAAAAGCTCCGGTGAACTCTCGATTGATCTCTAAAAATAGCCAGCAAAGTATACGTTTTATTTCACAAATCAAAACTAGAGGCCAAGGGCATCCCGGATCTGTTCTTGGAGCTAGTTTTAGTTTCGGTGGTGGAGCAATGGTGGGCGGTGGTGATGTTGGTGGAGTAGCAGTAGTGGTGCAGCGGTGGTGGTGATGCTACGTTGAATCTCGGGAGGAGGAAGGAGTGATTTTGCACACATCAAGGGTAAATCCTAATCTTGTTCGGTGTATAATTTTGTTTAGATAAGTTGTAAGATTAGATTTATTTTAGGTGGATGTAATTTTGCAGGTGGATATCTTATTAAGATTATTTAGTTATATAGTATTTGATGATGCAATATGTTTGTTTAGGTGAGGAGACATGTCCGAAGTGGTTAGTATTGTCGTTTACTATGGTTATGGTACTGTCCACACAAATGAGTCAGGGGTTGATCTGAGTGAATTTGCAAATGTGGAGATTCCGTTGACGGATCCTGATAAAGTGAGAATAAGCGCGGTCCAACACTATTTGACGATGAATTTTGGCTTTGATCCTAATTTATGGACTGTTAGGATTCAGTCATTATGGTCAAAATCTCGTACAAATATTTGTTGGGAGTTGATACCGCTAGATCGGACACAGGCCTGGGTGAATTGGCTAGCATCATGCAAACGCCGAGGTACGAAACCTATCATCCTCGTGTTGTTTGTGCCTAAGCAGAACAATTTGGCAGAAGGTGGCATTGGTTATGAAGCTGGACAAAATAGTCAGGCAACTGGGTCAGAACCTGTTGATCCTTCTGAATTTCTGTCTCAAAGTGTACAGAGTGGTCAATCGGCAGGAGCTCCCGAAAGCGGTGAGGGTCCTGAAAGTGGTGAGGCTGACGGAGATGAGCATTGGAAAGAGGATGAGGAGGCGGGCGTAGGAAGTATGCAGCAAGAGATGGAGAATGAAGACGAGGATGGGTTGATGACGGATCTTAATTCTGACGAAGAAGATAATGCAGAAGATGACGAAGATAATGATGATGATGTGCCTATTCCTAATTCCTGGAATGAGGACATGTCGACCGTTATGACTGTGAATACTGGGCAGGAATCGGCATGGGAGTATCACATGAATAATGTTGAAGTAGGTGCTCAGTATACCTCGAAGCAGCAGCTAAGGGACGCCGTAACAAGGTGGGCAATGTCCACACAAAAGATTTACCGAACTGATGTGTCATGTCCAAAATATCTGACACTGAGCTGTGTTGAAATTGGCTGTCCTGGAAGGGTGCATGCACACGTTCCGAAGTATGACGTGAATTGGCTCGTCTCGGACGTCGTGGCTCACACATGTATCAGAGAGAACATGTTGAAAGAACATCCAAATCTAACTTCCACTCTCATTGTGCGTCTCTTATTCAGTGAGATTGTGAAGACGAAAGATTTTCCAGCCAAAAATATCCAGAACACTGTAAAGGCAAGATGGTCCTATGATATTTCATACGGGAAGGCTTGGAGAGCTAAGCAGACAGCTTTAGAGGAGAGGTTCGGGACCTTTTTGGACTCTTATGACAACGTTGTCCGTCTTCTTCGCACATTGCAGCATAGAAATCCTGGCACTTATGTGGATGTCCAGCACCGCTATATGGATACGGCTCATGGTTATAAGGTTTTGCATAGGGTATTTTTCGCATTCTCTGTTTGCATCCAAGCTTTCAGGCATTGTCGTCCGGTGTTGTGTGTGGATGGAACGTTTCTCACTGGAAAATACAAGGGGCAGATCCTTACCGCAATAGGTGTGGACGGGAACCATCAGATCATCCCAATTGCTATGGCCTTTGTTGAGGGTGAGAACTATGAGAGTTGGTTATGGTTCTTCAGGCAAATAAAAATAGCTATTGTGCAGGATCGGCCCAATGTTTGCATTCTTCATGACAGACATCCTGGTATGTTAAAGGCTATTAAGGCACTTCAACACCCTTCCATTGATGAAACAACGCCATGGACTGATTTGCAGAGCCGTTGGTGTATGCGCCACCTTGGCGCTAATTTTTACTCACAGTTTAAGAGTAAACGTCTTATGAACCTTTTTAAAAGACTTTGCAGTCAGAACCAGCGGAGAAAGTATCAATTTATATGGGAGAGGCTGAATGAATTCACGAGGAAGCAAGTGAGGGAGAGGAAAGCCGCCAGGGCACAAGCTGTAGCTACACAGGTGGCCGCAATGATGGGAGAAGATGAAGAACCCGTAGGTTTGTGTGACCTTCCTGGAATTGACCCACCCGGAACGAAGAGGAAAAAGGGAACAAGAATAAGGAATTTGTAGAGTGGATAGAGAAAGAGCCTCCTGTGAAGTGGTCTTTGCTGCACGATACACATGGAGCTAGGTACGGCATCATGACAACCAACCTTGCTGAGATTTATAATTTCGTCCTTAGAGGGAATAGAAGTCTGCCATTGACAGCGCTAGTGGAGGGGGTGCTGCATGGAACAATGACATATTTTAGGGAGAGACGGCTAGAAGCCGTCAAGCATATTGAGGATTTTCCCAATACACCTTACTGCAGGAAGATAAAGATATACATGGACAAGAAGATAGAAAAAGCACGGCTGCACTCAGTCGTGAGAATTGGTAATGAAGAAGCGAGGTTTGAAGTACGTTTACCGACAGGAAGATTTGGCGGAGCTAATGAGCTGCTGACCCAGGAGGTTAGGATTGGTAATGAAGAACATCCAACATGTGAGTGCACATGCAACAAACCAAGACTATACCATCTGCCTTGCTCACATGTCTTGGCTGTGTGTGCTCAGATGGGACTGAATCCAGGGTGTTTCGTGTCACCATATTACAGGAAGGAAGAGGTGCTTCATACTTGGACGGGGGAGATGACTGGTTTTAGGGTTGTTGGTAATTTTAACAAGGTAAACCCGGCAGAAAGGGAGTATGTTCCAGACCCTTCTCTAATGAGGGTAAGTAGAGGAAGACGACAGTCGCGTCGCATCCGTAATAATATGGATGAGTCTGAAGCTGGTGGGTGTACTCGAATATGTTTGCTTTGCAATGAAAAAGGGCACAAAGAAAAATATTGTACCAAATATCCTGGACAAGGCAGCCGAGGACGTGGACAAGGGAGCCGAGGACGTGGAGGAAGGCGTGGAGCGTAGTAATGTACGGCAATCCATATCGACTATGTATTAACGACTATGTTTTAATTTGTAATATGTGCCGACTCTGTTTTATTCTGTAAAACTAAATTTCAATTCGTAATATGTATGGATTATGTCGTAATTTTTAAGACTTTATTTTAATTTGTAAATGTGCGGGAACATAAATGGCGGGAAAAAATTGGGCGGGAACAGAAATGGCGGGAATAGAAAAGGCAGCTTTAAATAAACCACTACATCTGAAATAAAGATACAACATGGTGCGACACGAAATTATTAAAATAAATTGACCATAATTCTACTGAGTCCATCGTGGATATTTTCCTTTCCTATCGCCGGCTTCTTCTACTGCCTGGGCCTGACGAGCCCTCTCTTTCAGCCTCTGTCTTTCTGCCTCACGTGCCTCCTTACGCTCTCGTTCTTCCTCCTTCATTCGGATTCTAGCTTCCTCATTTTTCCTCCCCATCTCCCGAAAAAAACGTATTTGCTTCTCTCTATATTCTCTCATCTCCCTGGCTTGCGCAGCTTTCTCCTCTGCTTCAGCCTTCTTTTGCCGTTCCTCCCTATCCAGACTCTCCCATGCACGCCGCAGTCTGTCATGAACTTCACGCGCCGCCCACTCCGGCTGTTTACTGTCAATCCAACGATAATACGGGCATAGGGGCGGAGGAGACTAAAACAGAAACATAATTTCTCTTAAAACAACAATAGTAAACACCGAAAAATTGAATGTTTATCACGAATAAAAACACATACCGGAGCCTTCTGATAAGGCGACTCCGCAACTGGTGGATCGTGTTCGTGATTGGGACACATGAAAAACTTCATGCCAAACATATCAGAGAAATCGGTCACCTCCTTCACCTTGCATTCACTACCGCACCAACACCGCACGACCTCCACCCCCTGCGGGAGACTCGCATCCTTCATCTTTTTCGGCCTAATAGCTTGGTCGGAGCAAGGCAAACTCATTTTCACTTGAACTGGAGAGGGTGAGTAGAATGTTTGCTCTTACTGAGTGACGGGGACGGTTTTTTATAGGCCGGGATATTTGGGCGGGAGATGTTGCGCGGCAAATTTATGGCGGGAAAATTAGGCGGGAGATATTGCGCGGCAAATTAATAGCGGGAAAATTGGGCGGGAGATATGTCGAGGGCCAAACTGCAAAAAAACCAACGTTTCGGCCTGCTGCAGGCCGAAACACTCGTGTGTCGGCGCGCCGCCCACGCGAAAAGTTGGATCCTCTGAGGCGGGCCTGTCCTCGGTATGTTTCGGCAGTCAGTCGGCCGAAACACTCCTTTCGGCCCACTGTTTGCCGAAACACTTGTTTCGGCCGGCCGCGAGCCGACGGCGCAATATTTCTGGAATTTTTTCGTTCTGCGTAATATTTTCCGAATTACGATTAAAAAAAATAATATTAAAAAAAACGACTATTGATGCCCGTATTGGCGTCTCGGTTGGAGATGCTCTCTATAAATTTACGGAGGTATTCTAGTGTCGGTGTTGCATCATGCATACGTGTTGGTCCAGACGCTTGACCTAATACGACATTTGGGAATTTGGGAGGGTGAGAGAAAGTTTAAGCACGATTTGGCCACTGTGTAGGGGGAGACGGCCGTGCTTTGGCGACATGTGGCACACACTTCGCGGTCCTCGAGCCATGTGATCCTGTGCTCTGCGAGCCTAGTGCTCACCTGCTCTTGCTTGATGCTCCTAGTCCTGGAGCTGGAAGGATGAGTAGAACGACAACACTTGCTAACACTGCATCCCTGCTGCTATCCCATGATGTCGCGTTGACATTGTAGAAGAGCAGGGGCCATTTCTGGATGCTTTCCCTCTAGGACTAGTAGCAGTGCACGGTAGAGGTATTTCTATCTTTTTATTATCTGTTTGAGTCCCCTGACCGTGAGCCAAAATATATACAGTGCTTTGCTCGGAACCAAGTTCGAATCGCCTTCTAGCCCAAGAGGCAATCTTTTTATTTATTTATCCATGCAACTGACACATGGGTCCTGGTCCCACACATGGGTCCTGATTTTTTAAGAAACACTTATTTATACTAAACTCTTTTACGTACTTATTATTAATCCTTCATATTGTTTATGATTATATTTTCAATTTTTATACACAATATATTTTCTTACACTTACAAACTCTAACCATATACTCCCTCCGTTCCGAAATGTATGACGTTTAAGCATGTCACGTACAACTTTCACGACGCTACCGGATTTTTTGACTTTCCCATTCTGCCCCTGGTCGGAGCGCAACTCATTCCCCACTCGCGTCACTCTCCCCGTCCTCTCCCACCGCGACCTCGCTCCTTCTCTCTCGCCGGCGCCGCGCCCTCTCTCTCGCCGGCGCCGCGCCCTCCTGCTCTCCCTCGCCGACGCGCCGTCTTGCTCTCCCTCGCACACGCCCTCTCTCTTGCTCTCGGCGCGCCTCAGGCTTCTCTTACCGCGCCTCGTGGGTAGGAAAAAAAATGTTTTTTACCTTGCCGCGCTCGATCTGGTTGCGGAGATGCTCGATCTGTGGGTGGAGGCGATAGATCTGTGGGCGGCGGTGGTAGATCTTTCCGACGGAGGTGCTGGAGCAACGGGAGGACGGCGGTGGTGGAGCAATATCTGTTGTGTGACGCAGAGGGAGGAGACCGTCTGCAGTGGAAGGATGTGGAGCAGGGGGGATGGCCGTGCTGGAGCAGTGGATGGCGGCCTGTAGTCCTCGCGGGCGTGGAGCGACGGGCGTGGAGCGTGTCCTCGCGGGCGTCGCTGCTGGTGGCCGACGAGGAGCGGGAGGAGCTGGGCGACCGCGGGGCCATGAAGGTGCCCACGCCGTCGTCTCTGACGCGCCCTTCTGGCTGACCACGGACGTCGGCGCCAGGAGCTCCCAGAGTTCCTCGTCCAGGAGGACCAAGCGCGCCATCTGCGTCGAGAGAGCAAGCAGGTACGAGTAACTCCAGTCGCCGGACTCCGCTGCCCTCTGTTCTTCCTCCGTGGTGATGAGTCCATAGCATAGAAATGCATAACATTTCTCACCTCAAGTAATGGATTGGCTTCTGGAGTACTGGTTGGTGCTGGACACGTACCACACCACAGCACACGACACGACATGACACTAAGCACCTGTAATGTTGAGGTCCTCCTCTTCTTCCATGTTGAAATTCTCTTCTTCCATGTTGATATCTTGTTCTTCTAAGTTGGCACCATGTTCTTCTATGTTGACCTCTTCTTCTTCTTGTGCTGGTGTCGTGTTGTGCTGGCATGTTCAGGTCCAGATTTTCCATTGTTGAGTACTCTGCCTGCTCTGCTTCTTATTGCTGATCTGTTTGTAACTGTTGTATTCCTGGAGTAAGTTGAGCTGCTACTGAAATTGATTAGGAACTAAACTTGGAGTAGCGAGGCCCGGGAGCTGCGCCCAAGTTCTGCTAGCTTGTTGCTGTTATGAACTGGGTGAGTAGTACTGCTCCTGTTCCTCTCTCTACTGAACTGCCCGTGCTCCTCCCTATACAGACCTGATGCTGCTCCTCCCTGTAGTGAACCAATTTCTCTGCGATTTTGACAGGACCTGGGCAAGGACCAGGAGCTTGGCGAGGAGATAGGGCGAGGCGACCTTGGCGACCTGTGGCGAGGAGATGCGGAGAGACGACCTTGGCGAGGAGATGGGCTAGGTGACGTGGACCAGGGAGAGGCGAGGCGATGGGCGGGCGATGGCCCAGGTCCTGGTGCTGGTGCTGGGCGAGGCGGGATCTGGGCGAGGCGAGGAGGAAGATGACGCTCGATTTGAAATCAATTTTGCTGGGCGAAACGTTTCCTAGTGCGGGATGGCATTTGTTGTAATATGAGCAATTAAGTAGGGGCAGACACGAAATTTGAGCGTTCTTTGGGTTGTCGGAAAAATTCCTTTAACGTCGTATATTCTGGAACGGAGGGAGTATATAACAAAGCTCTTAAATAGTACATAAAAAATTTCAATACACAAGTTTAATGTATACAATTACAATTATACATACTTCCAATATCATTAGATCTAGTACCCCAATTAATTGACGTTATATGTTTGCAGTTTGAAAAATCTATCCTGAATAAAACTATGATTAAATATATCAAGTTCTTCTAGATGAGAGAAGGAATTAGAAAAAAAAAAAATGAAATCAACGTATATTAATAGATTAGTTTGTGCCACTTGGATGAATTTTAACTATACTAATGTGTTCATGTATATTACAAACCTTTTAATATCTTGGCATAAAACTCGACGTGTCCGACAAGAATATCTTGATTGAGGTTTTTGCCAAAAGCACACACAAGTAGATAATTCTAGACTACATAGTAAACTCATAGTAAGGCATGTCTTCCATATTTATAAGGTAAACAAGTAGCCAACAACGCTTAACTTTCACTTGGTATTGAAATAACATCGGTCATCTCGAAATGTATCATCACATGAGTGCTTTCTATTTGGTAAATTTCATAACTTTCTATTGATATGTAATAAATTTCTAGATTGTGTTTTTTTATGGGCAATTTGAAAATCATGTAAGTCTTGTTGATTTTGTGAGAGGTACATTCCAGTTGTGGTGCAGCAGTATGAGATTTCGAAGAATATGTTGGGCTCCACAACTGAAGATGTCCAAGTTTTTTTGAATCAATTTCCAAAGTTCTGGCTAGTTTGGAGTGGATTTTTAGAAACTCGACTACGCCTAAACTCAAGATATCAACCATGGACCAGTTCATGATTTGAGGGATAGTATTCTAGCATACACCAAAAGTTATGTCATATGAGACCCACTTTTATAATTTCTGGAACCTCTGAAAAGTGAGAGTAAGTCTTCGAACTCAAACCGTAACATTATCGAATTCTTATTTTTGACATTTTTAATAAATAGTCATATTGTCGATAAAAAATCACATGGATAAGTTTCTACCAAATATTCACATGCATTTCCAGATGTTTTGGAACTTAGAAATTTTATTTTCGCTAAGATCTCGAAAGTCGTGCATTAAAATCTATATTTTTTCTTGGCACGTATCCTCAAGGATGATTGGGCTAGTGGTACATATCTTGAGTCTCCATTTCCCTAGGAAAATATTAGCATTTTCGGACAGGGCATCTATGATCGAAATGTTTGGAGATAAGAACAACATAATCCAAAACAAAAGCTTCATTACCACCCCCTCATGATTTTTCAGCATAGTGGCAGTCTCTACTCTAATGGTCTGGCCGGCTCATGTAAGAACCTTTGCTTCCAGGGCTGCCAGGCTTGCTGCTTTTTCTGAAGTTCATCAACGATGTCGCCGCCTCACCATTATCTTCGATGACCGGAGTCACTCCATACAGGAGCTTATAGGAACCTCACGATTCATCCTCCTTCAATGAAGGATCTTCGGAAGTTCTGCTGCGACGTTCTTCGTCGCATTCTCGTCAAGTGATCTTGTCCCTGATGAGGGCGTTGGTGGTCATAGTTCGGAGCATGTTTCCGACGGCAGTGGTCGAGGACCTGATGGCATTTCTTCGGATTGCCTTAGGGCGCCTCTCGCAAAAGTATTGGCCTTATCTGTAATTTTCTATCTTTTATGATGGCCTTTTTTTAAATTTAACCACTGAGTAATGCAGGCGCGGGATCTTCGGGGACCTTGTCTTGTTCAAGAAAAAAAATCTAACTCAGTTGTGATGACTAAATAGAAATGCATTGTAGGCTACAGGTACACTGCTCTCCAGCTCAGTCAGATTGGAGAGCACTGTACCTGCATGATGCAATGCATTTCTCGTTAATTAGTCATCACAACTCAGACGCATTGCATTGAAAAAGATGTTCCCGTAATCAAACTTAAAAGGAAACAATCTTGATTGATCAATTATGTTGGTGCAATCAATCGAACTAAAAGAAACAAGAAATATGCTCATAACAATCACATACAAACCAGTGTATTTTTTAGTACAAGATAAATTTCGGGACCCACTAAATTTACGATATTTCAGAAATTGTTTTCTGATTTTTCTTGTTCAAATTTCATCAAACAAAATTCAGATAAATTTGAATTTTATTTGGATTGGGGCCGAAAATTAGCAAAATAAAAATGTGGGTAAAACTATAGTTTGGTACCTACCCAAATTATGAACATTCCGTTGAAATTTTAATCCTATGTGTTAACTCCGTTGAATATCGCACTGCATCAACTATTGCAGAGAACACGAACGAATTAGCAGCAGGAATGCACATTGCATGATTCACCGACACTTTACAGCTTGGTGACGAACCTGAAGATGGATCAAAGCATCGCCTTGCCATCTTCCACGATGCCTTCCGGCATCCGCCTACACGACCCTGTCTCCGTCCTACGTGCTCCTCCCGTAGCGCACTGGCCGCTGGGTCATGCCATTGCTCAGCGAAGCCATGAGGTGACGGGGCGAGGATGCGACACACGGACGCGAACCTGACATAGCATGTTTTTTTAGACTAGTAGTGATGCACGTACTCGCGTACCACATAAAGGGGGGTGCTTGCGATGGCGACGCGGTCGCCCTGAAGCTCTCTCGGCGCTCCCTTGCCGGCGCCGCGCTCTCCCCGGCGGCTGCTGCCGCCTCCGGGTGGCCGGCTCCTGCGCCCGGGAGGGGCGATGGCCCCGGAGTCGCTCCTGGGGCGTCGGTGGGCCGACCTCGCCGATGAGGAGGAGGAAGACGCCGCGGTGGCCGCCGAGCTCGAAGCTAGGTGCGTTCCCCCCCCTTCTCCCTCGTTTGGTGAGTTTCTGCAGGTCGCTCGTCGCATCCCGCGCCGTCCTCTTCGCCGCCGGGCGGTGTCTTTCCCCGGCCGCCGGCGCCTCCGTGCCGTGCGATGGCGCCCCCCCCCCCCCCGGCGGTGGGTGCTTGCGGTCGGTCGGATGCTGGGCGTGGGGCGCCGGTAGCTGCCGTGTCCACGGGGAGGTGCCCGGTGGATGCGGCCGCGCCGCCCGTGCCGTGTGGTTCCGGGGTGGTGGCGGCGCAGGCGGCCCGCCGCTCCCCGTCGCCTGCGGTGGTGGTGCCTGGCCATCCCCCGTGCCTGCTGCCTTGCCAGGCCGGGTCCTGTTCTGATGGGCCGGCGGCCTCGGTGCGGCCCACCTTGGAGTGGCGGAGCCAGGACGCGCGCGTGACGGCCCAGCGCCAGCGGGAAACGCTCCCAGTGCGGCACATCGCCTCCATTGGCCCAGCCCGGCCCACTGGGCCTTGGCTGTGGATACCAAGGGGTACCCGCCGCCTGGAGCTAGGGTTCCCAGCTTCGCCTCGCTGTGTCCGTCGCGCCGCCTCGACCGCGCGCTCCGTCATCCCAACGCCGCCCCCGCCTCCCCTGGTGCGGTCCTTCGCCGCCGTCGCCGCCATGAAGCGTCTCCGGTCGGAGGAGCCCGCGGAGGACGTCCATCCGCGGCGTCGCGGTCGGTCGCCGACCCCTCCGCCCCCTCCTCCGTCGCGCTCCCGTGCCTCCCCGCCTCGGTCCCGTGCTTCCCCGGCCCGGCTCCGCGCGTCCTCGCCGGCACCGGCCGCCGGCGCTCCTCTCGCTCGCCCCGGCGCTCTCCTGGTCGGCGGGAGAGGTCTCCCGAGGCTGGCCGCAGGTCCCCTCGACGGGCAGCGCCTCCTCGTGGTCGCTCTCGGTCCCCGGCTGGCGACCAGCGGCGTGCTCCTTCTCCGGAGGGCCTGCGCCGCGAGGAAGCCTTGCGCAGGGAGCTGGAGCGCCGTCCTCCTGCCGGTGCCCGCTCGCCCGACCGGCGTCTTGTCTCGGAGCCGCGCCGTGAGAGCGGGTCGTGGCGTGAGGATCGGGCTGCCCACCCGCAAACTCGTCACTCGCCACGGTTCTCTCGCGCGGGGGGGATTCCGAATGGTCCGTCGAAGAAGAAGCCGAAGAAGAAGAAGAAGAAGGTCAAGACCGGGTCGGGCGGGGTGGCGGGTGGGAGCCAGAGTGGGCTTCCGTCTGCGCCTCCGCCCGGCATTGCGGGGGGAGCCCTGCCCCCCGCTTCTCACGGAGGGAGTGGTGCATCTCTGTCTCAGGAGGAGGCGGGGATCGGCTCCCCCTCGAGGCACCAGTGCTTCAACTGTGGGGTTGTCGGGCACTTTCGCTCCCAGTGCACGCAGCCCGAGTGTTGCATGCGGTGTGGTGATACCGGGCACCGTTGGTCGGCGTGCTCTGTCTTGGCGGGTCAGCCCCAGCGCCCGCGTTTGGAGCTCCTGGGTCACGGTGTGGAGTCCATCTTCTATTTCATTGATCTTGGTGGCACACCCACGACCGTTCCGCAGAACCTTGCTCTGGTGACCGTGCTTCCTGACCAGCTTCCTCCTGTGGCTGCGGGCTTGACTGTCGAGATCCTTCGGGACGAGCTCGCACAGGTCATGCCTGGCCATGAGTGGCAGGTTCGAGAGATCTCCTCGTCTGAGTTCGCTGTGGTGTTTCCTTCTGCTGAGATGCTCCGCCTGTGCTCTATGGGATCCACTTTCACGCTGCCGATCAACAAGTTTCAAGTGTCTATCAGGGCGTCTGCGGTGGATCCAGAGAGGTCCTTGTCCCTCAGCTCTGTCTGGGTCCGGCTCCACGGGATCCCAGAGGAGGCCCGGAGGTCGGATGTTATCGAGCTCCTCTCGCGACCTTTGGGCAAGCTAGTGGAGGTGGATGTTCGCTCCCTGCCGGGTTCTGGGCCGGTTCGGCTCCGTGTTCTTGTCCCCGAGCCGGACATGCTCCCTGGGTACCTGCCGACGGTCTACTTTGGTGGTCGTGGTGGGAACCGTGGGTCGGTCATTCGTGTCGAGCTTGAGGAGGACCGCGCTCGTTCCCCGTCTCCCCCGGCTCCAGGTGGGGACCCGGCTGGAGACGGTGAGGCCTCCTCCGAGGATGACTCGTCGGGTGACGACGGCGACGGGGAGGGTGGGCCGGAGCCGGCGCCGTCTCCCCCGCTTCAGGCGGACTCCGCCCCGGCCCCCCCGCCGTCCGCCTCGGGCCCCTCACGGTCCGCCCCCCCCGCCACAGACTGTGGTACCTGTCCTCGCGCAGCCAGTCCAGTCTCCACCCCCCTGTGGCGCTCTCGTTCTAGTTGCTCCCTCTGGTGCCTCTCGCCCGGTTACCTCGGAGCCTCTGGCGGTTTCCATTGCCCAGTATGGCTCCAACTTTGGCCTACTGGACATGAAGCTCGCGGCTCTGGGCCGTCCCTCCCCGGCCGATTCCCAGGTGGATTGTGGGAGTGTGGGGCTTGAGGTGGTTCCTCCTCGTCGCCGCGTTCGGCGGGTCTCGTCTGCTACACCCTGTCCCCTGGCTCGACTCCGACCTCGCCGGCCGCCTCCCCCCCTTGGTCCCTAAGACTCCAGCGGCTGGGTCCTGCGAGCCGGTCACGGTCCTCCCCGACACTCCCGTGACTGGTGCGCAGCCTCGGTCCACAGCGGCGACCCCGTCAGCAGGCGCCGACTACTCCGTCTACCCGTCAGAGCGCGCGGCTGGCTCTTGCGCGGGGTGGTGCGGGGATGCCGGTGCCCACGGTGGAGGAGCAGGCGATCCAGCTTACTGCGACCCGCCGTAGTGTCTCAGGTACGCCACGTTCCCTTTCTTCCCGTGCTTCTTCTGGTTCCAGATTTTCGGTTCTCGAGGAGGTCCCGGTGGACCAGTTGGCCCAGGTTGCAGATGACTGTGGTGTGGTCTTTCGGGGGGAGCGGGGACCCCGTTTAGACCAGATTGCAGCCATTAAGGCGAAGGAGATCTATGAGGGGGCCCTTGCCGCCTCAAGAGCTCAGGCGGAGCTTGCGAGGGAAGGGCCCCCGGAGACGGGACCTCTGGTACAGGTGGTACCAGAGGATACTGTTACTCCTGTTAGTACGTCGTCCGGGGTGGTTGTTCCGTGTGCGACCTCCCAGCTGGGGAGGCCCCGTGGTCGACCGCCCAAGGCACCGTCCCGGCCCTCGACCGATAGTGGGGCCCAATCGGTTACCCGTTTGGGGACCAACCCTTCTCACGTTTCCAGATGAGTACACCTATTCGGCTACTTGATTGGAACATGAGGGGGTTTGGGCAGGATGGCCGGCGGTACCAGCTGATCAGATACATTAGAGAGGAGGAGGTTGATATTGTGGGTGTCCAGGAGACGATCAAGCAGGACTTCTCGATCCATGAGCTGCAGGGTCTTAGTTCTCATAAGTTTGCTTGGCAATGGCTCCCTGCCATTGGGCACTCGGGTGGTATCCTCCTTGGAGTGAAGGAGGATACCTTCGAGGTTGAGGACATGGACCGCGGGGAGTTTTTTGTGAGCATGTTGCTCACGCATAGACGGACCTCCCTACAGTGGGAGGTTATCATTGTCTATGGCCCCGCGGATCATAGTAGATCGGCTTGCTTTCTGGCCGAGCTTAGAGCGAAGGTGGAGAGATGCTCCACTCCGCTTGTGATCGCCGGGGACTTCAACTTGATTAGGTCTCCGGAAGACAAAAGCTCGGCTAATGTGGACCTCCAGCGCATGAGGATGTTTAATGACTGTATTGCGGACCTCGCTCTTCGTGAGCTTAGGCGGGTGGGAGCGAGATATACCTGGTCTAATAACAGGATTAACCCGGTCCGGAGTGTGCTGGACCGGGTATTTGTATCTGTGGATTGGGAAGTCAACTTCCCTCTCTGCTCCCTTAGGGCTCTGACCAGAGTTGGGTCAGACCACTCCCCCCTCCTCCTCTCGACTGGAGGGGTCCAGCCACCGAGGTTGAACCGCTTCCATTTTGAGAACTTCTGGCTTGACCAGCCAGGGTTTGTGGAAGCAGTTCGCCAACGGTGGGCAATGGCGGCTTCACATCCCCCGCGCGTTTTTAACGCGGTTGATGTGTGGCACCATTGTGCGTTGTTGGCTCGCCAATTCATGAAGGGTTGGGGTGCCAACTTAGGGGCCGAGCTTAGGCAGCGGAAATCCTCTATTCTTGAGGAGATCCAGACCTTAGATCTAGCGGCGGACTCAGTGGGTCTTACCGCTGAGGAGTGGCTTCAGCGGTACACCCTTGAGGATTCCCTTATGCGGATTTATAAGGGTGAAGAGTCCTTTTGGCGACAGCGGAGTCGTCAAAATTGGATCCTTAAAGGGGAGGCGAATACAGCTTACTTCCATGCGATTGCCAATGGGCGTCGTAGGAAGTGCTCTATTCCATGCTTGTGGGAAGGTGATCGCTTACTGGAGGCGCCAGGAGAGATATCTTCCCATATTTACTCCTTTTATAAGGAGTTATTTACGGCGACACCCCGCTCGGGGGTGTCGCTCTCGGTAGACTTCTGGTCAACGGGGGCCAGGGTCTCTGAGATAGAGAATGAGGCCCTTACTCTCCCGTTTCTTCCGGAGGAGGTTGGCCGGGCAATTATGGACATGAGGACTAATTCGGCCCCCGGGCCGGATGGTCTCCCGGTCATCTTCTTCCAAAAGTTTTGGGAGAGTATCAAGGCGGTGATCATGCCCATGTTCCAAGAGTTCTACATTGGAACATTGGTGATGTCCCGCCTTAATTTTGGTGTTGTGACCCTTATCCCCAAGGTTGTGGGGGCATCGGACATACGCCAATTTAGGCCTATTACGGTTCTTAATGTTATCCATCGGATCTTCTCGAAGGTGTGCGCCTTGAGACTAGCTCCGATCCTGGAGCGTCTTACGCACCCTATCAGTTTGCCTTCCTTAAGGGGAGGTATATTCATGATGGGATTCTAGCACTTCATGAGATCGTCCATGAGGTCAGGACACGGTGCCAGCGGGGCGTGTTCCTTAAGCTGGACTTCCAAAAGGCGTACGACCGGCTCGACTGGGCCTTCCTCCGGTTGGTTCTCCAACGGAGGGGGGTTGATGAGCGGATGATCCGGTGGATTATGCAGATAGTTATGAGTGGGAATACCGCGATTAACATAAATGGGGAAGTGGGTCCCTATTTTAGATCGACGTGTGGAGTTCGACAAGGGGATCCTATATCCCCTTTGTTGTTCAACGCCGCAGTCGATGCCCTGGCGGAGGTCCTAGAGCGTGCTAAGACCTCGGGCCACATCTCTGGTGTGGTTCGACACCTTGTCCCAGGGGGCGGTGTGACGCATCTGCAATACGCAGATGATACGATGATTATGGTGGAAGGTTCTGACCTTGATATTATCAATCTCAAGTTCCTTCTACTGTGTTTTGAGGCCATGTCGGGCCTCAAGATCAATTTTGACAAGAGTGAAGTGGTGGTCCTGGGGTATCCCCCGGAGGAACAGCGTAGGATAGCGGACAACCTCAATTGCAGGTTGTCTTCTTTCCCTGTGTCATACCTCGGGATGCCCATAAGGGACTCACGGATCCTGATTCGCGACCTTGAACCGTTAGTGGAACGGGTCAGGGCGAAATCAGAGCCGTGGCAGGGGAGGTTTACCTCCAAGGGGAGTAAGACCATCCTAATTGATTCCTGCCTCTCGAGCCTCCCCATGTACATCATGGGGCTATACCTCCTGCCGGAGGGAGTACATGCGAGCTTTGACAAGGAGCTCTCCCGCTTCTTCTGGCAAGCGGCGAGCGGTAGGCCCAAGTACCACATGGTTAAGTGGTCGGACTTGTGCGCCCCCAAGGAGGTTGGGGGCATAGGGCTTTTGGCCTCCCGCCAGATGAATAAAGCCCTGTTGATGAAATGGGTTTGGAGGATCCTTAGAGATGAGGGGGGCCTCTGGCTTCAACTTATCAAGGCGAAGTACTTGAGAGGCTGCCCCCTTATGGCCTGTGAGAGGAAGGAGGGATCTCAGTTTTGGAGATCTATCCAGACCATCAAGCACGAGATACGGCTAGGGGCGACCTTCTCCGTAGGTGACGGAAGAGGTACCCTGCTTTGGCTGGACTCATGGCTTGGCGGTCGCCCTCTGCGATATGAGTGTCCGGATCTCTTTGCGATTTGCTCGGACCCATTCCTCTTAGTTGCAGATGCCTTCCGTATGGGGCGTTGGAACATCGGGTTCCGCCGCACTTTTGGTCCGGTTGAGGCCAACAGTTGGGCGATGCTTCTGGCTCGCCTCCCTGACGCCCTCTCAGGTGACCCGGATAGCGTGACCTGGACCCTTTCGGCTGCGGGTAGCTTCTCGGTAGGCTCTGCATACCGGGCCCTATTTAGAGGGCCTGTTCTGCCTTGGACCTCCCATCTTTGGAAGGCTCCAATGCCTCTTAGAATTAAGATCTTTACGTGGCAACTGCTGAGGGACCGCCTTCCATCGGGTGTGGAGGTGGCCAAGCGACTTGGCCCAGGGGATGGGACTTGTCCGCTTTGTGCGGTTCCCGAGTCGGGAACCCACATCCTCTTCTCTTGTTCTGCTGCTCGCTTTCTTTGGAACGTCGTGGCTGAGGCTCTTGGACCTGAGTGGCAGGCCCGTGACCTTGGCGAGTTCCTGGAAGTGCAAGCGAACCGTACCGGTAGGAGGAGGCGCCTCTTTTGGTTAGTGTTCGCGGCGATGACCTGGACCCTCTGGACTATCCGGAACAAGATGGTTATCGAGCGTGTCTTCCTGCGGCGTGCTTCTGACTCTGTGTTCAAATTTCTTGCCTTTTTACAGCAGTGGCATCCGTTGTGTAGACAGCGGGACAGGGAGCGACTGGACGACATTCTCAGGGACCTCCTCGGAGTGGCGCGCAGGATTTCGACGTCGACCAGTCGCTGAGTTGTTTCTCCTCTTGGAGATGTATCGATCTATTTTCTTACTTGTTGGGTCTTCTTGTGCTGTGGCCCCAGCGGACCTAGTTTGTCTTTTATTTTTCTTGTTGTGCTTCGGCACGGAGTTTGTATGACATTGAGGCGGTTGCTTTATTTATAAAGCTGGGCGTAAAGCCTTTTTCGGTCGAGTAGTGATGCACGTGTGCACAACCCCACTAGTTGTCAATATATTTGAAATTCACCTACACACAAAATAATATTTGTAGTTTTGTATTGTTTTTTAAACGAGGCAAACGTTTTGCCTTCTATATTGATATAGGACAAGCAAGCATAATATGGCCGAGGCCAAAAAGAAAAACGATGACAGCTAGAATTTTAGCGCCCACATTTTAGTACTGAAATATTACAATTGAGAAAACTGACATTCTCACTTAACTAAAATAGCTTACACATTATTTAAATCACATTCAAGAAAATCAATGAAAATACGACTTGAATTCCTATTCACAATAAGTACGTTGCAAATTTTATCGGGGTTGCTCGTGTCAAATCATCAAGCAATTGAAGAATGCTACTATGTATGAATTCAATGTACTATGAATGTTGGCCTGGTATATGAACTTGATATTGCATTCTGGTCGCTGATTGGCATGTATGAATTATGTGCAACTCAAAGTTTCTTATTTCGTTCTCTCATGATTTAAACACGCCAGATGGAGCTACACTACAACAACTCGAAGGTACAATGATTTTTTTTACAAATAACCTGACGACAAACATGGCATGAGAAAGCACATAACATGCCAGTTTTATCCATAAACATGTCAACTTTATGTGATAAATAAACCTATGGTCAATGCATGTTGCCCAAAGAAAGATCTCACCAGTCTCGTGAGAGATTTATGTGGGAATTATCTGTTTGCAAGACTAGTTTTTTGGGTTTTTTTTTAGACGAGACCAGTTTTATTTATTCGGTTTTGCTAAACATCAGGTGCCTGTTTTTAGTTTAAGTCTCAGTCGATGCCATCCACCGTTCGATCCTGGTTTCTTTTTGATTCGCTCCCCTATCGGCAGGAAGCGTGGAAGCGATTGTTTTTCCTGGGATTCTTGCACCCAACGAGACGGATGCTTTTGAACAAAGTGGATTTTTTCTGACGGGCTGTTTCCTTTTTGTGATTTTTGTTTTTCTGTTAACATGCTGTCATTTTTGTGTGGGCTAACAGGAGCGTGATAGAGAACTAAGATCATTTTATTTTTGTGTACAGATGTTTGAGCCATAGCTCACATGTTTATCGGTAAGTGAAACAATGTAGCATTTATTCTTTTATACAATACCTATGGACAAATGGTTCAAGAATAAATCTATTTCTTGAACTCCAAGTTGAAATTCGTAAAGTGTTACCAGGGTATTTTAAATGATATATATTTTTTGTTTTTAGTTGTATTTTCCATTAAGTAGAAATGTGTAACTAATTAATTTTTTCAGTAAAGTGTAACTAAGTTTTTTGATACAAGTTGCGCTCGTCTCACGACATGTGCAATTAACATATTTTGTTTGATTTTGAGCATATTTTTCGGTTGCGTGAAATATGCATCTATAACCATGTTTTGATATGAGTTGAACTTTTTCTCTGAAAGTACGCACTAGCAACTGGCTTAGGATACGAGCTGCACTTTTTAATGAGAAATGTGTAATTAGCACCATGTATTTGATATGGTTTGTAGTTTTCTGAAAATGTGCAACTCCAATCTTTTTCTGATACAAATTGCATTTTTCTACAAATCCCTCCAGCCGATTTTTTACATATAAGTTGCACATTTCTTCGAGATTTATGTAATTGGTTAGCTAAATTACACTTACTGTCAATTTTGTATTTGGGCAACTAAACCAATCAATTGCACATTTCTTCGAGATTTGTACAACTAGAAATTAAACTAATCAGTTGCATATTTCTTCAAGATTTGTGCAACTGGTTAGCTTACTTGCACAATCCTGTCAGTTCTGCATTTGGGCAACTAAACTAACCAGTTGCACATTTCATCGAGATTTGTGCAACTGGTGAGCTAAGTTGCACTTTTCTGTCAGTTTTGGATTTGGGGAACTAAAATAACATGTTACACATTTCTTCGAGATTTGTGCAACTGGCAATTCAACTAGCAAGTTGCATATTTCTTCAAGATTTGTGCAATTGGTTAGCTTACTTGCACAATTCTGTCAGTTCTGGATTTTGGCAACTAAACTAACCAGTTGCACATTTCTTCGAGATTTGTGCAACTGGTGAGCTAAGTTGTACTTTTCTGTCAGATTTGGATTTGGACAACTAAAATAACCAGTTGCATATTTCTTCGAGATTTGTGTAACTGGTTACCTAAGTTGCACTTTTCTGTCAGATATGTATTTGGGCAACTAAACTAACCAGTTTTACATTTGATTAGGCTTTAATTGCACTTTTCTGTCAGAGTTTAGCAACTAAAGTAACGAGTTGCACATTTTTTTGAGATTTACGTAACTGGTTAGCTAAGTTGCAAAATTTTCCAAGATTTGGATAATTAATCTAAAGAAATGCACATTTATTAGACATTTGTGCTACTGGTAGCTAGTAGTTGCATATTTGTATTAGACTTGGGCTACTAGCTAACGAGTTGCATATTTCTTCCAGATTTGTGCAACTGGGGTAGTTTTAGTTTCACAAATCTTTTATTTTTGGATTTTGGCAACTAAACTAACCGGTTGCACATTTCTTCGAGATTTGTGCAACTGGTTAGCTAATAAATGCATATTTTGTCTCAGCTTTGTGCGACTAGACAAACCAGTTGCACAATTCTTCATGATTTTGTGCAACTGTGTATTTTAGTTGCACAAATGTCTCAAATTTGCGCAAGTGCTAACCAGTTGCTTTTTTTTTATATTTACGCAACTGGTTAGCTAAGAGGCCAAACGTTCATGTTTCGTATTTAGTACATTTTTTACCTTTTGTTTTGGAATTTTTTGGAACAAATAATCCTCAAATATGTTTTTACCATCACATTTATATTTGCATTCATTATTTTATATATTTTTATAAATACGTAAAACAATAGGAGGCTAAGAGAACATGAACGAATATTTAAATGTTGAATCTACTCAAAGGCTCCAAAGGCAAGGGAGCTAGACACTGAAATGAAAGGCTCTGTTGCCTCAAAGGCTCCAAAGGCAACACATGGGCCGCAGATGGACTTAACAAGGTCATGACACGAACAGAATTTGGTACAGCCCAACTAGTAGAAACACACACAAATACAATACAAACGGGCAGTACAAGAAACTCATGACAGAATCACACTAGAATCAGGGAGATTAGACGAGGGGATGGAGCGCGACGAGGCGCCAGGTCGGTCGACTGAGACTTTACCTTTTCTCAGTCGACTGTGACATAGGCGGACCCTTATTTATTTAGCCTGCTTGTCAAGCTCCTTACCTGAAACAGAGGCCCATGTCTTGTAAGTAGGCTTTGAAGGTGATGACTCACTCACTCAAACGGTCGAACCATGGGCCAGGCGCCACGGCCGGATCATGGCGAGCCGTGCCCGCGTACAAATACGCAAGGCGGCCGACGCGCAGGCCTGTCGACCGCGCTTGGCTCTGGAACAGCAACGGAGCAGCACTGCAGCACGAAGATTTACACCGGCGGTGAGCCGAATTCCGAGCATGTTTTCGCTCGGTTTATCGCTGTGCTTATAAACAGTGTCGCCATCGACAGGACGCACAGGGGGCATGGGCATCCATGTGGGCATGCGCGTTGATGCCCCGGCAGGCCAGCCCAGCGGCCTCGCCATCCGGCGCCGGAAGTACTCCGCCCCGCCAGCGCGCGCACGAACGCCACCAGCCGGTGGCCCAGGCCGGAGTGCCGCGCGCCTCCCGGCCTTCCCCGCGTCTGAGATCGGCGCGCGGCCGTCGAATCGCTCGTGGTCCTCGACTCCTGTCATCATGCGGCGGTGAAGAGGATCAAGAGCCAGCCTGATATTCTCCCACTAGCTAGTTTAGGGGCCGGCTTTCATTAGGGCGCTGTCTCCCTAGCTAGCTAAGCCTGATATTGCTTCTCAAGGAAGCAAGATGTGCTCATAGGATCCCTGTCCGGGACTGTGACACTGCGGATTCATTCGTCGGCGTGACGTGACGTGCGTCGCAACGCATTGCTTAGCACGCATTCATGCCGCGAGAGGGAGAGGAAACAGACTGGTTTCGTCGTTGCTAATCTTGCTCGTACAGCGGTTTTATTTCGTTTCCCACGGAAATTTTTCTCTTGAAATGAACTCATGCGTTAATACAGAGACCTTCCAACCAGAGACTATCTCGAAGCGTGTAGAGAAGTAGCTAGCGACCGATCTGTGAGTACCATACACCACGTGAAACATATATATCCGGCCGGCGCTTCCTACACTTTACGCGGTGCGCTTCCCTCATCTTAGAACTTTTTTTGACAATATTTATACAAGATTTCCACCTACCGCGCCACAAAATTTCAATGCAAGTGCTAAACATAAAAAGAGGAAAAAGAGAGTGCTAAGCCATATACTCTCTCCGTTCCTAAATATAAGATGTTTAAGCATCTCTTCTTTCCTTCCGTATCTGTTGTTTTGGATGACGACGGGCATACCTAAATTCTAGACCTTCAATTTCTTAATCGTATATACAATTTTTTTCATTAATTGATTTAACGGGTTTAGGGGGCATATGCAAGCCAAAACCTAGTGGGAGGAATTTGGGTGGTGTCTTGGTCAATTTGGTTGTACCAAAATAATGAGTTGAACAACAATAGAACCTCCAATTATTTGTACGTTACATGCGACTAGGTTGAAGTCCCTGTCAATGCTAGGACGACCAGAGAACATTCATCGAATGGTTGTTGGAGGCCAACGATTGAACTTGGTTGCCAATAAGTTTTACGTACCCAAACATGCATGGCATTAATTCAATACATTATGTAGTACTCGAGCTGATAGTTTTTTCATGTGTTGTGTACTCTCATGTTTTCTTTGTGTTGTGGGAACAAGCTTAGATGACATTGTAAAATTTAAGGATGTGTATATAAATTCATACAGAGTCTAGAATCTAATAAAAGCTTTATAGTACCTTGAAAATACAGATATTATGGTATTCTCTAGAGTCTCGTCGCTCCTCATGTTGCCTTCAAATTTATACTATTAACAATCGTGTGTGTAGACATCAAGACCTTCATTATGTCACTTTCTATATTCGGACCCATCTTATGGAAGATATCAAGCATGTAAGTTATCGAAGATAAAAAATGTCATCACGGTCAAAGTAGGGTCCATCGAGTAAGTAGATACCTCTAATCGACACAACTTTTCCTTAGCCCATAAAGTCAAAACAAGGCAGCCTTATTTTGATACCATTGAAAAGACCACCTATATTGACTAGAGGGGGGTGGGGTGTATAGGGATGGTCAAACCATTAAATGAAAGATACAGATGTTAGCAATTCTTTTCTATGGTTGCCAAAAGAAACCTACATATGCAATTCTACAAAGATATAACTTATGTAAAAGTATATTGCAAGGAAGTAAAAGATCTAGGGAAAGAGATTACAAAGATGAAGATGTATCCCGAGGTTCAGATAGTTGGCGCTACGTCCTTATTCTATCTTATTCTATAGCCGATCGACCCATGAGTCTTCCTTGAAAAGCAACACGATTAGTGCTTGGTAATGACATTGGCGGGCGTCGACCTGGATTAGTAATGTTTTTCAATTTTTTCTCATTATGGTGCTAAGATTTCATCTTGCATCCCCTTGTTGGGAGTCACGCGGTAGTTAGTACGATATCTACCTACGAAGAAAGCTTTTGAAAGTGTACACAAGTTTAGATTGATAAACTAAGTTTTGGTAAGTGTGCACGTGTTTAGCCAAACGAAGCACTCAAAGTTCATGGATAATCTCTTATTTTCTTTGCTTTTGTATAAAGTTTGGAGCTGGGGGTGTTCCGTTCACCCGAGTATGAGATTACCACTTAGATTGTCAAGAAATTAATTAATGACCACGAAATAGTGGACATATGTATAGTAAACTTCTGATTACTTTTATAATAATGTCCTTATATCCCTATTTATCTTGCATAAATCTAAGGAGTAGAATGACATGCTCAGGGGACATTTCGAACAACTCAAGCAATGCAAAAAAAAAAAAAAAATCCAAAGCATCGCACAGGCACATGACTGCTTAGGGACAGTTGCTCCCCGTCACCTTAGCCTCGCTCCACATACTTGGCAGGGTGCCCAATGTGTGTCGGCTGCCGAGAACGAGTCCCTGGCCCTCACTTTCTCCGAATCCGAACTCGAGGCTGTCGTGTCTGACATGAAATCCAACACGGCTCCTGGCCCGGATGGTTTTCCGGTGTCTTTCTTTAAGAAATTCTGGCTGGAATGTAAGCTGGGTGTGCTCCACATTCTGAATGATTTCATCCTGGGTAGAATTGATGTTTCGAGACTGAACTTTGGGGTTCTGTCTCTTATTCCTAAAGTCCCGGGGGCGGACCAGATCTCTCAGTACAGACCCATTGCGTTGATTAATGTAATCTTCAAAATCATTTCCAAGGCCTTTGCCTCTAGGCTGGGCCCGTACTTCAGAAACAAGAGAGGAGTGCGTCAAGGGGACCCCTTCTCTCCGCTGTTATTCAACTTCGTGGTGGAGGCCCTCTCTGCCATGCTTGAGGCGGCCAGCTCCTCAGGCCACATTCAAGGGGTGGTGCAGCATTTGATTCCAGGGGGAATCACTCACCTGCAGTATGCGGACGATACCCTTATCCTAATCCAAAACAATGATGCAGCCGTTGCTAATTTGAAGTTTCTGCTCCTGTGTTTTGAAGACATGTCCGGTTTAAAGATCAATTTCCACAAGAGCGAAGTTTTTGTCCTTGACTGCCCTATCCAGGAACAGCGTAGAATCGCTAACATGCTGAACTGTAAGCTTGGCGCCTTCCCTTTCACATACCTTGGGCTGCCGATCTCGGACCGTAAGCTCTCGGTTGAGCAATGGAATTTTTTGGTTAACAAGCTGGCGGCAAAGGTGGAAGCCTGGATGGGCAGATTGCTTTCCTCGGGTGGGAGGCTTATTCTGTCTAACGCTTGCCTTGAGGCCCTCCCCACGTTCGCCATGGGTCTGTTCCTTCTCCAGGACGGGGTCCACGAGAAGTTTGACTCGATTCGTGCAAGGTTTTTTTGGGAGGGCTCTGGTCCGAAACGCAAGCTGCACTTAGTTAACTGGCCGGCGGTTTGTCGCCCGAAGGACTGTGGGGGCCTAGGGCTCACTAATACACATTTTCTCAACAAAGCCTTAATGCTCAAATGGATTTGGAAGCTGTATCAGGATGACGATTCGCTTTGGCGAGCTATTGTTACTGCTAAGTACCCGGACGCAAACAACATTTTCGCGAGCTCGGGCCAGGGGGGCTCGCAGTTCTGGCGAAGCCTTCACAAAGTTAAAGAGCTGTTCAAGCTGGGGGCGCGCCATGCCGTCAGGAACGGCGAACGAACGTTCTTCTGGACAGACTGGTGGACCCAGGACGGCCCTCTAAAAGACCGTTTTCCTCGCCTCTTCGATATCTGTGAGAATCCCAAACTTTTAGTCGCGGATGCTTTCTCCCCGGAGGGGGAGGGTGTCAATTTCCGTCGCTCCTTTGATCAGCAAGGCGCCAACCAGTGGGCTGTGTTGGTCGCTGAGATGGGAGCATTTTGCCTTAGAGAGGGTCCAGATGAGATTATTTGGGCCCTTGAAGCCTCGGGCTGCTTTTCGGTGTCTTCAATGTACCGCAAACTGTCGCAAGGGGCGACAGTGGTACACAGCAGGGATCTGTGGACGGCCAGACTACCACTCAAAATTAAGATTTTTACCTGGCAACTGGCCCTTGATCGTCTACCAACGAGTACTCAACTAGCCAAGCGGCTGGCTCGCTTTGATGGTAAATGCGCCATGTGTGGGGAGGACGAGGACGCCTCTCACATCTTCTTCTCGTGTGCTCTCGCCAAGCTGGGCTGGAGCGTCGTCAGGCGGCTGCTAGGGTGCAGCTGGTGTCCTGCCAACTTCCCCCAATTCTTTTCGATCCACCATTCTCTCCTGGGCCAAAAGCGTAGGATTAGCTGGGTGCTGTTTTCTGTGCTATGTTGGACTCTGTGGATTACGCGCAACAAACTGGCTATTGAAGCTAAGGTTCCCAAACACCCAACTGACATTATATACAAAATGATTATGTTTTTGCAGGTTTGGGAAAGTCTGTCAAAGCAGCAAGACAAAGAAAGGCTGTTGCTGGTCGCACGCGACCTTAAGGAAATCTACAGCAACCTGGCACCTCTCCGGCAACCTTAGTTTGCTAGTTTTGCTGGTTTTCTTCCGGTCTGTGTGGGGGAGGCCGGCCCCTCTGTCGTTTTACTTCTCCTGTTGTGATGGCGAAACTGTATGCCGCAGCATGTATCTCGTATTTTGTGGTGAACCTGGTGCTTTATTAATTTAAAGCAGGGCATTAATGCCTTTTATCTAAAAAACATGACTGCTTAAGGAAGGGGGAAAAAATGTTGAGAGATACTTTTGCTCGACATGGCATGCATGCATGTGTGATCATCGGTGACTTATCCATCTCCAACAAAATGGCGCGCATCCACGCGCTGGTTTATCCGTCTAATGATTCAGATCGATCTCCAACCGGGTGAGCAATATGTGCCCACCCAAAACACTGTAGCCGGAGCGGAGCGGCAACATGTGCGCATGCATCGGCAGGCGAGGTCCCCCTGAAATCCCACTCTACAGCACGCTAGTCGATCGATCACCATCGCCGTCATCCCTTTCACATGCACCCAGCACACGCGTACGAGGGCTCTCATCGATCATTTGGGGTCGCACTCACACACAGGTACTAGCAGTAGCTTCGACCTCGCAACAGTCCAACACCACCGGTGTGGCTTGCTCCGCTGGTCGACCGATCGAGCGATCGGTTTCATCGATTCGACGGATCTCCCAACCTCCTTGTCCTTGGCTGCCGGCGGTGGGCCAGTTCTCCTTCTTGTCCAACACACCACCGGAGTTCTCCTTCTTCCCTAGCTCGGCGCACTGATTGGCCCGGCCGGCCTCGCTCGCGCCATTGATGCGGCGGCATCCATCAAGACGTTGAGGCAGGCGTGCAGGTTAAGCGAACGAGGACCGGTCCATCGACCGGTTCGTGCGGCGTTTGCTTTGCATGTCCGGCCCCAGGGCTTGGGTAGACGAATCAGTGCCCTCGCCGGCCGGGTTTGGTGCCATGCGTGCATCATCTCGATCGACCTCCGCAGGACAAGCTGCTCACAGTGCACTGGCTAGCTAGCCTGAGTCCTGCTTAATTCAATTAGATGGAACGTGTGAACGACGACGCCTGTGACCCCATCGATCGGCTCGGCTAGCTAGCAAGCTAATTAATCCCTTGATAGCTAGCTAGATCTGCTAGTTCCTCGTGGCTCTCCGCTGGCTGTATCTGTTGAGTCTGGATGGGGGTAATCAACAGTGGCCGTGCCCGCCCTGATAAACGGTGAGCATCGACAGGGTTTCGTGCGCGATTCGCATACTGCTAAAATCCACGTGCGTTCGTACGTACGTACGGCTAGCTGCAGTCCTAGGAGAACGTAGTAGAGATCCCGAGCTATATATGGATCATTCGTTCCGATTGCGTGTAGCACGCACTGACGCAAGACTAGAGTGCTGCCGCAGAATTCAGGACGGAATGTGTATGGAGTGTTGGATTGATCTCCACCCTGTGTGAGCCCAACGGGTCGCACGGATCCTTGACTCGCATTTTGAGATCAGAATCCATGTTTGGATTCGTCAGTACGTGGAGACAAGCAAGAATGACGGGCATGGATCTGGAGATCTCGTGTCCACCTTAAAGGTAGAGAATCATCTTCCTCACCTGCATTCGTTTGTGTTTGTCTTAAATGTTAAGGCCCTGTTCTGAACGCGCAGGAATTCTAAAGGATTCGTGAAGGTTTACTTTCCAATGGAATATTTTCATGTGGAGATGTTCGGGACAAAAGAAAGAGGAGTACGGTTTCCTTAGGAAAGGAAAACTTTACTACGTTTTTCACAGGAAACAAAACTTTGGCCGAGACCAAAGGAAAAGCCACGGGAGAATTCTCTCTACTCCCATTCCTCTATTTTGGAAGCCTTGTAGGTTTTCACTTTACCCTCCACCCTATTCCTACACCTTTTATCTTTCCTTTGTTTTGTAATCCCTCGTTCCGAACAGGGCCTAAGAATGGGAGACAGCCAGACAGGAATGGAGAGCAGTAGCAAGTAGCAACGCAGCAGCAGTCCACTGCGTGCCCGTCATGGCCGGCCGTATGGTCGTCCGTATCGCCGTATCGCCGTATCACTCTCGACGGATCTGTTCATGACAAAAACTCTCACTACGCCTAGCGGCATGGTCACCGGAGGCGGACGGAAGCGTCGAAACATAGGCATCCTGTACTCGCCTGCAGGCAAAGGAGTTTCTTCTCTAGCTCATACTTGTAGACTTTACCATAGTTGCACATAACGACATTTACACTGGCCGTGCTTAAGCCCACACGAAATCTACAAAAAAAAAGTGAGAAAATCAGGTAAAATTTGTTCTGCCGCATTGTTCCTATGAAAATACGTTAGTCCATCTGAGTTCTGACGAGTGACAACACCTGGCCGTTTCCGTACCGTTGCGGGAGCAGTAAAACGAACTGCCGAAAGGCCGGGTGGCCCACAGAGCCCCAGTAGCCGAAGGGCCCAACCGCATTACTCAAGCCCAGAGCGCACGTGGTGGAACCAGAGCCTCGGACGGGCCCGCTGTTGGCCCAGGCCACTGGAGCCGGGACCACCGAGCCTCAAATGGCTGGATCACATCAGCCATCAGCAACAGTCGTACAGCAGAGCTAGAAGAGACGTGGACGTGGCCCGAGGAGTTTTCCTGTGAAAGATGCTTGGATCCGATCCGTCTCCATCAAATAACGGTACTTGCTATTGATTTTTTTTTTTTGATGAAGAGAGACAATACACTATTCAACTGCGTGTATTTTCATTATTTCTATATTACAAAAAAAGAGGAAGGCAAAAGTATGAGAGGTCTGTACCAGAACTAAGATATAGCTAGAAACAAGGGAAAGCTCAAAGCAGCATCCTAACTAGAGTCTAAATAAATCTGTCTATACCCAAAAACGACAAAATCAGAATAGGATTTCCTAGTTGCTCCGCGAGATCATTCTGTGTGGTTATCATTCTTCGTGGAGATCATTCTACCCAAACTTTGGTCCAGTAAGGGAAGAGCTTCCAACGACGACACGCGTGAGCTAGCCTCTGTACGGTGATGGATACATGCGTAAACCTAGCTTCGCGGTCACGCTTTTCATTCGAAAATAAGGGGATGATTATACTGAAATTATCAGCACGGCCCGTGCGGACCACTCACTATGTGTTACTCCTAGTTATGAACGTCACAAAAAACACCGAAGGTTCGAGCCCAAAAAGTTCAAACTGGTTGCGGTGGTGGCGTAGCGTGCAATGCATCAACAAAAGGTCTTCCAACATTATAAATTTCTCGCGATAGAAACGACATGAGGGGAGCGGATTACCCGCAAATACTATGAGTTCTTATAAATAACCAAGCTGGCGAGATGAAAAAAAAAAAGAGTATTAAGATGATTTTCAGAAAACCCAGTTTTACTAATTTGTTGGCTAAGAATTGATTTATGGGAAGTCATGTCTGGGTAAGGCCAGTCAAATACTGATCTAACCTATTCCTTATTTGGATTGAATTTACCAATTCAACATCTCGCATGCACAAGCTTGACATGTAGAATGTTGTCATCGACGCCACAGGCCTGTCAAATTCCGCCGTCGAATGAGCGGATGCTAGCAAGCGCCTTGTGTTGTACAGTTTTTGATAGATTGTGTATATTGCGGAATAGTATTGTATTGAATTGTGTTGGACGATTACAATGAGCCACGGTGGGTTGTTTATATAGGTGAAAATACTTGGGGGACACGAATCCTAATAGAGATAGACTTGGACTACAATTCTAATCTACCTAATATTGTGGTGCCGTAATATACTCTAACACCCCCCCCCCCCCCCGCAGTCGGATCGGTAGTGACGCGAATAGCAGGAGCGTCGCGGACGGTCTGACTGGAGCATAATCCGAAGTCGTGAACTGGAGAGGGAGCTGAGGTGATAGCCCTTGATGTCGATGTCGATGTAGCCGAGGGTGTGGGCGCTGTAGTCGTGGTCGATGGTGCCGTCCGTGATGTAGTCGTAGTCGCCGTTGAGGAAGTCGTTGATGTTTGTTGGTGTTGTGGTCGATGTCGTCATTGAGCCTTGGGATAGTTGTCGTTATTGTTGATGTAGACGTAGTTGAGGATGATGAGGCAGGCGGCACGCCGTGCCGAGCTTGCCAAACTCAGTAGAGTGTCGGGGACGAAGGCACGTGCCGGTATTGCCAATGCCGGTCATGCGAAGACAGGGGCCACCACGAACCATGCGAGTCAGAGTCGGTTGGAGGAGCAAAGAAGATTCTCCGTTTGACGGTCGGTTTCTATCGTTGGTTTCGGAGTAGAGAAAAAAAAAGATATTCCAACTCTGGTGGCGAGGTTGTGATAGACGAAGACGATGTTGTTGAAGTAGATCGAGTTGTAGAAGTAGTAGATGTCGGGGATTTAACCCGGATTCGGCGAAGAAGAACCCGTTTGGCGTTGACGTTGACCACGATCGGTGGTGGCGGCGACGATGCGGAGATGTTGGTGTAGATGGTTGTCGGCGACGATGACCACGGTGATGTTGGTGCAGCCCGATGTTGACGGAGAGGCGCGTACTCGGTTGACGTTGTCGAAGACGAGCCGGCTTGGTGGAGATGCGTGAACGATGCAATCGGCGATGTAGCGTGGAGGCGTTGCCGGCAATGAGTCGTCGACTTGGTCGGAGTAGAGGTGCACAATGACGACGAGCGGCGGTGGGCGACGCAATCCGATCTATGATCGGCGAAAGAAGAAGAAACGCCGATCAAGCGACTGGCGAGAAAACTTGCGGCGATCTAATCTACTAATTTTGCTGCCCCCGGCGGAGATGATCTCCCCGGGCGCAGTGCGGCGGAAGCGTGGGTGACGGCTAGGTCAAGGATCTCGCCGCTCTGATACCATGATAGATTGTGTATATTGCAGAATAGTATTGTACTCCCTCCGTTCCAAAAAGGATGTCACAACTTTTTCCATCCACGAGTGTATCTAGACGTGTTTTACATATAGATACATTCATGAATGGAAAAATCTGTGACATCCTTTTCGGGACGGAGGAAGTATTGAATTGTGTTGGACGATTACAATGAGCCACGGTGGGTTGTTTATATAGGTGAAAATACTTTGGGGACACGAATTCTAATAAAGATAGATTTGGACTATAATTCTAATCTACCTAATATTGTGGTGCCGTAATATACTCTAACAGTTTTCATGCGGCTTTGTGAGTCTGCGAGGCCGTGGAGAGTTCATAGTCCTTTAATTAGCTGATACACAGAGTCTTCGAGCAGACCATGTTTGGATCGAGTAGGCTGGATAATGACGAGAAAATGGACGCGGCTTGCCTGCGCCCCGCGCGTGCGCCCATCGGTGCGCCGCGGGTGCGTGGCAGCCATCCGTTGGCTCCTCAGTTTTTCTCGGTCCACGCTCGTTTTTTATACGAGAAAAAACACGGAAATACCATAGCAATACAAAAGGCGATTAATATTTGCCCTGTTTGGATCCCTCACCGGCGTTCTTTCCGTGCAAAACTACAAGCTCGATTGGCCCTCTCACCGGCGTCGTGTCTGTGACCACATCGCATCCACGATCAGCTCGGCCTCCGTCCCCTCGCCATGCTCCATTGCTCCACGCCAAGCCACCTTTTCTATCTCCGATCACTCGGACGCGCTGCTCCAGTGCTTCTCCAGCTCGGGCGTGCGATCTTCATTGTGTTCTCGCCGGACTGCTACAATCATAAGGAAGCTGCGTGCAGCTGGGCACCTTCAGCAGATGCTCCCTATAACTTGTCCGTGTGTGGCTGCCACCTTCAGCGGGGCACCATGATTAGACAGCCTCCACCGCTTGTGGTGCCACTGTCCGCCGCCGTCGACTTCCCGTCGTGCGCAAGCTTGTTGCCGCGGGGAGGAGGTCGTGCAGGTGCAGCAGGAGATGCTGGGCCGCCGGCCGCTGCCGTTGTCCGTCGAGCTCTAATTTGCCACCATTGTGGAGGTCGTGCAGGTCAGCACGAGACGTTGTGTCGCTGGCCGTTGCCGTCGTCGAGAAGGTCGTGCAGGCGCAGGCGGAGGAGACGCAAGGACGTATAGCGGTTGTATTTCAGTTTTTTCTTTGTAAAAATAAAGAGTCTATACGGAGAAAAACGGGGAGCCAACGGATGGCTGCCACGCACCCGCGGCGCACCGATGGGCGCACGCGCGGGGCGCAGGCAAGCCGCGTCCCGAGAAAATGCTCAAGAGGCAGCCACGTGCTGTAAGGTGAGCACGGTTTGAGGGACACCGTTAGAGTTGCACCAATGTTGCAATACCACAATCGCAGAAAGTTGGCAGAAAGAAACCAATACCCGAAAACGTCCGGCGCACGGACGGGTCAACCCGCCCGGCGGTGGTTGGGTTTCCCCAACGGTCCCGTTTCCTTGGCCAGAAAACGCAGCGAAGCTTTTCCCTGGCCATGCAATGATGTGAGGCGTGCGCCGATGGATCGCTGGATCATCGACCGATTTGCAAAGCTAGGGAGCCAGTAAACCTCGTGATCAGCAACCGCGACGATCCATCAGTGCTAATTTTAATTGTTGGAGTACGGCCGGCCGGGAAGACGACACGTCGCGCTAGCTAGCTGGTCGTGCGTGTCGTACGTGCCAATGACGAACCACCGCTGTGCCGTGTGTGCAGCAGGGCACGCGATCGAGCCAACGCTGTGCGCTTGTACGGTACGGTTAGCTTAGCTGTGTGTGTGTACGTGGATCGGTGCAGCTTACCGGCGATTTTTTCGCAAAAAAATAAAATAAATAAAAAAGCTTACCGCCGATTTGGCGTGGGGCGAATGCACGGAGGCGTCGCGCGGTCGAACACGGACGGCCAGGTTGGTCGCGGCGGTGACGTAACGTACGCCCTCTTGATTCGGCGCTCGGCTTGTTTGTTTCATCATGCGTGCATGGGTGGGTCATGCTCCTCTTGGATGCTCTCGGCACGCACTGTCCTATGTGAGTAAGCGTGTGCAGAACTGAAATTCATTTTGCAACATGGGTTCTTGCATATGATTCCGATGCTAATTAAGAAAATCTAACAAAAATTTGGCGTCAACATCTCGACATTCTATATGCGCGCGCCATGTTTCACCTAAAAACCGGGGCAGACGGCGGCGACGCCTCCGGGCGCCGTTTCTCTCCTTCGAGACACCGTTGAGACGTGGTGCTCGCCTTCTGCCCGGGCCACTTCGGGAGAAACCCTAGATATTCCGGGATCGGGCGATGGTGGCGTCATGCGTCATGCATGCTCCGCCTTGAGGGCATCGTTTTTCAAGTGGTGACCGACAGGAGGGACCTGTGGTTGATCATGCATATTTGTCTTTTTTGATCCCTATATTTTGATCCCTATATTTGTCTTTTTTGTGTTGATCATGCATGATACTATTTTTTTTTTTGATAAAGCTTGGTTAGCACATACTACCCATATATATGTATGGAAATTCACAATGGCTCCCGGGCTCATATGCTACCGCATGAATAAAACAATCGAAAAATAGTAAAATATTTCAAAGAAATTTAAAAAGTTTGGGTGAAGAACATGTACAAGTGTTGTACATACGTGCCAAATTCGGTGGTGATGTGACATTTGTAGTGGAAAAAAGAGGATTTCAAAAATATGTTTTTAGAACACTGATTTTTTTTTTTCACACAGAGCACATCACATGTCATTTCATCAAGAAACTTTGTTGAGCCATCGGGTTTGTAACGTTTAATCACGTCGATGTGGCATCCTCATCACGAACACTTCTACCTTCTCGAGGCTTATGTGGCAATGATGACGAGGATGAGCGATGTCGGAGCGGTGTTCTGTTGCCTGGGGTGTTGGTGTTCATTGTATGGTTTCGCCCGGTGTCTACCACAAATAAACCGGGCACCTTCTTCTTATTTAATTAAAAAAAAGATACTTTTTGCGAGCGGTGTAAAAAAGACCCCAAAAAATGTCTCGTTAAAACTTTTGTAGCTCCGCATTTTTTTCCCTTTTTACACATGAAACAAAAAATAATGTCGGTTTTCCGAGAATCGACTTCGTGAGGCTAATCGGATGTCGAGATGTACGCACGGATTTTTTTTATCCATTTTTTTGACATGACAAATGAGTTCGAAATGTGATTTAAAAACAGTGAGAATATGCTCCCGGGTGCGAAAACATCGCCCCCCGTGCAAAAGCGAAACCGTCGTCCTATAAAAATTGTCTACTAGCAGATATATTTTTTGTCAAATGCATAAAAGAAAAATGAACTATAGTTTTTTCCAGCTGGTTTTAGCCGGTTTAGGTCAAACGGATTTTGCCCACCACTATATGTGAGGCGCAGCCGGGCAAATTGCGTGGTGGCTAAGCCGGTCCGGACGACGCGGACTAGTTGGACTTTTTTGAGTTTTGACTGATCAACCTACCTCCGAGCAAGCTGTATATTTACTTTTGGAGTGATATGGACAACTCACTAGGTTGTGGTAAAAAACATAAACCAGCCCACTGCGTCGTTTTGGCGTCCGGAGTCCATAGAGCTTGGTATTTTTACTAAATGATACATTATATACAGGTGTCCAAAAAATCTGTTTTTTGTGAACATGGTTACATACTAATGTGATCTACATGTGTAATGTTTTGTCAAAAAAGTCACATTTTAGGGTACAAAAAATTGTGATCTGAAAATGAAAAAACTTTATTTTGATCCCTATATTTGTCTTTTTGTGTTGATCATGCATGATACTATTTTTTTTTTGATAAAGCTTGGTTAGCACATACTACCCATATATATGTATGGAAATTCACAATGGCTCCCGGGCTCATATGCTACCGCATGAATAAAACAATCGAAAAATAGTAAAATATTTCAAAGAAATTTAAAAAGTTTGGGTGAAGAACATGTACAAGTGTTGTCGATCATGCACGTGGATCGGTGCAACCCATCCCAATGCCTAACCGTGGACGATCATGCGCCTTGCATAGCCCATCTTGTCGATCGCCTTCTAGACGGACGGACGGACGGACGACGTACGCGCGCGCCACACCTCATGATCGAATCCGGCAGGCGGAGTCCAAAGTCTGATCTCTGTGCTGTGCCATGATATCTCCGTACGTACACTCCAAAGTCGCGAGATATTTAAATTTCCCGATTGTGACATTTTTTGGGCTCCTGTCTTGTTAGTGCTAATTAAACCTCCAGCTAGCTCTCAGTGCTTCCCTTGAGCGTCAAGATTTTCTACGCTTACATTTAATGGAATCGCACTGTTGTTGTTATGGCACTGTTGTGCGAGCGAGATCGGCACACTACTGTATCCACTAAAGGGCCTGCACAAACACTGGTTGTTGGGGATGGTACCTCTTGATCTGATTTTTTTTTTGTTAATTAGATATATGCCACTGCAGGTCATGCGAAATTGAGAAATGGTACTGCAATTTTCATTCTTCGAAAAACGTCACCGCAGTGTCATTTTTCGAAGGCTGAAAGTGGCATTTTTAGAAGAATCTTGAGAATTACAGTGACATTTTTCATTTTTTGAAAAGTGAAAATTGCAGTGGTATTTCTTGATTTCGCATGAATTGCAGTGCCATATATCTAATTAACCTATTTTTCTTCTTCTCTTCAAATTGAACTTGTTTATGTAAAAATCGTTAAAATTCATGAGTTCCAAATATATAAGTAAGTGTAGATAGATTACATGAATATATCTTCCGTTCGAGCCTGGCCATAGCAACAGCTCGACACGGCCACGTAATTACTACAGTAGTTACCAACTCAAACTCACAATCACATGCATGCACATCCACGGATCCACCATGACCAACCGAAGAAAACATCTCGCCCTGGCTTCGCAAGCTCCCCCACCGTCCGTCCCACGTATATATACACCGCCCTCCTCTCTCCTCCCGCAGACCTGCAAGCTTCCAAATCGTCTCACATCACCGCATTCCCACATTCCTCCAGGTCTCCTGCTTCCTCGATCTCGGATCGATCCGCGTCTCGTCGCCATGCTGTCTTCCCACTGCGAGAGCATGCTGGCCTACGCCGCCGCGGCCGGACGGCGCGCGGCGCTGGTCGACCCGCGGCGGTACCGGCCGAACGTGGAGGTCCAGGTGGCGGCGCCCAACTGCCCGCGCTGCGACTCCGCCAACACCAAGTTCTGCTACTACAACAACTACAGCCTCAGCCAGCCCCGCTACTTCTGCAAGGGCTGCCGCCGCTACTGGACCAAAGGCGGGTCCCTCCGCAACGTGCCCGTCGGCGGCGGGTGCCGCAAGAACCGGCGCGGCAAGCCGGTGCGGCCCGTGGCGGCAGAAACCGTCTCGGCGAACCACGACGCGGCAGCAGCAGCAGCAGCAGCGTTCTCTGATCACCGTTTCCACGGACCGGCGGTGATCCGGCCCGACCTGCTCCTCGAAGGCATAGCTGGCACTGGCAGCCCGCCCGAGCCCGGCCACCAGCCTGCCTCGTCCGAGAGCAAGCCAGCTGGAGCCGCCGACGGATCGACGATCGATCTGGGATTGCTCTACACCAAGTTCTTGAGCCACCAGTCGTCTTTGGCCGAGCAGTGCGCCGTCGTACCGGAACCTGTCGACACGCCGAGTGGTTCGAGCACGGAGATGAGCCCGCCGGCCCTGACCGACCTGAGCCAGCACGGGTTCGGCGAGCTGTGCTGTCCGGCGAGCAGCAAGGAGCCCGGCACCGCAACGGCCATGCTGCAGTGTGGTGACGCGCAGGCGGCGCTCGGCGAGCTGAACTTCCGCGTGGACGTCCAGAGCTGCTACGAGTCGCTGGGGCTGGCAACGGACAGCGGCGACCTGATCCTCCCGTCGGCGTGGGAGCAGGAGGCCAAGTACGAGCCGTTCGATCCTCTTCCCGAGGACGGCAGCATGGGCCTCCACGGCAGCGGCGGCGACGACGTGTGGAGCAAAGTGTTGGGCTGCCAGGGACTGGAAGCTGCTCTGTACAGGCCATGATCGATCGCCGGTCGACGTCGACTCATTTACTAAGCTCAGAAGTACTTAACAACTTGCGTGTGGTTCAGGGCCAAGGAGAGTATACATCTGGGACTGGGATAGAAACGACATACTATGTACTAAAATAAGATTTCATTTTGTATTTTTTTGGTATCGGCCGGTATATATATATATATATATATGCTGTACTTATTATAAACATGCAGCTGGGTTTTTTCCTGTTGTGAGCAACCTGTTCACTTCTTCCTCGTACGATCAATCAATGTCCTTCCTCTTATGGATTTGTGGACACATGGTGATGCTGCCATGCCGATGAATGCGATTGGGATTGCAACGACATGCCCCTGTGGGCGGTGGTGTGGACGCACAATAATCTGAAACAGCTGCCACTAGTTGCTTGAAAGGCCGCGTTTGGCCCTAGCTAGTTATAGAGGATTTACCATGCCTTCACGCCTCAATTATTGTTGCTACAACAGGACAGGCAGCTCTGAGATCCAGTTCGTGGCCAGATGCGTGGTGGGAGGATCGATGCAGTATGGATCGATCATTTACCACTACAAATCATCAGCAAGATTTCTCCCTATACATAAGGGGGAAGAAGACTGACGAATTTTAAAAGTCTGACGGAAAATTTTAAAGCGTTTGTTTCGAACATCAAAGCTGTCACCAAGGTTTCACACTAGCTCACCTCCATGCATATGGGCCTTTGATCCGGTTTAGATGATAAAGTTCTTTGATCCTTGTAATCCAGGGCTACAACTACAGTTGCACGTGGGCTTTGATTAGATCGGCAGAATAAATTGACGGCCCAAGATCCAGAAGTGAGCCTGTAAAAAAAGGAAAATTCTAGTTAATTTTGTTATGGAAAACGCGGTATTTATTAACTTATCAAAACAGAGTCACAATCACCCACTAGGTTGTGAGCTGAGAAAGTGCAGTGCTAAGCATACCCGGGGTATTTGGGGCAAAAATCCCCCGCCTTCCACGCTTGCACGTGTCCTCAGCACCCTTCCATTTCAGATACACACGGTTTCGTTACTGCCTCTCCCCGCAACAACTAAACGGAAATAATCCCCCCACATCCAACTGCCGCATCACGGCCCCGTCCCCGTCGCTCGAAGCAGGACCTGGGAGTCGGGCAGGTCGTCACTGAAGAACCCGTCGCGGTGTCGCCGAAGAATCCCGTCGTGACGTCGCCGATACAACATCCCTTCTCACAGACGACCGGCAAACCCGCGTCCGGCAACCGCCTCCCTTGTCGCTCGCAGCAACGCCACCGCTCGCCGTAGCGTTGCCTCCCTGCAAGCGCTTGTAGCAGCGCCGCTTGAGGCTGTTAGCACCACCTCTGGCCAATTGGAGCAGCGTCGGCCAACTGTAGTAGCAAGGCAGCCGGCCGCCGGTAGCAGCGTCGCCCAAGGTTGGTAGCAACATCGCCGGATTTTATGTTCACCAGATTTTAACCAATTTACTATTTACCTTTACTTAATCCATGTTTCCACCAGAATAAGGACTACGTTTATCCTCTCCTTCAATCTCTTCTCTTCTACCGATGGGCCTAGCCAGCTGATTTTTTCTGGACAAGATCCAACCCTTTCAAAGATTTGACGGTTTCCTTTTAAAATTACCAAATGCAGCACTCCCCCAAGAATCCAGGCCAGTGTGCACACTCAGGGTGTGTTTGGTAGGCCGGTCCAACTCAGAGATTCCCAACGCAACCACATGTGGCTGTGCTTCTCAGCCATGCCCAGCTGGCCCCAAAATGCCTCTCAGCCATGCCCATGAGAGAAGCAGAAATCGAGCTTCGCAGGTCAGCCTGGCAGAGCCCATACGAAAATTTCCCTTGTGTGGGCCCCACCAGTCCGTCACGTCGCGAGCCCAGTGCCGAAACGCACCTCATTTCCCCCCAACAGATTCTCCTCCTCGTCCGTCCTCATGCCGCCACCGCCGTCTCCCCACCTCCTAGCGCCACAGCCGCGTCCTCCCGGCCTCCGAGCGTCACCGACGCCTCCGCGGCCGAGCGCCACCGCCGCCTCCTTGTGCCTCCGCGGCCGAGCGCCACCGCCGCCTTGCTCCATCGTGGAGGAGCACCAGCCTTTGCTCCTTGGTCCGCCGACGTGCTCCGCCGCCCACTAACGCCGCCGCCTGTCCTCGCTCGCGCGCCGCTGCTTGTTCCTCCAGCGCCGCCTCCCCGCGCCGTCAAGACGTATCCTTGGTCTGCCGACGGGATGCTCCCGGCATGGAACCTCCATTGAGGACCTGATTGCTTTTCTATTTCTTCTCAGGGACCTATTTGTAATTTTAGTTGCTGGACTTCGAGGACCTATTTGTATAAACTGTGATATAAAATAGTTTTAATCTTAGGATTGTTTTTAGGTTACAAATTAAGCTAATATGTGAGTATTGTTAAATTATGTTTAGACATGGTTGAAATGTCAAAATGACTGCTATATGCTCAACACGTCCCGATGCATGCAAGCCACCAAACAACATCTCGTGTGAGCCGGTCTCAACACATACAAGCCACCAAACACATAGCAAAATCTCAACTCAACCTGTCTCAGTTGGGAAAGCAATGCTCAGGTGGCCCAGGCTACCAAACACACCCTCAATGAATTTGCAAAACCACCTAGTCCAGTACCCGTACAATCTTATCAGGTGCCTCCTACCCCTGTCAGCTCGCTGCCAGAGATCACGTACAATCTTATCATAGTATCCACGTGTTAGACGGACATTTTCATTCCGGAGCATACACCCACCAACAGGAGGATGTCAAATACTCACTCATTCCAAAATAGATGAATTTAATTTGTCTACGTATGGATGTATTTAGACATCTTTTAGTGTGTAGATACATCCGTATATATGCAAATGGAAGTCAAGTATTTTAAACGGAGGGAGTATCTTTCTTCAATTCAGTCAAAATCATGTAATGATCCGAGTGTACCATACTTTTATGTTTAACTCTAACCACCTCGAACAGTTGTCGGAGTGCTTCATTTCCAAGGGCTCGATCCGAGGGTGTTTAACATTTTCTACCCCATCTTGCTTGTTGTCCCATGTGAAGGGCAAACCAGAGAAACCTCAATCCTGTAGATCACAATCTTCAATCACCTCCCAGAAGGCTCTCATTTACCATTCATCCCTATCATGGTCACTAAATGCTCTGTTTCATACTGTAGTATTCATTGAAATCCCCATTGCATAAACACAGAAGATACTGGAGCTAATGTAGATGTCTCATCGGATAACTGACCTTGATCTCCCTTTCTGAGTAAAATTCAGTTACTTGATATACTACTTATAACATACTAGCATATTGCATATACGCGGCGCTTCAGGCCTGTTGGAACGCTTAAATCTCAAAGAAGTTCTACGAGACTTGTCCTCAATTTTGTTTACATATTTTTTGAGGTAAAAGGCAGGTGCGAGTTTAGAAGCATAGAATATACAAAGTTTTAGCTAACGGACGAAAAGGAAAAAATGGGGACAAAGTCTCAAGAAAAGGCGTAGGTAACCTGCTGCTTCAGTCTAATGGTACACAAGCGCAACACAGGTTTATTGATGTTTTGTAGCCACACCCAGGAGGCCAGGCCCAATCAGGTGATCAGGTACTTCACCCTCTCACGGTACTTCCGTGCTACTCCATTCACAGCTTAATAACAATCAATAACCTTAATACAAGATGCATCTGCCATAAAATTTCAAGATCAAATTCAGTTCACAGCTTGAGAAAAATCATACACAATTCAAATCTGCTATCGGCTGAAGATGCTTAGCAGGTCATATTTTCTGCGACGTGCTAAAATCTCCCTAGAAGTGAAAGCAGATGCCAGAAATAGACAGTAGCGAAAATCTCGGTACAAGGTCGAGTAAAGTCACACACCGGTCTTCAATCTTCATACAATACTAGACAAACCATACACGATCAACACTCTAGATACAGCTATTTCTGAATGGGAAGTTCACTCATGCACAGTTTTAGCAGGTCTGAACAACGATTTTGGCGGTAAATAGTACATGGTAGTGAAGGTGGTGTTTACACCTCCAGATTTTACAACAGTGCAGCATTCTAAGCAGCAACAGGTGTGGTCACAGCCGGAGCTTGAACTTGTCCTGGAGTTGCCAGCTGAGTGATGATCGCCGGACGAATCAGACCGCTTGCGAGTCCGGCAGTCAGGGCCTCCACTTCTATTTTCAGCACGTCTCGACGGTTGCCAATGTCACCTGCATACCTGCTGACACAGTACACCCCGACAGCCATCACCGCCATTCCATAGATGTTCGTGGTTACTAGGCGGAAAGGGGTCGAAACTACAGCAGCAAGCGGCCCGCCAATGATGGAGATAGCCTGCCCACTCTGCCCGAGCCCGACGCTACCTTGCTCAGCCACAAGCAGACCGGTCTTGCAGTATATCGCAAAGTCCTCGCAGTTATTCTTGAACAGGCTGTAGCACCTGAACCCATTGCTCAGCAGGTAGTTGGCACGGCGGACAACCACCTCATCGGGATCAGTTGGGGCGAGCGTGCACGTCCCTCCTCTCGCCTTGGCAAGGAAAAGGGCCGGGTTGACAGCATACTCGAAGCGGTAGAGGGCACCCCCCGACAGGAAACAGCTGAGGCAGGAGGACGTCACACCATTTGTCTCCGTGGCAGCGGTGGCTTCATTGCTGCTGCATACCGAGCATGGCGTGGTGCTCCTAGTAGGGCCAGAACTCACAAGAAGAAAATCAATGACGGTCCCAGTTCCAACCTCTTGGTCCCTTCCTCTGGTAAAATGGATCACCTTATCATCGCCCACATATATTCCTGCAGAAAGAACACAGTCATACATGCTGAAAACTACACTGATACAGCACCTCAAACCAAATTTCTGAAAAAACTGTCCAAAACATCGCCACTGCAGTGGGGCTGTGATATTTATATGATCAGACCTAAGATTGGCTCTCGACTATTTTTTGGTTACTGCTACGCTCAAAACGAGTATGAAACCGAGTTGAGGGCAGATATATAGTATTCCTCCGATCCGAAAAATGTGTCGCCAGCTATACTACCGAGTTGTACTACGTGAGCTCTTTTCCAGCGACAATTTAACCGGATCGGAGGGAGTATATAATAGTTACACCTATGCTCCATATGTCGTTGTTCGAGATATGCTCCATATGTAATTCGTCAACATATTTTGCATCTCGTGCAACAGCTTCGATATTTACGCATCTATAAACCGGAGTTGCTGACAGGGACCAAAAAAACTCATTACGAAAGCATGGGCATTCTAGTAATTGCTTGAATCTACTTCCTCCGTTCTTAGATATAAGATGTTTTAGATATTTCAACTTGTACTACATACGGACTAAAATGAGTGAACAATCACACTAAAACGCGTTTGTATACATCAGAATCAGGAAAAAAGCTAAAAACATCTTATAATTTGGAACGGAGGGAGTAGTAATTAGCAAAAACATCAAAGCACGGTGATGTAATGATTTGCAAATATTAGATTTTCCACTAAAACTAGATGCACACAGCACAGCCGACGGGTTCCTCATCTCCTAATTCCATCGATTTAGAAGGTAATACATATTTAATGTATCACCCACCGCAACCAAAAATCTACTACGCGGAAGCGAAATTAATCCGATTCGATCGAACAGATAGGCAAAAGGAGGTGAGGAAACGTTTCCGCACCATGATGCGCGTAGACCCACGCGGCCCTCCAGGAGTAGATGTGATCCCCCGCCTTCAGGGTCTCCTTCCCGATCCTAACACGATGGGGGAAAAGATCAGAACCGCACAACAAATAACACACCGAATTAGTTACACCGATTCGGTAAGCAATAACACGAAAGAGAATGGCGGAGATCTGGAGCAGTACCTGTTGGAGAGGAGACCCATGGAGACCGGAGACGGGAGGCGGTGGACGGACGGACGGATGGCTGGGCTGCGGCGGGGCGGTGAGGAGAGGGGGACGAGGAGGAGGAAGGAGAGGGACGGAAGCGAAAAGGTGGCTTGCTTGCGCTTTGGGGCCAAAGGACGGGAGAGGAGAGCGGCCGTAGGATTCACGAGACGGGGATCTGGTTTCACGCACGCGTAACCGCGAGAAATTTAACGAATTTGACCCTTTTTCGAAAAGATTTCACAAAATGGACCCAAATTCAAAATAATTTCAGATTTGACCCTTTTTTATGGCGCCCGGCCCCAGGGCGCCATACGAGGAAGCATGACGCCTTGGTCAAAGGCGTCATGAACCGGCCACGTCAGCCCCAGCTCAGCACCATGACGCCCCAGGGAAAGGCGCCATACTCACTACCATGGCGCCCCGGCCCAAGGCGCCATGCTAGTGAACAAAGGCAATCTGGGATAGTATCAATACATGAAATATGCTCTACCCTAGTGGTCTGCTGTGTGTTCTTCCAAATGTGAGGTCTTGAGTTCAAATCCACATGTTGCAACATTTTTTTTCAATTTTTTTTTTTTTGCTGTTTTTTGTTTTTCACTCAGTCTACATATGCAGTATGTCATATAAAATATAAAAAATTTATTTTTATTTTTTTGTTTTTTACTTAAATAGATAATAAATTAGGATTACTAGCAAAATGCCCGTGCTTTGCAACGGTTTAAAAAATAATTTAATATCTTTCTCATAGACCTTGAATCTTATACTCCCACTGCCTCTGCAGCGACTAGATGTGGTGCGTCAAATCTGCGTCAAACGAAATAAGCAAAATCTTTGCTCAGTTTAAGCTAACTTTCAGCTTTCGTGAGTGCTTCTCGGATTCCCCGGTCCTGAGTCAGTGTTCTATTTTTGAGTTTTTCTACAGGCTTTGTGAAGACTTGAGAGTCGAGAGACAATTCAATTTGCTCGTTTTCTTCCCAAATCGAGTTCTGTGCGTGCAGCCAGCCGTTGATGAGACGGCTGCAGTTGTGAGCGCATCAGGGCATGTGTATGTGTAGTGTTGGTTTGATTCAAGTAAGCCTCGTGTGGTTGCTTTTCTTAGACTGCATGCTTGATTGATTTGCCATCATGTGGAAAAGATTGCTGAATGCAATCAGTTAATTAAGTTAAAGATAAATCTTTGCCCCCTAAAGTCTGCAGTATGTTTATATTCCTAGATTTATGTTTAATTCAAACACATACGTACCCTGGTTAGTAATGCTGAGATGATTTACTAATGTTGTTGCTTAAAAATGGAACGTATTAATATATGTGCTAGCATGCGTAATGCAGAGTAGACGGAATTTATATATTTTGACAACACGTCTTACTGCTAATAATCACTTCACCAAGCTTATGGAGAGTTCATCTTATACACATCTGACTGAATTTAGAGATCATCTGTTTATCTCATGGTCCCTTCTGTATCTTTTATATTTTGAATCTTTCCTTCATTTAAGCAAAAGTGAAGTTTTCAGTTGCACTAATTGTTTCCTCGTGTTTTATCCTATGTCCTTTGAGAGTAAATCGGTTGTCACTGAAATTAAAGTTTTTGTTTATGGAGAGAGTGTGTGGGGTACCCAAATAAAATTAAACACCTTATCTGATGATTCGAGGGTTACTATGCAATAAAAGTATTTAATAGTTCCACGCAAATATTGGTTCAACCTGATGGGTCATTGTTTTTAACATGAATGAATTCATTTGATACTCAAAATTTCTGCATGATAGACATGATATACTGTACTTCTAGATAATCATGATGCACACAAAAAATTGGATATTAGGTGCTAAGGTTAATGTACAGTGAAACATAAAATTAAATATGAAGCAAAACGTAAGACGTTTGAAATGGTATAGAGAAAAAACAAAGTAAAATATAAGGTGTTTTGAGTGCTAGAAATTACAATCATATTGTTTTCAAGGTCTATGAGAAAGATATTAAATTATTTTTTAAACCGTTGCAAAGCACGGGCATTTTGCTAGTAATCCTAATTTATTATCTATTTAAGTAAAAAACAAAAAATAAAAATACTTTTTTATATTTTATATGACATACTGCATATGTAGACTGAGTGAAAAACAAAAAACAGCAAAAAAAAATTGAAAAAAAATGTTGCAACATGTGGATTTGAACTCAAGACCTCACATTTGGAAGAACACACAGCAGACCACTAGGGTAGAGCATATTTCATGTATTGATCCTATCCCAGATTGCCTTTGTTCACTAGCATGGCGCCTTGGGCCGGGGCGCCATGGTAGTGAGTATGGCGCCTTTCCCTGGGGCGTCATGGTGCTGAGCTGGGGCTGACGTGGCCGGTTCATGGCTTCCTGGTATGGCGCCTTGGGGCCGGGCGCCATGAAAAAGGGTCAAATCTGAAATTATTTTGAATTTGGGTCCATTTTGTGAAATCTTTTCGAAAAAGGGTCAAATTCGTTAAATTTCTCCGTAACCGCTGCCTTTATCTCCTGGTGTGGATTGTTTTGGTCTGGCACCCCCGAGTTATTCAGTATTTACCGATAACGTCCTTGGGAGGACTATGTTGCGCACGAATAAATACGTCATCTTGAGCGGTCAAACAGAGTCCATAACAAGAACAGTTCTGCGTCAGGCTCCTCCAGCCAGCCTTACGGCCGAAGGTTTTTCGAAGCCGCGTCAACGGATAGATAGATAAACTTGAGCTTTTTCAGTGTGGCCGGTGGATGGCACGAGCGCTGTCGGCAAGAGCGAGCAGCGGCGGGAGCGCGTCCCGTTCTCTTCTCGTGAGCTTGATTGAAGCGGAGAGAGGAGTAAAGAATTTCGTTTTCAGACTTCGATCGATCCGCGTGGCAAACATCCGCCGACTACTCCCCGTATGAGCAAGCAAGCGATTTGCATCGCTGCGACACGGCGCAAGCCGCCACGTTTCAGTCACATCTCGCACGCGCACAACGTCGACATCGGCTAGTCCAAATGACCAGCTTCATGGAGTATTTAATTTGATCGATTGCGACTTCATTAGAGTACATCATACTGGAGTACATACGGTGTGTTTGGCGACAGCAATCGCTACAGTACTTATGTACAAAGGCCGAGAGAGCAGCTCAGAAGCAGATCAAAATAAGCACGACCACTTGGCCTACAGAAGTTCATTGCGAACACACGCCCTAAAATACAGCCACATAAGCTTGAGATGATGTAGAAAAACGAAAACGCATATGCAGGTATAGAATACGATGCGATTCAATTCAAGGGGGGCTGGAAGAGGTCAGCCGTCATTTCTTTCTTCCATCCATGAAGGGATCGATTCTTTCCAGTATTTTTCGAATTTCGGGTAGCACCATCTACTTGTGGGGTAGAAGATATATGCTCCCTTCAACGGACAGCATTGCACCAGAAATATGCTCTGTTCAGACGGTGAGGGATGTGGTAACAACAGGTAGGTAAACATGCTCACTAGACGATCAAGCCTAGCTTGCCACTGGTTGGCGTACAGATGTCTCAAGACTTCTACTAATTGTCAAACAGCTCAAAGAAAATATTGATTGCTTATCTGCATCGCCTTCTTTTACAGGACAAGATATATATGACAAATACAAGACCTAAATGTATACATATGAATGGTGGTCCAAGAGATCTTGACGAACTGAAAGCAGTAAGTACCATTTGACATCACATAATAGAACTATACTTTTAGTACATGTACAATAACCATGTGACCAAGAACTTGGGAATCAGGGTCCAGGGAAGATGCGCGAAAACAAGTTGGTCATTTCCGCTATGTGTAGACTATGACATGATTTTAAACTGAGGCTGTTCACCATCAGTCGCCATGTCGAAGAGATGTCTGCGTTTCTAAATGTCCTTTAAGAAGGGAATGGATTCTCTCCAGCATTTCTTCATGACGTCGACAACTTTCATGGTGTATTTCTCATCCTCTGGATAATAGGCGATCGGGTCATCCAGCAATGGGGCTTCAAGATTCAGAACACCTTCTAGCGTCGCATGCAGACAGTATGCTGAGTAGCTGATGTGGTAGCCCCCTTCCTGGACGATCAGTATTTGCCCGTCGCTGTGCCGATTAGCCATGCTCCTCATTATTCGTCCAATTTTCCTATAACCATCCATGGTCAGGCACTGTCTTCCATTTGGATCAAACTGCATCGGACGAAACTCACAATTAGTTAGTCTGAATCTAACATAGTCATATAGTTCTAATATGAAATTCTAGAATCTAGGGTTAGCCTGGACTTCTTATATGAAATTCTAGAATCTAGGGGTTTTTGTCCAAGCTTCATTAGGATGGTTAAGCAGGTCACACGTGGTGGATCTGTTGGAGTTAAAATTAATGATGTAGAGGGAGATTTTTTCTTAACAGGCAAAGGGTTGAGGCAGGGTGACCCTCTAGCACCCCTCCTCTTTAATACAGTAGTAGATGTGTTCTCCAAGATGCTGATCAAAGGGGGAGCCCATAATTTGGTTAGGGGTTTGTGTCCTAGTTTTAATCCTGGGGGTGTGATTTGCCTATAGTATGCTGATGACACCTTGCTCTTTTTGGAGAATGATCCTGAAGTAGCAACAAACCTGAAATGCATACTGACATGCTTTGAACAGATTTCGGGCATGAGGATTAACTACCATAAGAGTGCCCTGATCCCCATAAATATGTCTAGTGAGGAGTTATTTCCTTTTGTGGAAATTTTCCAGTGTGTAGAGGGGGCCTTCCCTGTTAAGTATTTGGGGATTCCTTTGCATTACGATAGGTTGAGGAGGGAGGACCTGCAACCTCTGATAGAGAGTATCCTTAAGAGAATAGCAAGCTGGAGAGGTAGACTTTTGTCTTCAATAGCTAAGAGAGTTCTAATCCAGGCCTATCTGGCTAGTATACCTATTTATTTGCTCTCCTATTTCAAATTTCCCAAATGGGCTCTACAGCTGATTAACTCTCAGATGTCGAACTTCATGTGGAATGATGAAGAAGGAAATCATAAGATCCACTTGGAAAACTAGCCTTCCATCTGTATGCTCAAAGATTATGGAGGGTTGGGGATCCCAAACCTTCAGGATCTTAACCTTTGCCTAATAGGTAGCTGGATTAAAAGATATATTCAAGGAGAGGGTTTCTTATGGAGGCGTGTGATAGATTCTAAATATAACACAAAAAATCCTAACATCCTCTCCTGCCAGGAAACACACCCATCCACTTTTTGGAAAGGAGTGTTGTGGGCAGAGTCAAAGTAGGATATAGATGGCATGTGGGCAATGGGAGATCCATTAAATTCTGGGAGGACACCTGATTTGGGACTTTCCCGTTGGCCACAGGATGTATATATAGTGTCGGATGAGCAAACTAAAACCATAGCTGATCTCTGGGATGGCTCCCAGCTTAGGTGTTCCTTTAGGAGGACGATCTCTGCTGATCTGATGATGCGGTGGCAGGAGATCCTAGCAATAGCTGGTAGCATTGTCTTAACAGATGAGGAAGACCAGCTAATTTGGCAATATGAATCTAAAGGGGTTTACTCCTCTAGTTCCATGTATGCTTTGGTTAATTTCAGAGGGGTCAAGCAGATCTTTTTGCCCTCTATCTGGCAACTGAAGATACCCCCCAGGGTACAAATTTTCTTATGGCTATTCTATCAGAATAAGATAATGACTAGAGATAATCTGAGAGCCAGAGGGATTGTTAAACCTCTGGAATGTGAAATGTGCAAGGAGATTGAATCTGTTAAGCACTTGTTCTTTGAATGTATAGTTGCTAGGGAGCTCTGGGAGTCTTTCTTTGAAATCTTTGTTGTTCATATCACTGATTTCAAGTTTGTTGCTTCTAAATGGATTTGTAATAAATCCTTCATGCATTTCAATGAAGCTATTCTTTGGAGTATCTGGATAAATAGGAATAATCTTGTCTTTAACAAGGTTACTTGGATCAACATGAAACAGGTGTGGCGCCTAGTGCTAATGCATCTAAGAAACTGGAAGATTCCTTTCAAAGACTTGGCGTTGGGAAAAACCGCTCAGTTCATGGACCTGATGATCTCCAAGCTAAAAGCACCATTCTCACTGACTGTGGGGTGAGATGCACTGACTTCGGCTGGATTGCATCCTGAGTGTCTTCAACTGGACACTCGCTTGGTGGTCGTGCTTCTTTGGAGTATCTCAAGGCTCATGCGGAGGAGGATGACATGATCCATGTTGTGACTTGAGTTAGGGGTAGACTAGTGCTTGTAGTAGGGGTTCTGCTCTTTTGCTGTAATGCTCGTGAGCGTGATGTGTGCTGGAAAACTAGGTGCCTAGCATTTTGGTCTCCACACCCCCCCCCCCCCCCCCCCCCCCCCACCCCTGCTGTAGTGTTCTGTTTCCTCTCCAGACTTTGTGATACTGATTTTTTGTTTCATTTTAATGGAGCCGGGGGGAAACCCCTGTTCATCTAAAAAAAACAATTTACATGACAAGTTCGTTACAAGACCAAAAGCATACAGATAAATGATGGTCCAAGAGATCTTGACACACTGAAACAAAACGTTGGCAGCAAGTACCAATTAAGGAGATCATATAACAAAGCTATACACCACAAGTACAATACCCTTGTGACCAAGAATTCGGGAATCAGGGGTTCACCGAAGATGCGTGAAAACAAGTTGGTCATTTCCGCTATGAGTGTAGACTATGACATGATTTTAAACTGAGGCTGTTCGCCATCGGTCGCTATGTCGAAGAGACGTCTGCGTTTCTAAACGTCCTTTAAGGGAATGGATTCTCTCCAGCATTTCTTCATGACGTCGACAACTTTCATGGTGTATTTCTCATCCTCTGGATAATAGGCGATCGGGTCATCCAGCAATGGGGCTTCAAGATTCAGAACACCTTCTAGCGTCGCATGCAGACAGTATGCTGAGTAGCTGATGTGGTAGCCCCCTTCCTGGACGATCAGTATTTGCCCGTCGCTGTGTCGATTAGCCATGCTCCTCATTATTTGTCCAATTTTCCTATAACCATCCATGGTCAGGCACTGTCTTCCATTTGGATCAAACTGCATCGGACAAAACTCAATATTAGTAAGTCCGAGTCTGACGGAGTCATATAGTTGAAGGGAAGATTATCATGCATGCCGCTTTGCTTCAATCATCAAGGTACAATTTTTAAGTATAATTTCCCAACCATAACGTCGTGCCAAATACGATTCAGTATATAACTTCAATTCCATGATCCTCTAATCATATTAACTAACATTAGCAAGCAAGAAAACTAATATAAACACTACACATCTAGTCATCCTCATTTGCACATGCATATTTGTTGTTTCCCTTGGTAAGGTGTATATATATTTATTTATTTTAATCTGAAAATTTTAGGGGAGGCACAGTAAGATTTTATAGGAGATAGTAAAGTAGGGCAACTTTCATAGGAGGACTTTGCCCTTTTGGTTCATAGAACCAAAGCAGATCGCCACAATCTCATAAACTCTATAGTTCAAGCTCTGTAATTTCCTGGGACTTTTGTTAGCCTCTTTAAATATGTAACTTCACCTTGTTATTAATATATTAAGGCAGTAGGAGTCTTTCCTACTGTCATTCTGTTCAAAAAAAAAAGTAGGGCAACTTAGCCTAAATCATTTGGTGGGAGGTGTGGCTGCCACAGAGGTTTGAATTCTCCCCCATTCAAATTTTCGTGTCTATTTCTTCTATCAAGCAAAAGTTGCCTTGTTCCTCCTAGGAAATCTAGTTTTTTTACACAACATGCACCAGAAATATGCTCTCTTCAGACGGCGAGGGATGTGGTAACAACAGGTAGGTAAACATGCAATTGCTAGAATGTGCAACTAACTACACATGATTTAGCAAGATTGATAATAGAACATGTTATGAACTAAGTAGAAAAAAAAAATCACACAAGCTCAACTTACCGCACTAGAATCCTGGCCAACCACAAAAACCAAGAGCTGTGGCTGAAACTTTTCAACAGCCGGAACAACCAGTTCATTCATCGCATATTCATACCCTGCATCCCCACTTCCATTCGGCAAAGGTATGTTGAGATTGTACCCGAGCCCCTCGCCTTCACCAATCTCATCACTCGAGCCACTCTGCGGATTCGACGGGCCCCAAGACCCATGATTCATATGAAGAGATACCGTCAACACGCTGTCCGTCCGATAGAATCCCTCTGCGGTGCCATTCCCATAGTGCACATCAATATCAACGACGGCGACCTTCCTGCGGCCGGAATCCAGAGCCAGCTGCACGGCAAGCCCGGCGTTGTTCAGAAAGCAGTAGCCGTCGGCACGGTCCGGCTGCGCGTGGTGGCCGGGGGGACGGACCAGTGCGTAGGCTATCTTCCCGTGGCCGTCTAGTATGTGCCTCGCCGCTGATAAGGTCGTTCCGGCGGCCAGAAGCGCCGCGCCCCACGAGCCGGGGTTCAGGAATGTCCCTGCGCAGAGCTTCTTGGCTCCGTTCGCGTTCGCTTGCACGAGGTCGTCAATGTATTCTGTCAACCGCGGAAAGATTAGTTCGTGGGGATTTGTCAGGAATTCGGTTCATTTCCCGCATGAAGATGAAAAATGAGGCCTGACGAGTTACAATTTGGACTTCGACAGCAATGCAAACACCATCTAGATGTATGACAACACGATCCGAGGTGATTTAAACTTTAAACAAGACTGACAATTATATGATTGGCAAAGCCGATAAGAGGTAGCTCTAGGTCAGATGACTTTGCAGTTGCGGGGAGATTTGGGGGTTGCTGACCGATGCGGACCTTGGGTGTGGAAGGAGAGGAGCTCGGCGGCGTGGGCGGGGCTGCCGGAGTGCCAGGAGAGGAAGGGAGCGATGGGCCCGCGGCGGAGGATGGAGACCATGTTGCGGACGCGGTCGGCGCTCTCCGGGTGGTTGTCGAGCACGTCGAGGAAGCCCGGGTCGTGGCCCGAGTCGAAGACGCCGCGGCCGGCGTCGTGGGCCAGCATGCCCTCGTGCCAGAACACCGCCAGACTCTCCCCCGCCGGAGCCGGAGGCGCCCCCTCCGCAGCCGCGGCCGCCGAGGGGGAGGAGGAAGAGGAGGAGTCCATCGTCTGTTGACCGAACCGAAGCTGGAGCGGTGGAGCCTGATTCTGAGCAGGGGTTGTTTTTTTTTTTTTGAGGGAACTGACACTGGGCAGATTGAGAGGAAGCTCTACGTGGGCCAAAATGGGCTCGTGAAGCCTAAACGCGCTGGGCTTCAAATATTTGAAGCTTCTGATTCCGCGTGGCCATTTGCTATCTGGGCCTGTACCACCTGATGAAATGAGGATCCGTGAAAAAAAAACTGATGAAATGGGGAAGTCACGACGGCAGACGATAATCAGTCCGCAGCAGTCGATTTTTTTATTTATTTTACTAGTTAGCGTGCACGTGCAATACACGATCTTGTGCTATCAGTCAATCTTCTTGTCTCATGGTTTGTCGTGTTTTTTTTGTATGAAATGACAAACCTTGTCGTTGGTCCTAAGAGCGATTGATAAATTTGTCAATGCAAGCCTCAACTAATAAATATATATTATTAACGAGATATTTTGCTGAATTCCAATACTGCATAGAAACATGCATACTCATAGATCAGTTGATATTGAACACATATATTTTCATTGTTTCTTTCAAATAAAACGTTCACCTAGACACCCACCATTTTTTAGCGGATGCAATCACAATAACAGGTTGGGCATGTCTAGACCGTTTGATACAACTTTTGGAGATTGGCTAAACCAAGTATAATGGCGTACCTCCATGAGTACGACATGAACAACTAAAAGTATGGGCGGCAGCATTACATTACAAGCCCTTGGGCAATGTACAACTTCAACATCAAGTAATCTAGGTTTAAATGGAATCTGATTTATCTATAGATAGCTCTAGCACAGATAGACCATATTATCCATATACATACGTGATGACCAGCTTCAAAATATATATGAGTCGGTTTTAAGGTTACATGTTGACTGCACATTTGAAACAGTAAAATCGTTGCTTGTAGAAAGGCTTGAGATCCAGCATGAAAATGGTCAATTGCTCGCTACAGGTTGCCTGCTCTAGCAGCAGTCTGGTTGCCATGATCGTTGCGAATAGTAAATCCCCATCCTCCTGATTGATTAGCCTTTTGGAAAGAGAAATCCATTGTAATCTTCAAGACATCAGCTGCAGCGAAGACCATCTTCAAGCCATCGCTTTGTTTTGTTTCCCTGGCCTTCTGTTGTTCCTTCAGACAGTTTGACAGATGATGGTTAACTGAAAAAAATAGATTTCTTCATAACTCCTTATCATTTCTCCCACATATGCCATATTTCTTTCATGCATGTCACCATGACCAGAGGAGTGCAATTATGTTTAGACATTCATCTTTTCAGTTTTGGTATTTTATCAGGGAGGTTTATAGCATATGGACATGGGGCAAGCTGCAGCCTGATTTGTTTCAGTTGAGCCATACTTTTAACTTTTCTGCATTTTAGAAAACAATGGCCTCTAAAACAGAATGGACAGCGAGTATCAATAGACAATATACATACCTATCTTAGTAGTTTTGTCTGAAGGGCAAGCCATAATTAGCTAATGGCGACAAGAACTGTAATACTTTACTTAGTAATGGAAACACCCCAAGCTTATTGCAGATGTTTTTAGTCAGAAATAGCATACAGTTGTCTGGTGTTGTGTCGAAACACTTACCCCACAATTCCAATTCATAACACCTAAAATTTTCCACAATTGTGGTTGCTTATTAACAAATACCTAGCATGTCGGATAAATAAAGAGCTAAACATAGTACAGCACATTTCATATTCCCCTAGAAACTTATCAGATAGGACAAAACCAGAATTCATGCATCTAGTAACCTTGTGCCTCTGCTTAAAAATCCTCCCGAAACATGTCTACTTAAAAATATTCCCAAGGTTGCATGCAGATGTAAGGTTTCATGGTGGAAATAAAAAATTCTAAACCAGCAATTGTCAGATTGTGTGGAGTCAATAGATCATATGGCATCAAAGTTTATTCATATCAGCATATACGCCCTTTAAGTATCGAACACACTAATAATGACCGCAAAGTAAGAGCCTTAAAACAAAATAAGATGGTTTTACATCGTTGCACTCTGCACAGGAAAGGCCAAAATATTCAATACAACACATGATAGCGAAAACTATATTCGTGCCAATGACCTGGCATCTCAGATACAGATAATCCAACTGAAAATAAGTTGACACCCAAACTTCGACCAAGAACTGAAGAAAACAGCAGATCAAGCAATGTTACTCATATTCCTATAAATCAACTGATAAATCCCTTATTAAACAATTGACCTACAACGTGAAGATTTATAATCATCCAAATACTTCTGCTAATATACATAGTGCAAACTCTGGTAACTAAAATTGTGTATCACAATATAATATAGAGAACAGAGAATAGAGAGTTAATACGTGGATGAGCATCTTCAGTTCCGATGGAGCAGAGGGTCGAAAGGCTGAAGAGACAGACGGAACTGCGGCGCCGCCGGCCCAACGTCTCAGTGAGCACCATCTAGTTATTCTCCACCTCCACAGCCTCCTTCCCTCCCAGCACCGACACCACTCAACTCCCTTGCTCACATCTCACCACCGGGCGCTGCCCAGCTCGAACCTCCCTTCCCGACACCAACCTCCCCATCTCTCTCAAGTCTGAATACTCACCGCCAAGCTCCTCTCTCCCCGACGAATTCAAGATGAGCAGATGCATCTGCACGGGTCAAACACCCGCCCGTCCACGCCGCCTCCGCCTGCTCACCCGCGAGGCACATTCGGCAGGACGGCCATAGCCGGCGTGACATCGATCCGCTACCCCTTCCACCCCGCTCTCTCAAGATGCGATGGCCGGGCGGCGCAACGTCCCACTCCGCCTCGGTTGCCTCCGACGAAGGCGGCGGTGCGCATCTCATCCCCTGATCTCCAATGGGTGGGGATCACCAAGACGGGTATGAGGAGGGTGCGTTTTTTCCGGCCAGTAGTAGCGGCGGGGCGGATGCACGGAAGGAAACTCGGGACGTGATTTCAGGAATCTGACCGTGGCCTTATGGAATTGTGGGGGACGCGGAGCGACGGAAATTTGGCAGAGTTTTCGTCCGCGCAGCGGAACAGTAAAAACTCGGTCATTGATTGGAGTTGGAGACCGTTCAATGCAATATCGACCGTTCGATGGGAGGTTTCGGGTAACCCTGTGTGCAATAATTCGTGTGACCTTAGGAGAATTCAATTTTGCTCTTTTATAAGCAGTGGAGATTGATAGGAGCAAGTGGCAACTGCGACTCCTGGCGTCGGCGATCCAGCTGGAGATGGACGGAATTAATGCGTCGTGAGCCTCATATATATGCTCGCAACGTGCTGCTGCTCCCCTCCGCGGCCAACGGCGTCGTCACGTGATGAACGCCCACAACCCCTATGCAGCTCGCCATGGCCAGCCACAAAGCCGATCCAGCCTTGCTGCTTGACCAAATTGTTTTTTTTTTCTTCTTGAACAGGACCTTACTTGATGTCTTGATGATGACCAATTAAATTTCCGGTTGCTGCTGCAAGGTGTGCTTGCTTGCGCGTGCGCGATCCGGGGTATGCGCGCACGCGGCTGGTGTGGTGTGTGACAGTGTGAGAGAGGGGAGAGCTGCCCCCGTCCGTGACGCCGGCTCAACTCTCACGTCTCAACTCTCGGGCAGATGCTGCTGCTGCTGCAGCCACTGTTGGATGGAAACGCCTCGCCCGCCGCACGCCTGTGAGTGACGGCACACGCACTACCAAAGAAAGCGTCCACGGGAAACGCTCAAAGGAAAAAAATCATTAGCTGATGATGGACGTACTGATGCTGATGGTGATGTGCGTACAACTCTCCACACGACGAGCGGATCATCGATCGGCCTAGCTAGCGAGGCGAGCTACTGGTAGCTGTGGCCGGGTAGGCACTAGCTAGACAGACAGAACGATCTCTCCAGAAACCCATCAGCTAGCTCCAGTCCAATCAGTCCAATATAGGAGTAGATAGTATTAAACCGAACCAAAGCGAGGGACAAAGATCGACCGAATCATACCACTAGCTCGGCCGATATATATTACTTACAAGAGAGCTGAGACGTCTCCGTCGATGGATCGCCTCCCAACTCTATCGGCTCCAACACTTCTTTTTGACAAAATTACAAAGAACCTGCACGTCTCTCCCCCGACAATGGGAGGCCCCGTCTAAATTACAAAACCGTCTCCCTCGCTAAACCACTTTTTAGCCTAAGAAAATCGAGTGGTAACCTTTCCTGGCTAATTAGGCCACCGCCTGTCTGCCGGCTCCGTTTGCTACCTTTCCTCCGGTGGTTGCACCGTCCTTCTCCGGCTTTGGGTTTATTTGAGGGTTTGGATGGTGATCCGACCAAGGCTCGAATCAAATCGCAACAGAAGGAGAAAATTTGGCGGGCCTGGCTCAGCAGTCCTCCTGACGACAACGGGGCAGCTACCTTGGATGGGTTTTCTGTGTACAACCTTTTTGAGTAGGGATGCGTTGATATACTCGTCGTCAAATTCAGACATATCTGAAAAAATAACCACAAGATGAAATGTGACTCTCAAGATGCTGGCTTTCCCTGGCCATGGTTGTTGTTTCAAGAGATAACCCTTGATCCGTACTACTGGTGCATGATAGATACACGGGCAGGAGGGAGCAGGAGGAATCACCAGCACGCCGTTACCTGCTGTGATCTGCAGTCTGACAGCCAGACACGCAGACATGGTCAATGCTCTGGAAACGGCATCGCCTTGCCCAAACGGCACGAGCCACGGCGAGAGCGACCAACAACAAAACGTTATGATGCCGCAGGTTGGGACAGACACCCCTCGTGCCGCAACTTCTTGATTACCGTAATAGAGAAGGGAAAAAGGTCAATTTTAAACCTTGAATTTATAGGGGTCGGGCAGTTTGAACCCTGAAATCGAAATTCCTGTCTCTGTACCCTGAACTTAGCAATCCCGGTCTAAAATGAACCCTATAGCTGTTTGGCACGTCGGGAAACAGAAAATCCTGGCCAGGAATATCCACTGGCTCACTGACTAGACGTCCCCACATGTCATATTTATCTGTTATCTCAATTTATCTCTTCCCGTCTAAAAAAAATGGAGGAGCTTGGCGTTGACCCGATCCGTTGCCGTCGTTGCCCACCTCCGCCGCCGCCGCCCGTGGTCGTCCACCTCCGCCGCCGCCCATCGTCGCCCACCTCCGCCGTCGTCGCCCGTGGTCCCCATCTAAAAGAAATGGAGGAATTGTGGCCACCGCCGCCGCCGCCCGTGGTCGAAGACGACGAGGCGCCAGCGCGGTGATGGCCGCGGGACGAGCGGGTGAGCGGGACGGTGTCGCGGTGGTCCACGGAAGCGGCAGCCGAAGACGTGATGTCCACGGCCACATCGCGCATGGAGCAGAGCGATGATCCTCGTCAGCGTGGCCGGGTCGTGCACGCGCGCGGCCGCCGCCGCGCTCCGGCAGATCAGGATCTGCAGCTGCTCCCACGACGTGGCGGGGCTCTTCCTGGACGCAGGCAGCGGCGATGAAGGCGGCGGTATGCATGTGATGCGCCGGTACAGATTGGGGAAGAAGATGAATATGACATGTGGGTCAATGTTGTCAGCCTCAGTAGGAATTTTAGAATTTTATTTTTTTTCTCTGGCAAACAGGACCAAGGTTCATTTTAGACCGGATTGCTAAGTTCAGGGTACAACGACAGGGATTTCAATTTTAGGGTTTAAACCGCCCGACCTCTATGAGTTCAAGGTTTAAAATGGACTTTTTCCAACAGAGAATCTCCTGCTTCGGTAGCCCGACGAGAGCATCTCCAGCCGGCGGGGACGATTTGTGTCCCGATTTTCCCACATATTATCGGTTTGGGGGCGTCCACGTAGATCGTTAGGGTAAAAAAAAATCGGCCGGTGACTCTAGCGGGAGCCTAACCGTTTTGGCTATATTTTTGCAATTTGGCTATTTTTACCACTCTGGCCATTGTTTGCTACATTTAGTCGAACACATTAAAATTAATTCAAAAAAGTTCAAGCCACTACAGCACATGACAATGAAACTATTGGTTTCTTTTGAGTGACCATAGGTGCCCAACTAGATCATTTTATAGCTGTCGATGAAGATGTTCGTCACGAATTTCATTATGCATTGGAAAAAAGTTATGGAAACCGGCCAGGACTTCGGGATTTGGCTCGGCGAGAGGGACCTTGGAGAGAGAGCTCGCCTTGCTCAAACGGCACGAGCGAGAGCGGGATCGACCGGCAATAAAACGTCATGTGCAGGTCTAGCAGTGTACCCTCCTACTTGTTGCCAAGTTTGTAAACTTCGACCGACAACTTGGGTCGAATGCCAGTTGTGTTTAGAACAAGCAAGTGTGGTATTTCATTTCCCATGTTGCTATGATGTCATGGGCCGGGACAGGGCAGAGCACACGCCCCTCCTGGCGCGAGTTCATGATAACCGTAGCTGAGAAGAGTAAAATGTTAGTCCTCGTACTTGTCGACCAGGTGCACTGTGCACAATGGTCACCGTACTAATTCGACGCGCAACAAACCATGTCATCAAAATACGAGGCGATGCTATGACCCCTAATTCATATTACTTCATTACTACAGTATAAACTTACTTTTCTGTAGTATACGGTGACTAATGCATGTCTGGTCGATAAGACGAGGACTATCGGTTCATCTTACTCAATAGAAAATCTCCAGCTTTCGTTAATGTTGGTCAATGCTGCAGGAGCTCCCGCGCTCTTATCAAGGCTATAATTGTTATATTGAGTGTTTTCCTGGAAGCACCTTTGTTTTAGTAAGTCGTCGGCTATTATATGTTTCTCTATGAAAAAAGTGAATATATCCATTCAATTAACTTTTTTTTACCGGGACTCACCTACCATAGTTCAAATCAAGGTAGACCGGTCGTAGGGTGAAAGGTTTACAAATGATGTACCCTTTGCTCAGTTTGCTACGAAAGTTAAATCACTGATGATCATGTCTCCCTGACTGAACCCTCTTTTTTTATATCATTGACCTTAATTAACGACTGCTAGTGCAATGCTATGAAATGAGCAGGCCATGCATTATAAAATGGCTGTCAAGTTGAGGTATACATGTGAGCGATAATTTAATTAAGCAGTTATTTATTCGTTGCCCTGTCCCTTGACAAACAGGATATAATTAGCCAAGATATATTATGATGCCTTACGACAGATGATGCGTCCAGAGCTGCATATATCAATTCATATTATTGGATGGTTGCATCGAATACATATTTTATGGAAGATGCAACAGATTCATATCGTCAAATCTGTGTACACTACACAATCAGAAAGGAGTTAGAAGCTCCGGTTTTTGTTTTTTGTTTGAAGGAGTTAGAAGCTCAAATCAACAAATGTGCATCTCGAGAAACGACCACTGAACCGCCCCAATAATTCGAGATGTAGCGGCTCAGCCAGCTCCTCAGCCCCTCGACACGTCAAATTATTCAAAATATTTAGAAGGTTTTTTAGATCATTTTTAAAGAATGTAAGCAAAGTAACCTGGAATGCAGAATGCATTACTAGGTCGACGCACAAACGGCCATTACTCTTTACACATCGGGACTTAACTTAATTTTCATTTGTGTAGCCAAGCCACCAAATGATGTGATCACTCAGCTACTACTACACCCTACCTGATGTCGTGGAGTGGCTTTATCTATTGAGTATGGTTATGCTATGGAGTAGGCATACCTGATTTAGAAAGAGAGTTTTGTTTTTAGAATTTGTGGAAGGGAGTTAAATATTGTGGAGATTCCAAAAATAACAAAGTGAGGCCAGGCTCTATGGAGTCAGTTATTTTGAAAAATCGAATATTGTATTTCAAGTCTTATGTACATGCAAATGTATTCTAAAAGTGCATAAAATTTGAATTCTAAAGATGTTTTACTCTAGGCTACATAAGAAGTACAAATTACTACAAATCGTTGGTTAGGAATAGTGCACTATTCACCTTTTTCATATCAATATTTTTGGCTTTTCTTGTAGCGCGTGGTATTTTTCATAATGCAATTTTACACACATATAGACTACATACATATTTACATGTATACTCTTTTTAGAATTGTTTGAAATCTTCAAACGCCATTTTTTTAAAAATATGAGGCTTGATAAAGTTATAACGAAAAAACGCCTCACCAATGTAGATTCGTCGATCTCAAAATAGGGCGAGCCAGTAATTCCTTGGTAAAATTTGCTATTAGAATAAACCAGTTCGCATCGAGTTGGATAGATCGTGGACCTTTTGCTTTATTCCAATTTAGACAACTCTATTTGATGAAACAAAATCTCTCTTTTCTGAAGAAAAAAAGATGTCTTGATCTCTTGCTCCACCAAGTTAATTAACCTAATCAGGACAGTAATTAGTGGGATGTGCATGCACTTGCAAGTTGCAACATCCCTTTTAAGCCAGTAATCATATCTTTCCCTTAATTTAATCCTCCTGACTTTCATTTAACCCCAGGCCAGGCCACCACTCGCTGTTGCGGCCATGCTGCATATATAAGCCACCGAGCAAAAACTCCTTGGCCTTCAACCAACGCCGTTACGCCGCATCAAAGCTCCGCCAGAAAGAAAACAATAACAAAAAAATTCCACGGCCCGAAGACCCACCCGACCACCAGCGAGGAGGAGAGCCAGCAGGCGCCGGAAGCTGCACGAGCTCCAGACGCGCGCGAGCGAGCGAGTGAGCAGAGGCCGGCGCCCAGCGAGGCGGGAGATCTCGCCGCCTCCCACGCCGCCGCCCGCGGCCCGCCGGCCTGCCTGCCAATGCAGGCGGACACCCCCGAGGTAAGCCCCGCCCCCCTGCCTCGGCCGGGTCGCGCGCGGTTGGTGGGAAGCGCTCTGCGCCGCGTGATCCCCCGATTTTTTTTCTGCTACTGTTCTGGATAACTGACGTCTCTCCCTCTGTGGGTGATGCGCTGGTTTTCGCCAAGTAGTTCGTCGGTTCCCGTGCTAATCTCTCCCGTCCCTCGCGGCGCAAATAGTGCCTCTCCTAGTCCCCTTTCCAAGAACAGGGTTTCAAGTACCAGTTTTGATGCCGTGTGGATTCGGTGATTTGGCGGCCACGTGACGCGAGTACGCTTTGATTAAAAGTTGTTTGGCTTATGCAGTTGTCACGTCGCTTTTGTGCAGGACTTGGTGGCGCGGATGTGCAGATGTTTGAGCTGCTGCGGTATGGGCATGGCATCAAGAATGTGATCCGTCCTCTTCAGAGGCGACTCGCTGGGACTGGGATCCTCGCTGTGAGCCTGTGAGGCTGTGATTAGTATCTTGACAGGGGGCGCGTGATGGAGTCCCGGATGGATCAGTACGAGATCATGGAGCAGATTGGGCGCGGTGCCTTCGGCGCCGCCATCCTTGTGAATCACAAGATTGAGAAGAAGAAGTACGATATCTGTTTAATCCTTCCAAGTAGTATACACTCTGTTTTCACCAGTGAAATAGGGTTGGTTGACAGCGGTATGAGTTTCATCGCAGGTATGTGTTGAAGAAAATCCGTCTCGCGAGGCAGACGGAGCGCTGCCGAAAGTCTGCTCATCAAGAGGTTTGTGAAATTCCTTGGGCTTCCTCTGCTGATTCACTTGGTTCTGTTTTTGAGGAGTTGACTAAGAGGAAAATATATTGCAGATGGCTCTGATTGCTCGGCTACAACATCCTTTCATTGTTGAATTCAAAGAGGCTTGGGTTGAGAAGGTTTCGCTAGTTTGAAAACTTTATTTTACTTTGCTTGTAGCCTTTGAAGTTTCCAGTTTTGAACCTACTTACTGACAAGGAGAGTTATGCAGGGTTGCTATGTCTGCATCATCACGGGCTACTGTGAAGGGGGAGATGTGTGAGTGTTATTTGGTGCCTTGGAGTTTTGTTTTCATGTATTCATGTATTTTTTTAGCATTTTGTTTTATTTTTTTTCCTTTAATCACAGGGATGAGCTGATGAAGAAATCAAATGGTACTTACTTTCCTGAGGAGGTACGAGATAACTGATGGCTTTTGTTCACCTTATTGTAAAGGGAAAATCACATCCAACATTGAGCTCATAATACTGATTGTTCCTCAGAAATTGCTGAAATGGTTCGCACAGTTGGTATTAGCTGTTGACTACTTGCATTCAAACTATGTCTTGCATCGTGATCTCAAGGTAAGCAACATTGGATATAGTCATTGCCAATTATTTGTACGGTAGTATCGTGACAATTGCTCCTCACAATTGCAGTGCTCCAACATATTTCTCACCAAAGATCATGATATACGCCTTGGTAAGTTCCTGATAACAAATGCAGTACTGCAAGTCTGTAGTTATTTTTGTACCACTTCAGCATTTTTAACCTTTTGCTTCATCAATTTAAATGCAGGTGATTTTGGTCTAGCCAAGACTCTAAAAGAAGACGATTTAACTTCTTCAGTATGACCTCTTTTTCCTATTTTCTCCCATTGATCTCTTTGTAAAAGATTTGCATTACCATAGCCTTTCCAACTGCTAGAAGGGCATTCCATATATCGAGCTAGTAATCCCTCATAGGATATATCACCAATCACGGCCATGCTGTTTTTCACGCGTATATACCTCAGACTGTTTACAGTCTTCCTCTTCTCTTGTTAACCATAAACAATGTAGACACATACATTCATCTGTATTGTGGAGAAGATAAAGGCATAATCATGTTTCTATGCTCAGATTCTTACTGGATACTGATGCAATCGTGTTCTCTTTAGGTCGTTGGAACACCGAATTACATGTGTCCTGAGCTGCTTACAGATATTCCCTACGGTTTCAAGTCGGACATCTGGTCGCTTGGTAAAAATAAATAAGACTGGCTACTGTACTATTCCTGGATTATGACGCATTTTCTTACAAATCTAATTAACTTTCTCTTGTATAGGATGCTGTATGTATGAGATGGCAGCTCATCGACCTGCTTTCAAGGCCTTTGTGAGCTCTTACCTGATCTATTTCTGCATGGATTATGAATTGAACATTTACCTTTTCAATTTTACATATTATCCAAAAGGGTTCATACCCGTTTTTAGTTTCACTGGCTTTAGTAGTTAATATATTGAAGAAACTGCAATGTTTTGGTAAAACCAGCTTAAAACCTGGCCAATTATGTAGTCTATCCTGTATATTCTCTCTTGGAAATACTTGGAGATGCTATGTAAATTTATGTTCTTTCCAAGGCAATGCTCAGAAGTGCTTTAGGCCAAATTACAAGAACAAACCAACTACCATTGGTGATTGTCTAAATTGAGAAAAAATAATTCAGTTAGTCTATCAGTCATGATTGGCATGTACTGGCTCGCATATAGCTATTCATATATGGAGCGTTTGAGCATTGCAGTTTTTTGAATGATTCATGTAATCGATTGTCAATAAAAAATCTGCAATGTTGGGGGGTTTCCTAGTTGTTATCTGGTGACACTACTATTTGCAGTTTTTTTAACAAATAAGTGTACTTACCAGATTAAGAATGCTTGCAGGATATGGCTGGATTGATAAGTAAGATAAATAGATCCGCCATGGGTCCCTTGCCTACCTGCTACTCTCCTTCTATGTACGTGCACTTTTCCTTTTCTTCATAGAGTAGGTTGTAAATAAACTGTATAATTGTTTTTCATTTGTCTCATTTCAATCACATGATCTGTAAGGTAAGTCATCATCCTCGTTCTTATGCTTCAGAACCAAGTAATGATTTCATACCATCTGTAGTGATACTGGTGTGTTGCAGTTTATGTCCTTTTTAAGTCATAAATTTATAATGTTAACGAGATTCATAAAAAAGATACAACTCAAATGGTTTCCTATTTTGTTTGGTAAATACAGGAAATCGCTTATCAAAATTATGTTACGGAAGAATCCAGAGCATCGACCTACTGTAAGCTGCTATGAAGCTGGAAACCTTCTAACTATAGCCTTGTCTCTTACACTACATTCATATTCTGAATAATATTTTAATGTCGTGTGAACAGGCATCAGAGATTATGAAGAATCCATATCTGCAACCTTATGTTGATCAATGTCGTGCTCTGTCTGATGCTTTAAATCCCGTCCGGACACCACAGAAACCATGGTCCACTTCGCGGTGCAGTCAACGAAGCATGTCTGAGAGCCAAAGCAGTAGCATTTCTAGTAGTGATATAGACAGCACACTATCAAGCGACAGAAGCACATCAGGTGGAGCTGGAAGTACTGATATCAAGGTCGCTGATACTCGAAGCATTCATGATGTGGATCATGATAACTCGGATGAGAAGTGTACAACGCCAGAAGATCTCAGAGGGAACAAAGACATTTCGCATGTTCAAATGAAAAGACAAGATTCGTCTAAATCCATAGATCAGCATCTCAGAGGTGAGAGTAAGCAACCAAAAATCATTGAGAAGATAATGACAAACTTAAGGGAGGAGAGCAGGCTTAGAGAAAGCAGTTCTCCTGCAAGAACTAGAGGTGTTAAGCTGAGTTCTGCAGTCAGTAATAAGAAGGAAGCAGATCAACCATCAGATACTTCAAGATTTAACAGCAATGCTTCATACAGATCAAAGCCTGGTGACGATTCATCTCATGGGTTGGCCAATACCAACAATGGATGCACGAATTCAGTACAAGCATCGCCACCCGTAAAGCAACTGGTATGAGCCTGCTTCCTTTGTCATAAAATTCCGATTAATTCTATTGCTAACTCCTTGCTCCTGCTATTGGTAATGCAGTTACCTATTACTGAGCACCGTTCAAATGTCAAAACGGCTCGGTCATCAACTCCTGAACCTGCGAAACAGGTCATAGAAAATGGTTCTGCAGTTTCAGGAAAGTCAAAAATCAAGACCCCATCTAGTGCTACTAGACGGTCTAGCCCTCAGAGACGAGCAGCAGGAGGGACAACCAGCCTCCCAGTCACTGTGCAAAAAGGAGCTCATACTAAGGTCATGGTGGAGGGTGAGAAAAGTCCATTCAAACCTGCCCATTCTCCAGATAGTACCCCTGGTGATGTTCCACAGATTGTAAGTATATCTAAAAATCCTTCAGAAGGACTGAACATCATGCTACACAATTCACATGCAAAATCTGCTCCCCGGGAATTGTTCACTGTAGCAACTAAGGAAGACATCAGTGTTTTCTCAAGTTCTTCAGCTGGTTGTGTTGAAAAGATTGACCAGTCTAAGCTATCTGAAAGTAACTCACCAGCCTGCTTGATTTCATCGCACACAGCCTCAGTGCCGGATGCTCCTATCACGGAAGACAGTGAACGTACAGCCATACCATGTTCAGAAACTAACACGGACAGTTTGCAGAAGAGTGTGGCTACTAATAATGATTCCAGCCCGAACTCTGCTTTGGGTCCATCCATTCCAAGCTTTGAACAAGATTTTGTCCGCAAGGATGATGTGCAATCCAGTAAGCATGGTCAGAACATGGTCACCTCACAAAGTGGTGAGGATAAATTTACTGTCCAGGAGCTTCTTACATCGACGCCATCACCATCATACGTTGATTCTTTTGTCTCAACCTCAGAAGATACAAAGCTGGAGAAGGGGCCAGATTCTACTCAGTCAATGAAGCAACAAACAGGTTCTCATTTAAATCCACTGGTTGATGGTGTCGTACAGAATATTGGGCACGTCAATCTCAGTGTTAGCAATGAGCAGCAAATATCAGAACATGTTCATGGGGAAACTCAGAACTTGGCTGTCAGCAAACTTCTTAATGTGGTACGAGAAGATCTGGATGTAAGAGGCATCTCATGCTCATCGAACACCCTAGCTGCTACACCTCTTCCCCCTGTTGCTACTGAACTGCATGTTCCGGAAGGCAATGCTTCCTGCAAGATACCAGCCATCTTAGACACAGTGAGGTTATCTACTGGTGTCAAGGAAGAGACATCCCCTGCTAAGGAAATGCTAGATGTCACGTCGTTTAGGCAGCGGGCCGAGGCTCTCGAGGGGCTCCTGGAGCTTTCGGCAGACCTGCTTGAAGACAACAGGCTGGAGGAACTTGCTATTGTCCTCAAGCCGTTTGGGAAGCTCAAGGTCTCTCCAAGAGAAACGGCGATCTGGTTGGCTAGAAGCTTTAAAGGGATGATGAACGACGAAGCAAGCCGCACGTCTACCTGAGTATTTGTATTCCGTAGCATTTGAGGCTTTTTCTTTGTTTTGTTTGCTGGCCCCTTGTGCTCTGAGCTTGCTCGAAAACTCGCTTGGTTTTATAACAGCGTGTGGTCTGGTTTTGCCCTTTGATTCAACCATTCTTTGTGGCGTATGTTGTACATAGACAAGGCCTGTAAGCAGAAATAAAATTTCCTTCAGTGCTGCAAAAGGTTTGTACGGGCGAGCATTTGTCGGTCTCGTGCGGACCACCATTCAGAGTTTAAATGTGCACTTAACTCGCTTTAGTCTTGAATCTCGAAATGACTGAATTCTTACCCCATGAAAGTGCACGATGCATTCTTTCATGCGGACCACCATTCAAAGTTTAAATGGGCACTTATCTCTAGTCTTGAATCTCGAAATGTCTGAATTCTTACCCCATGAAAGTGCACGATGCATTCTTTCATGCGGACCACCATTCAGAGTTTAAATGTGCACTTAACTCGCTTTAGTCTTGAATCTCGAAATGACTGAATTCTTACCCGATGCATTCTTGCTTTCAGTACTTGATGGAACTCTCTAACGCACTACCGAGTCGATTACGGCTCAGTTCAAGTCTGCAATGCACAACCCAGTCGACGCCGGCTCAGTTCAATCAGTCATAGTTCAAGTGTAATTTTCCTTACTAGTACCCTTCACTGCATGCATGGAGATTTTTAGAAGTGCACTAGGTTGTTTGAAGATAGATCCTCTTGATCATTAACATCATACTCATTAATATATATGATTTGAGCTTGAGCTTGGAGTTCCTTGAATTTGAGCTTTCACACCAAATTTGTATAATTTTTATGTCCAAGAAACAATGGTTCTTTGCAAATAATAACAAATGCCCTTTTGCCTAGCTTATTAAATTATGTTTGTAGGAGCATCGAGTTTCTCTCCAACACATAATTGCCTTGCCTTTCAGATATGAAGCTGTCAATTCAGTTATCTGTTCAATGGGAGTTCTACTAGCTTCAAAGTATTGTTGCGCTTGCTGAATCTAGGAATCAACATGTTCAACCTCAATTTTAGGAACACTGAAACTGGTAGGTTTACGTAACCACATACTGAATTATTATTTGTGTGTCCTGTCTCTGGATCTTCTGTTGTCATAGTTTTTTTTGAAGGGTTATGTTGTCATAGTGGTCATCATCGATGTGCTAGTTGATTCGGGTGCTGACCAAGAAGATCATTTCTTGGGTGTGTGTCAGGACCCGATGGTCTCTGGCATGCCGAATTGACAGGAAAGGGGGGAAAGGAGCACGGTGCTCAGATCTACAACTAAGAACAGGATAAATGCAGGAAAGGAAAAACTGGAAAGGAAAGAATATTAGGGTTTCATTAGCTTGATCCTCCTGACCTCCCCACCTGCCCTTTATATCGAAAGGCAGGCTCAAGCTATTACAATCTTAGCCTTAGTCCTGGGTTTTACAAAAGATAAAGAGCTGGATACAATAGTAAAGTAACTAGGCTTGATCTCGACCGTTCAGATAGGCGAAGCGTTAACTATCCATCTTGACCGTTGGCTGTTGTCAAAGCTGTTCCTGTATCTCAACAAAGAAAAGGATCATAGGGTCCTGACAATACCGCCCCCTGAAGACAAGACTTCAAGGCTTGAACTCAGGAAATGTCGCTTGTATGAAGGATGCATCCTCCCAGGTAGCCTCTTCAGGTGACAGGTTCTCCCACTGTACTAGCCACTGTGGTACAGCAACATCATAGTCCCCTGCTTTTCTTGGAACTTGTCTGCGTTGAAGGACCGCGATGGGAGAGATTTTGATTTTGCCGTCCGGAGTCACCAGAGGTAGCTTAGCGTTTGGGACTGCTTTTGGACCGAGGTGCCGTTTGAGTTGACTGACATGAAAAACATCGTGCAGTTGGTTACCTTCAGGCAACTGGAGTTGATAAGCTACCAGACCAATTTTCTTCAAAATTCTGAATGGTCCATACCATTTGGATGTCAGTTTCAGGGAATTTCGCAATCCCAGTGAAGTTTCCCTATAAGGCTGCATTTTTAGATAGACCATATCGCCAACTGAGAAAGTTCTGTCGGTCCTGTTGGCATCAGCAAATTTTTTCATGCGTTGCTGAGCCTTTGCCAGATTCTGTTGCAAAATCTTGACCATGTGTTCCTTCTCAGCTAAGGATACTTGTGTGTCATCCTGAACATTGCAAGGAACAGAGACCTGGTGCAGCAGAGGTGGTTTGTATTCGTAGAGAGCTTCAAAAGGTGACATCAGAATTCAAGTGTGGTAGGAACAGTTGTACCAAAGTTCAGCTGCTGGAATCCATTGGGCCCAATTTTTTGGTTCCTGGAAGACCATGGATCTGAGGTACTGTTCTAGGCATTGGTTTACTCTCTCGGTTTGACCATCTGATTCAGGGTGGTGTGAGGTGCTGAGGTTCAGGGAAGTATTTGTAGCTGCAAAGATTGCTTTCCATAAAGCACTTGTGAAAATTGTGTCTCTATCACTGACAATACTTGAGGGTGGGCCATGCAGTTTGACTATGTTGTCCATGAACAGATTTACCACTGTTTGCACTGTGTAAGGATGGGACAGAGGCAAGAAATGTGCGTATTTGGTTAGGCGATCAACCACCACCAGTATGACATCTTTGCCTTTTGATTTTGGGAGACCAGAGATGAAATCCATACTAATATCAGTCCATTTGTTCTGTGGCACTGGTAGAGGGTTGAGAAGTCCAGGATATTGGACCTTCTCAGATTTAGATATCTGACAAATGGGACACTCTGCAATTAGCTGGGCTGTGAATTTCTTGAGACCAGGCCAATAGAAAAGCTGCTGCAGTCTATGTAGAGTTACTCTGTTTCCTGAGTGGCCCCCAATTGGAGAAGAGTGCAGACTGTGAAAAAGTTTTACTTTCAGGTCAGTGGAGTTGCCGATGTAGATTCTTCCCTTGTAACGAATTATGCCTGACTGGACTGTGAAATTTGGGTGGCTTGTATTATTGATGGCCAGTTCTTGCAGCAGCTTGATACAGTGTTCATCCTGTTTGTATGAATCCTCAACTTCTGTCATCCATGCTGGAATTACTCTTGTCAAGGCCTGGCATGTATCAGGGGAGTCCCATGATTGGCCAACAACTTGTGTGGTAGAATCAGAGAACTGCCTGGAAAGTGCATCAGTAGTTGTGTTGTCTTTTCCCTTCTTGTATTCGATTTTGTAGTCGAATTCAAGCAGTTTTAGCATTAGTTTATGCTGAATTCCTTCTAGGAGGCGCTGGCTGCCCAAATATTTGAGGCTGTGTTGATCTGTTCTGATGATGACTTGGTTACCAAGGAAGTAGTGCCTCCACTGTTTGAGGGCTAAAAGAATTGCTAAAGCCTCTTTTTCATATATTGATTGTGTCTGTGCTTTAGGGCCGAGACTCTTGCTGAAATAAGCCAGTGGCTTGTTTTGTTGCATGAGGACTGCCCCTACACCTTGCTGGCAAGCATCAGTTTCCAATATGAAAGCTTGTGAGAAATCTGGGAGTGCCAGCACTGGGGGAGAAGACATGACTTGCTTTAATTTATCAAAAGCTCTTTGTTGCTCAGGGCCCCAATGGAAGTTGTCTTTTTTCAGTGCCAAGTATAGTGGTTGGCAGATGAGGGCATAGTCAGCAATAAACCGTCTGTAATATCCAGTTAGTCCCAGTACTCCTCTGAGTTTCTTTATGTTTGTGGGTACTGGCCACTGTTGAATAGCTACCAGTTTTGCTGGATCAGTAGCTATCCCTTTGCCTGAAATAATGTAGCCAAGGTACTCCACCTGTCCCTGTCCAAAAGAGCACTTACTCATCTTGGCCTTCAAGTTGTTTTGCCTCAGTATTTGCAACACTGACTGTAAATGTTTCTTGTGTTCTTGGAGGGATGGGCTATACACCAAGATGTCGTCGAAGAAGACAAGAACAAATTTCCTTAAGCAATTTGAGAAGATGGAATTCATCAACTCCTGGAAGGTGGCTGGGGCATTACTGAGCCCAAAGGGCATGACAAGGTATTCATAGTGTCCCATGTGGGTGGAAAATGCTGTTTTAGGCACATCATCCACTTTCATTCGTATTTGATGATACCCTGATCTGAGATCAAGCTTGGAGAAGACTGTTGCTCCATGTAACTCATCCAGCAAATCCTCTATCACAGGTATTGGGAACCTGTTTTTGATGGTGAGATCATTTAGGTTACGATAATCCACACATAGTCGCCAAGATTTGTCTTTCTTCTTAACCAATATGATGGGAGATGAAAATGGACTGCAACTGGGTCTAATCTCTTTATTGGCCAGCATTTGTTTGATAAGAGCCTCCACTGTGTTCTTCTGGCTCTGTGACATCCTGTAGGGACGAATGTTTGGTGGTTTTGCACCTGGTAACAGGGGAATTCTGTGGTCTGCTTCTCTTTGAGGTGGCAGGCTAGTAGGTTTTTGGAAAATGTCTTGAAATTGGGACAATAAATCTGACAGGGTATCTGGGACAGCAGAGTTGTTGTCCTCTTGCTGTGGGTCAACATCTTCAACTGCAGATAGGAGGATATATCCAGAAGCTCCCTGGACCAAGAGTTGAGCACATTCATCTGAGGAAATAAGCAAATCTGAGGATGGGACAAGGTGATCTTGAAAGGTTATGGATTTGCCATCACATTGCATGGTAAGTTGTCTTGCAAGGAAATCAAACGTCACTGGGTTGTGGTTTTTAAACCAATTGACTCCTAGTATTACTTCAGATCCTTGGAGTTCCAATATCCTGAAATCAGTTGTGAATGTGTGGCCTTGAATGGAGAAGGTGCAGTTATAGGCTATGGCTTCAGATATGAGTTGTCCTCCTCCAGCAACTACCACTTTCCTCACTGGACTTGGAGTGAGCTTGATATTGTTTTTTACTGCGAAGGCATAGTCCATGAAGGTGTTAGTACTTCCAGTATCTGCCAATGCTAGAGCTTTATTTCCACGAAAGGATAGCAAGAGTGAAATGGTGGAGTCACTGGGGGTTCCTTTATAAGCTGCAGCTGAAATCAGCATGAGGTTGTCTGCTGGATTTTGTTGTTGGTCGGGTAGTTGTGGTGCTTGTACAAGTGCCGCCTGGTCGTCAGCTTGCTGTCCTACTGGTTCATCTTCTGCTTCATCATCTGAATTTCCTTGCATTTGAATCATGTGCAGAGCACGTTGCATTGGTTGACATCTGTGGCCCAAGGTCCAGTTCTCTGGGCAATACCAACATTTTCTAGGCTCCCTAACTCTGTCAACTGGTGCTCTTGGCCGAGCTTCACGACCTGGGTTATGCCTGACCTGTTGATTCTGGTTTGGTGCAATGACAGGTGCATGACGAATGGATGACATATATGATTTTTCATACTGGCGGGCATACCAATAAGCTATGAGCAGAGAGGTTGGGCGTTGACAATGGACTGTGTGTTTAATGTTGTCCTTGAGTCCACTGACAAATCGATCAACAAAGAAATCCTGAGGTAAATAACTCCTTTCCCGCTTCATTGCTGTCATCCAGTTCTCATATTCATTGATGTACTTGTCGACAGTTGTCTGTTGTTTCAGCTGTTGCAGCTGGTCCATTGGATCAACAGCTTGGTCATCTGGGAATCGTTGTATGAGGACATGACAAAGTTCCTGCCAGGACAAGGTCTGCAAACTTAAGCCAGCACTGTTAAGCCACGTTTTTGCTTGTCCTCTGATATGGGCAAAACCCCAGCGAGCTTGTTGATCAGAGGTGATACCGACAAGATTGAATATGTCCTCACATTCTAACATCCAAGCACGAGGTCCTGAGCCGGTGAAGATTGGCAATTCAACATGTGGCATTCGCAACTGAAGTTCAGCATATCGAGGAGGGTGTGGGTGATCTTGGGGTGGGGGAGTGGTGTGTTGGGGTGGGTAATTTGGTGTGATGTAAGGGTGTTGGTATTGATATGGAGGTGGGTGAAGGGTTTGGCTGGGTTGCTGGTAGTTGTTTTGGTGGGCTAGATGGTGTTGTCCTGCGAAAGATGAGGAATTTGGTGCTTGGTATAGGTGCGGTTGGGAAGTAGGATTGGTGTTTTGGTAGAATTGAGTGGGGGTTGCAATGGTTGTTGTGATCGGAGGGGTATTGATGAACTGTTGGTTGGGCGGGAAGTTCTGTCGAACACCTTGGGTGTGGTTTGGTGAGGGTGGGAGGGGGAGTTGTTCTGGGGTAAGATTTCCCAAATTCGGGGGAAATGGTGGGGTTTTGTTGAGTTGGCGCTGGGCAGAGGGGGGAATGGCTTCAGCGATGGGGGATAGGGTGTGAGGCTGGAGAGGAGGTGGAGTGAAAAAACGGTGATCTTGGGTGTTAATTGGAACGCTACCTGCACCAGCACGATCCATCATTGCGAGGCGTGAAATATCCGCCGCCATAGCATTCATCATGGTCGAGATGTTAGCAATCTCACCATGGAGTGTGGCGAACTCGGCGGAAGTATCTGCTTGGTGCTGATCGAGCCTGCGGCCTATGGTAATTACCTCGCGAGGAAGACGATCACGGATGGCCTCCTCCTCTTGTTTTGCTTCTGCTGCCACGGCAGCGATTTTATCCAGTTCTTCTGCCATGGGCTGGCGTTCACGGGATCGGGAACGAGAGCTCCGGCTCGACGGCATCTTACTCTTGCGATGTTGAGGGGGAGAGACGAGCTTGAGAGGGATTTTACCACCAGATCCGGCAAACTGGGAACCTCTGGTGCTTCCGATCGAGAAGGGAGGGAAGGGAGGGAGATCGAGGTCTCGCTCTGATACCACCGTGTCAGGACCCGATGGTCTCTGGCATACCGAATTGGCAAGAAAGGGGAGAAAGGAGCACGGTGCTCAGATCTACAACTAAGAACAGGATAAATGCAGGAAAAGGAAAAACTGGAAAGGAAAGAATATTAGGGTTTCATTAGCTTGATCCTCCTGACCTCCCCACCTGCCCTTTATATCGAAAGGCAGGCTCAAGCTATTACAATCTTACCCTTAGTCCTGGTTTTTACAAAAGATAAAGAGCTGGATACAATAGTAAAGTAACTAGGCTTGATCTCGACCGTTCAGATAGGCGAAGCGTTAACTATCCATCTTGACCGTTGGCTGTTGTCAAAGCTGTTCCTGTATCTCAACAAAGAAAAGGATCATAGGGTCCTGACAGTGTGGGATGTACCCTTGCTGATTGTGAATACTGAATAGCATTGTATGGAATCCTTGGTGTACCATCAAGATTGAGCTCTATACCCTGATTGTCACGAAGTGTTGCTGATCCAATGGTTGGGATGGATCCTGTTGTTTTTTCTTGAGAAAGAGAAGGGATGGATCCTGTTGTGCTCCTTCCTTAAAGTTGTTGCAAACAACTTGCTGAAATTAGCCCAAATATTGTTGCTTCGATGCTGAGAAAGTTGGTTCAAAGGATGGTAATCCTACGAATCAAACTACCCTTGTAGGAAAAAAATCCGAAGAAACCATATCCTCCAAACATCCTACACAATTCCTTAAACCAAAGGAGCCTTAGAAGGAACAAGGTTTGGTTCAGTCCCTCAAAAAAAACAGAAAACAAAAACACGGCGGCGGCAGTTAGGCGACGGGAGCGGCCGGATCCAGGTACTTCAATTCATCTCCCACTCGTCTCTAGAGCGGCGCGGCGCGGGCCGGCGGTGTTACGAAGACTCTGGGCCGGCGGTGGATGCATAGGACGCGCGCTGGGCTTTCCATTCCCTGCTCTCTGCCCTCTATCTCTTTCTCTGAATTTCACCTTCTGCTACACGTCGCAGGTTCGGGCAGCGACTGCGCGAGGGAACCAGCGATGCAGGCACTAGCACGGGCGGCGCGGGGGCTCTGGCCTCCGACGGTAGCCGCGGCGGGGAAGGGGTACCACGTGCAGCTGCAGCCGTCGCAGGGGATCATGGTGCAGGTGAGGGACGGCAACCTGGAGCGCGCGCTCCAGGTGATGGAGTGTCACGCAGGCGGTGGTGACACCTCTGGGTCCCAACTAGCGTTAGGGTGTGTGTGTGTTGATCTAGATGACAAGTGGGCCTACGTGCCAGCGGTGTGGAGTGGTGGTGTCCTGAGTATAAGAGTTGTACTCCAGAACCGTGTTGGGCATGACTGAAATGAGAAAGGAGAAATCCTAATTCCCCTCCTACTTCTCTCCTCTGTTTCTTACTTCTTCCTCACGAAGTCATCAATCCCCAATTTGATCTCACGCTACCAATCATAGTAGCCAAGGGATAGCACAATTGGTATCAGATTCATCGGTCCTCGGCGGCGACTCGTAGCACGATTGATCTGTAGGCTTCGAGCTGTAAAATATCGGGGTTGGTCGGGGAACTAAGCGCAGTTGAATCCTCGACTCGGTTGGACCTCTGTAAATCCCGCTTCCGGTTTGCTAGCATCCAGATCTCGTCGCCACGGCACCCGTCAAGCCATCCGGGCAGACCCAGTTGGTCTTGTCTGCGATGTCTGAGACGGCGGCGCTTGCTGATGCGGAATTAGCGAAAATCCGCTCCTGCCTCGACCTGCTTCACGGCGTGGTGGCGAACATCGACACAGCGCAGCAGCAGATGCGTGCGCAGGTCGACGCGCAGGCGATCGCGGTGCAAGAGAGCGCGCGTCTCCACGACGCCACGGCGCGCGCCCTCGACAAGTTCACCGAGAGGCTGGACGCGTTCGAGCCGGGCTTCCACAACTCGCCCTCGCACGCTGAAGGTGATCCTGGTCCAGATGCCGAGGTGATTCAGAGGAGCGGCAACTCCATGCTGCGACCCCTCACCCCCAATTGGAAGGGGAACGCGGCGGGCGGCTCCACCAGCGGCCCAACGGCGCGCGGCACGACGGAATTGGGCGGCGATGGGCTTCTGGGCGGCGGGGTTGGCGCAGGCGGCGGTAGACAGGTTCCTCTTCAAGCAGATATCCCAGGTCGTACTCCTCTTCCCAAAATGTCTGTACCTCGTTTCAATGGAGAATGGCCTCGTATCTGGAAGGATCAAATTATGGACTATTTTCGCATTTTCAATATTAATCCTGCATTATGGTTCACCACTGGCACGCTGCATTTGGATGGACAAGCGGCTATGTGGTGGCAGGCGTACAAGTTATAGCATATAGTAACCACTTGGCCTCAGTTCATCGTTGCACTCGAAGAACAGTTCGGGGGGGACGATCATAGGAAAGTAATGAAGTTGCTGATCAATCTCAAGCAGCGCTCGAGTGTGGAAGAGTACCAGCACGAATTCCAGGAACTGGTTTACAAAGCAAAAATGCTGAACCACCACTATGACGAGCACTTATTCATCGCACATTTCATTCGAGGGTTGAAGCCTGAATTTCGTGCAGCAGTTGAATCCCAAGTGCCAGAGACACTCGAGCGTGCATATCTTCTGGCACGGGTGCAGCAAGAAGTGTGGGAGGAATCAAAGCAAACTCCAGGCCATTACCGAGCACCATATCAACCACGCACAGACCTTGCTGCGTACAAACCTGAGATGGCCAGGCCAGCCTTGAAAATGGGCAACGTCGACCTATGGAAAGACAGACAGCTCAGAGATTTTCGTCGCACCAATGGGTTGTGCTACAAGTGTGGGGATAAGTACGACCCAACACACAAGTGTGCAAAAATGCAAGGTGCCGAAGCACACGCTATGCAGCTCGAAGGGCAGGTTGAACAACTGTCAGATGAGGTGTTAAACTTACTGGAGCTCAATGACATTGCTCAAGCAGAGCAGCTGAGTTTGTCTCTCCATGCAATGGCAGGCACTGAGGGAGCCGAGACAATTCGTTTGAGAGCGATGGTGGGCAATCAGGTACTTCTCATCCTGGTGGATTCGGGCAGTAGTAGCAGCTTCATAAACTCATCTATGGTTAGCAGAATTAAGTGCAATGTGCAAGCAACTGAATCAATGTCAGTGAAAGTAGCAAATGGGGAAAACATGCAATGTAATCAGATAATACCTGAACTATCTTGGTGGTGTCAAGGTCACACTTTCACTACAACAATGAGAGTCTTGGAACTGGGGGCATATGATGCTATTCTTGGTATGGACTGGCTGAAACAGCACAGTCCCATGATTACTGACTGGGAGCATCACTGTTTGGTTTTGCCTGTCAATAACCAGATGGTTCAGCTAAGGGGAGTACTAGCACCACCACTAGACTTCATCAAAGAACTGCCAATTGAACAGTTGATTAAATGGTACAAGGGAAATGAGGTCTGGGCTATGGCACTGTTAACACCTGAAACTGCAGTGGTCTCTGAAGAAATAGCTCCAGAAATTCAGTCCCTGCTAACAGAATTTGCTGATGTATTTGCTACACCAACAAAACTACCACCTGAACGCCAGTACGATCATGCCATTCCACTCACACCTGATGCAGCTCCTTTTAATTCTCGACCCTATCGATATTCTCCAGCTCACAAGGATGAAATCGAGAAGCAAGTGCAACAAATGCTGGAAGCAGGTATTATAGTACCCAGCATGTCTCCGTATGCCTCTCCGGTGTTACTGGTGCAAAAGAAAGATGGATCATGGAGGTTTTGTGTTGATTACCGAAGATTAAATGAACTCACAGTTAAGAACACATTTCCCATGCCAGTCATCGACGAGCTACTCGATGAGCTAGCAGGAGCAAACATATTTTCCAAACTGGACCTGCGTGCAGGTTACCACCAAATACGAATGTTGCCTGCAGATGAGCACAAAACTGCCTTTAAAACTCACCAAGGCCACTACCACTTCAGAGTAATGCCCTTTGGATTATGCAATGCTCCAGCAACATTTCAATGTGTGATGAATGCTGTACTCAGCCCCTGTCTACGGAAATCTGTTTTAGTGTTCATGGATGATATCCTTGTGTACAGTTCAACACTTGATCAACATGTACAGCACCTAACTGAGGTGCTTACTTTGCTGCGACAGCACCAGTTATTTGTCAAAGCAAGCAAGTGCTCGTTTGCGTGCAGCTCGTTGGAGTATCTGGGACACATAATTTCGACAGCTGGAGTATCTACAGACCCAAAGAAAACTGAAGCCATGCTTAACCGGCCATTACCAACAACAATTACTGAGCTGAGAGGATTCTTGGGTCTTACAGGATACTACAGAAAATTTGTAGAGCACTATGGAATTATTGCCAGACCTTTATACAACTTGTTGAAAAAGAAAGCATTTCTCTGGTCAGATGAAGCTACGGCTGCTTTCCAAGCCCTCACAAGAGCCATGAGCTCCACTCCAGTGTTGCAACTTCCAGATTTCAGCAAGCAATTTGTTGTTGAAACAGACGCATGTGATCTGGGCATTGGGGCCATGTTAATGCAAGACCATCATCCTCTAGCATATTTGAGCAAGCCGTTGAGCGCATCACACCAACAACTATCCATCTACGAGAAGGAATTTCTGGCATTGATCATGGCCGTGGAGAGATGGAGGCCATATCTGCAGAGAGGAGAATTTCTGATCAAGACGGATCATCACAGCCTCAGTTTTCTTGAGGAGCAACAATTGCAGTCACCATTGCAACGAAAGGCAATGGCTAGGCTCATGGGTTTACAGTTCAAAATTGTGTATCGTAAAGGCTCAGAGAACCTTGCTGCAGATTCACTGTCCAGAGTGGGACACCTGTTAGCAATCCAAGCATGTTCAGGGGTGCAACCGACATGGATACAGGAAGTGGTCAATTCCTATGTTACTGACCCCGAAGCACAGCAACATCTGACAGAGCTAGCCATCTCCAGCCCCGACACTCACGGGTTTGAACTGCACCAAGGGCTTATCAGGTTGCGTGGCCGTGTGTGGGTAGGAGCAAATTCAGCATTACAAACGAAGCTCATCTCGGCATTTCATGCTAGTGCTGTTGGAGGACACTCCGGCATTCAGGCAACATACCAACGCCTGAAACGGCTATTTGCGTGGACTGGGATGAAAGCTGCAGTCATGGAGTTTGTGCAGCAATGTGATGTCTGTCAACATGCAAAACACTCTAATCAACACCCCAATGGACTGTTGGAGCCCTTGCCAATTCCTGCAGGCGCATGGCAGGATATCACGATGGATTTCATCGAGGGATTACCGTTGTCAGAAGGAGCTAATACTATTCTGGTGGTTGTGGATCGTTTCACAAAATACGCACATTTTGTGCCGTTGAAGCATCCGTTCTCTGCTCAACAAGTTGGTCGCATTTTCGTGGATTCTGTGGTCAAGCTACACGGCATGCCGCGATCAATTGTCTCTGATCGTGATCGCATTTTCACTAGCCACTTTTGGAAGCTCCTGTTCGAGAAATTGGGCACCAAACTGAAATTCACCACATCTTATCATCCACAAACAGACGGGCAAAGTGAACGAGTGAATCAAAGTCTGGAGATGTTCCTTCGTTGCAGCATTCAGGATAATCCCAAGCAGTGGAAACGTTGGCTTCCTTTAGCTGAGTTCTGGTATAATTCATCTTTTCATACTGCTTTGGGGACCTCTCCATTCAAAGCCTTGTATGGGCATGATCCAAATCTTGGAGCTATGCCGGATTTGTCTGAGGATCAAGCATCTCCTGTGACAGAAGTGCTGGCAGAACGAGCAGCCCAACTAGAGTTACTGAAAACTCATTTGGCAGCAGCTCAGAATCGCATGAAGCTGAAGGCTGATCGCAATCGCACTGAAAAAGAATTCCAGCTGGGGGATAAGGTACTCTTGAAACTTCAACCATATGTGCAAAAGTCAGTCGTCAGTCGTCCATACCCGAAGCTAGCTTACAAATATTTTGGACCATATGAAATTATGGAACGCATTGGGAACATGGCATATAAGCTCAACCTTCCATCTGGCAGTCTAATCCATCCCGTCTTCCACATTTCTCAACTGAAGGAATATCGACCGGATTACACTCCAATTTTCTTTGATTTGTCCCAGTTGCTAGCTTTGGATGTGCTGAACACCACACCTGAGAGGATCCTCGATCGTCGTATGGTTAAAAAAGGTAATTCTGCCATCACTCAAGTACAAGTCAAATGGTCCAAGTTACCCGAAGATGCAGCGACATGGGAAGATTGGGATGTTTTGCTCTCGCGCTTTCCTTCACTGCTTGCTTGGGCACAAGCAAGTTCTTCTCAGGGGGGCAATGTCACGCAGGCGGTGGTGACACCTCTGGGTCCCAACTAGCGTTAGGGTGTGTGTGTGTTGATCTAGATGACAAGTGGGCCTGCGTGCCAGCGGTGTGGAGTGGTGGTGTCCTGAGTATAAGAGTTGTACCCCAGAACCGTGTTGGGCATGACTGAAATGAGAAAGGAGAATCCTAATCCCCTCCTACTTCTCTCCTCTGTTTCTTACTTCTTCCTCACGAAGTCATCAATCCCCAATTTGATCTCACGCTACCAATCATAGTAGCCAAGGGATAGTACATGGAGCGGAAGATGCGGTCGAGCGGCTGATCAAGCGCCGGACGGAGCACCACGTCAAGAACTCGGAGAAGCGCGTGCTCGCCCGCAAGGCGCTCATGGCGCGCGTCCGTTCCCAGGAGCTCGGCAAGAAGCTCCGAGAGATCCTCATCAAGAAGATCAGGTCAGTGTCATTCCCTGCCACCACTTTCGCCTTATAGCACGACGTTGAGGTGCTGGTTGCTGGTTATCGCTGTTTCCCTTGTTTGATCGAACTTTCTAGTGGGTTGTCGTGAGGAACAAGGGGGGACTTCTATTGGTGCTCTCCAATTGCTCGACGAAATGTTTGGCAACGTTGTGGCTTAAGTTGCGCACTGTAGATGTTTGATGAAACCCTTGAGCCATTACATTTACAGGCAACAAATATGTGCCTTACTGCTGTAGAAGATATGTCCCATTTGAACATCCAGAAGATTTTTCTACTTAGCAGAGTGACTTAGGCTGCCCTCTGACTAAATATCTGCGGACAGTCTTCTTGGTAGTCCTCCTATCACCAACCCTCATAAAATGTTATGCGTATCAGGAACAGAGAAAATGAGAATTCCATGTCCCACAAAATTATAATCATCTTTAATGGGAGTATTACTAGTTTGATAACTTTGGTCACCAAAAGATCGTGTAAACCCCTTTTGATTGTTGGGTTAATCTGTAAGTTCTATGTTACTTGATTTGAGAATAGGTAACATAGTTAATGTATATATGCTAAGTCTCCTTTTTGTGTGTGCTTGCAACGATGAGCCGGCCATATAAACCTGGGGTATATACATAACTGAAATTGTTAGATCAACTGTGTCAAATGCTTCTGGTCATGAGGTGCAATGTAAAAGTGGAATCTTATATATGCCAATTCTAATGATCATTGAACAATATGAACTGTCAATTATACATAACACAAATCTGAATTATCAAATGTTATTTCCTGATGACATGACCATAGTAAACCTCCTTGTGCACAATAGTAACAACAATGTGCGAGTCACACGAGCAATGTATGTAGAATCTAAGTTCTAGCAAACTTCCATTTTTCGTTTACTATCATTTCAATAAGTACATATAAAAAAACTGAAATCCTGATAATATAAGGAATCTAACCCTGAGCAATTTTGTACCGACGAGGTTAATTTTAGTTGATGCGAAGTGTTAACAATACCTCTTAGAACCAATTCCTGCCATAAGCTGTTATGACTTCTTAGAACAAGTTTGGTAGCAACTACGCTGACTGAAAATGCCCAGGCTAAAGTGTCGCAATGCTGACTGAATGAACTCAAGTGGAAGGGAATCTCAAATAATCAAATATAGGCCGTACCGATACTACAGGAAACCAGTGTGATACTTATATACAATACCAATATATAGTAACATTATCTTTTTTGCTTACGTTTGCCACCATTACCATGGTTAATGATATTTGATGCATTGTCATCGCAATCTGATAACTGATATATGAACTCATCGATGACGTTATTACCAACACAAGATCAATCAGCCAGTAACTTCTTTCTACCGTGAGAAAGGCGTAACATGTAGCATTATGTTCCGTGAAAACCTTAGCAGAAATGAGCAGTCTGCATAATTTTTTGTGTATGATTACATTGTTCTATTTATTTATTGAATTGTATTTGCTTTTTGCAGGGGACAATGAGAGCATATCTTAGTGGTGGTCATTTCAGTTACATTCTATCGTACTACAGGAGGATACTCCATGTTCAAACTCCATGGTGGAATTTAGTAACCGAACTATGTTTCGAAGAATGATCTGTTTAGAGAAGCTTGATATATAATAACTCGAAATAAGTGCCAAGAACCTTTTGCTGTTTTTGGATCATGGACAAATGGATGGAAAATTTTCGTGTAACTTAGGAATAAATGTCCTACGTGCCTGACAAAACAGGCCGTTCTGTGCTGATAGTATGATGCTTCGATGCGCATGGTATACTTCCCTCACGTGACAAATTAAAATTTAACAACGGAAAAATAAACAGATTGGCCTTCAAGGTGCAAGCTTTCCGTTTTCTCGAGTACGAGCGTTGGTAGTGCTTAACTGAAATGTAATTGTTAGTGGAGGCGGAACGAAAAATATTTTGAAAGTAGTTAACAAATTCCTTCGCAATATCATCAGGATCAAACAGATTGTTGCCAGAGCTATCTCTAATAGAAATGATGCGATTACGCCGTATACACTTAAGAACAGCATTATGGAAAAACGATTTGTTTCTATCACCTTGAGTAGCCCAATGTTTCGTAGCCCGCCGACGATAAAATTCAGTGAGTTTGGTCAAGTTTTGTTTATATTGAGAGATCAGGTTTACCTCCACGGAAAGGTGAAGGTGAACCGGCTGCATTTGGATCTTTCTGATCTGGTCCTGCACCTCATCTAGTTGTTGTTGAATTGGTCTTTTCTTTTTGCACCATTTTTTAGGGTCCCCGCAAGGTTAATTAGCAGCTCTAACATGGAAAGGTTTGTGGAAAGAAGAAGAAACCCAAGCTGATTCAGCACTGTGTTGGTAATCGTCCTCCACTGGACAGCCAACGCACGCTTTCGATTTTCTCCGAAACAGTGTGCAGTGTGCTTTGCCACTTGACCGTCTCGATCATCATACCCTGAATCGATTAGCTCACGGTGTCACACAAGTCCAGTAGCTCAGTATAGCTGCACACTGTTGACCAGTCGCCGCATTTCACAATGATTAGCTCATGGTGCGCGTGTGAATCGTATCCAGGATCTTTACTGTACCGAGACAGATACGGAAAGGGAATAGCTAGACAGAGATCGTTGGTGAAAGTTACGGGACAATCTTACTTCGAGAAAGAACCAAAGTTAACGAGCAATCCGATAGTATTGCTACTGCAGCAGCATTGGATCATCATGGCTCATCAAAAGGCGGGCAAATCCACCGTTTGATCATCAGTTGCACACTTGCACGTCCTGGCCATACCTATGAAATTTTCTTCTGGTAAAAGATAGAAAATGAACTCTCGGAATTGAAGGTGCTCCAGCAGCTAGTACGGGTAGCTAGTGGCCAGTAAATAGCTCAGCTAGCGTCTTGTCCTCACTTGCGTGCCCAAGTTAGTCAACTCAGAGCAGGCTTTTTCCAATCGTACACGTACCACTGTACTGGTTCCGTAGACCATCCACTATGTTGCACAAAAGCGGTTTGAAGAGGCCATTGAATCGGTTCCGCACATAGCAGGGCATCGCATCATGGCATCTGACAGAAAAAGCGACTCAAGTATTTGGTTCACATCATAGCAGGGCATTGCTATTAAACTATCCATTTTCTACCTATCCATGACTGAGAAGTGAAAGGTCCATCCAGCGAAGGAGTAGAAAAGAGAGTTAAATAATGTTTGTTTATTTCAGAATGGACCCCATTACTGCATGTTGATGCGGTTCACTACATAACAGGAATTTCTCATCGATTCAATTCTGACAACTTTTCATATTGAACCGGCACCACATAGTGCATGGTCGTAGTCAGCTCGTCACATCTGCTCGGCCAGAATTAATTTACCGCTGTAAAAACTGAATTAAAACGTGATCCCTCGACGCGTCAAATCACACCGACCATCGAATCGGACGGTGGGTGCATGGTATCATGCATGCATGCATGCATATATCTACCTGCCCGAACGATCGATTCACTTTTACTGCACCACCATGATTGGTATGCACGCTAGCTTCAGTACCTAGCCTACGATCTTTGCCATTTACCGCCTCTTTTCATGTCACTAGCTAGCTCCTGCTCGCTGTGATCATGGCGTGCACGCTCTCTTTACTCCCCATTTAAGCCGCTAGCTCCATCGATCGATCTCCTGCAAGCTAGCCCGCCCGGCCGGTGATATATACACCACCATCTCCTGCGTCCAGCTTAGCTCACTCGTTGTAGTCTCGTAACCAAGCTAGCCCCCATCGCCATGCCGTTGCTGTCTGGTGCACGTAGTGGTAGCTGTAGCCGGCGCAGCGGCGGCGATGGCTTCCTGCTGCCGCGGCAGCCGCCGGTGGTGGTGGACGTGGGCTGCAACTGCCGCACGCCGAGGGTGCTCAGCTCGCTCTACTCCTCGCTGACGTCCCGCGCCCGGGGACGAGGCGGCAGCGGCAGCACCAGGCCCAAGTCGCCGCACGCGTCGTCGTCCTCGACTGCTACCGCTTTCACCTATAGCAGCGGTGGTGCCACCGCCACCACCGCCACCACGGTCTCGTCCGTGGAAGACTCGTGGGGCCCGGCGACGTACGCCACCAACACGGCCCTCTTCGAGGACGACGACGTGGAGGCGAGGCGCCAGAGGCGGAGGAGAAGGGCGTCGAGGAGGAGGCACGGGAGGAGCCGCGGCGGGAGGGGCGTGGGCATGACGATGGCCGGGCGCGCGGAGGAGGAGGCGGCGGCGGTGGCGGTGGAGGTGGAGTCTGCGGCACCGTACGAGGACTTCCGGGAGTCGATGGTGGCGATGGTGGTGGAGAAGGAGATGTACGCGTGGGAGGACCTCAACGCGCTGCTCCACGGCTTCCTCTCGCTCAACTCGCCGCGCCACCACCCGCTCATCCTCCACGCCTTCGCCGACCTCTGGGCCCCGCGCCGCGGCCTCTTCTGCCCGCCGTCCCCATGCTTCTAGCACTAGCTAGCTTAGCTACAGTCTACAGACATCGATCGCGCCGTCATGCGCCACCTAGCTACTAAACTCCATTATCGTACTCCTACGTGTAGGCCTAGCCGTAATCTAGCTTACGCTGGAGTGAATACATGCTAATGCAGATTCCCTAGGCTAGCTAGGAACATGTCTAGTTGTTGTTCTTGTCGTTGTACGGTATATGCAGCAAAGACTGGATCGATGTGATGCGGCATGTGCAGGACAAAAATAATGCATTGCGATGTGACGCCGCAATTTATGCTGGACTCTGTTTTTTCTCTGTTCATGTGTTGTGATATGGGTTCGGTAGATTGGGCTAGGCTTGCTGCTCCAACGTACTTGCAATACTTGAGATGTTTTAGCGGCCCGACTTGACTCTATATTCGTGTGCGATCAAGGACTATTAACTGGTTTTCTATTCTAAAAAAAAGATAGTAACTTGATTTACTATGTTCAAAATTTGTTTGCCCGTCAATTTGTTGGCACTTCTAACACCTAAAAAGATTGCCAGATTTTGTCTCTAGCGGCACAATAACATGATAATTGTACTTTCTCAAGTGGTTTGATTTTGATTTGACCATGTTTATTTATTAGTAATCCTGTGTTTTTCCTATTCTTGTGAAGCAAACAACCAAAGTTTACATAATTTCTTTGTATCTCAATCCACCGGTTTGCACATGCAATTTGATCCTTTTCTAGTATTTTTCCTAGTTATGTGTTTGTAGAATCTTGGGAACCAAACATGACCTAATTAAATGATTTATTTATTTTTGGCTTGGCGGTCTATTTGGAACGCATCCGGTGCACGGATCGCCAGTCACTGCATCGGCTGCACCCATGGTTTTTTGCCAATGGATAAAAAAGTTTGGGCACGATTCAGTCACAAGATAGGCTATGGCATATTTACAAAAATAAAAAAATTGTATTGTGATAAAATCAACTCGGACTCGAGATTCTTGGATTAGGCTCCTGCTATTTTTTTTAAAGCAATGTTGTGTTTAATCATTATCAACCCGGTGTGCATCTCATATAAGCTGCGCCAAGTTTTGAATCATTTTTATCAAATTTCAAATATGTCATTCATTGAGCTGCTCAAAAGCCATGGGTGTAACCGGTGAACAAGTTTTCTCAGGGAAAAGGTATGTTTTCGTTAAGGGAGGTACCATCATGCATCAGGAGCCTGTGAAAATATAAAGGACGAACACAAAAGTTCTTAGTTTTTCATAAATTTGTTCTCTTTGACCACCCACAATGCCACCTCTCTATCTCACTTTCCAAAACATTGTTTTTACATGCATATCCACCAACGAATGACGGTCAAGGAAAAATAATAGTAGTGCACACTAGCGGATCAGACCCCTATATCTTCACTCTCTCATGCATATTTACTTGTTTTCCTCCCTATCTCTCTCCCTCTCCCCACCACTCCACCTTCCTCTCTCTCTTTCTCTCTCTACCTCCCCCCTCTCTCTAGGTGTATTTGTGCTTTCTTGCACAAATTGAGGTGGAGAGGCATCATTGTGTTGACATTCGGTTGAACGTTGGCATTCTCTTGGTTGAAACTTGTGCAAATTTTGATATGAAGTTGTAGCACCCTCTATTCAAGAATTGTGAGGTCGTTGAAACACTTGAAATATTGCATAGGTAGTTGAAACTTTCTCATTCTCAAGTAAAACCTTCTCATTTTCGAATTTACCATAAACATGAGTTTTTAGAAGGGAATGGGGAAACACCAAGGAGAACCTCAGTACCATTTTGGCAGGGAAATGTGCCCCCCGGTACATTAGTCTTGCCCCTTTGATTTCTATGTGTGGGCTTCATCCCATGTGGTTTGCTTGTTGGTAGAGTTTGACCAAATATACACCGATTTTAGATTTGTTTTAGAAAAACAAATTGAAATTATTAAGAGAGAATAGCCAATATACCACTAGTGAAAACCTATAGTTCCAAAATACCACTCAAAAAACCAGGCTTGCCAAAATGCCATTGCAATCTAGCTTTTGATGCCAAAATACCACTAGACACAAACTGAGAGTAACTCCTACATAAAAAGACAATTATGCCCTTGGTGGAGGACTAACTCGCACTGTTGAGGACCGGGACAGCAACACACGGTCGACGACGCTGTACACCTTGGTGGAAGACGACAAGGGACCAAGTGATAACCCCCAAGAGCAGGGGATCACTGTAGCACCTCTCAATGTGGAAGTAGGGTATCGATCTGCAGGAGCAAGAAGGAAAAGTTATCTATTCCCTACAACTAAAGTGTCACAAGTTTAGTTGATTATGCACTAAACAAGTTTAAAGAACAAGATGGTTGATTTAATGGATGGAAGTTTAATGTAACAAAACAAGAATGTAAAAGTGTCCCAATCCTCTTTAATACAAGAGGACAAGACAAAAGTTTTCTCTTATAGGAACAATGGACATGGGTTCATGGGTTCACCCAATCCTCTCTCCCATCTATGGTGATTATCATGTTATAGATAAAAAATACACACAATTGTCATGCTTTAATGGTAAACTTCTATGACGGATACATGTCCTAAAACACATAGTTGAAAGAAATAATCATTTGTGTTGCTAGGTCACCCTCGTAAGGCTAGCGTGGTTTGCTGTCACTCCCACATCATATTTCTTCCTTTTTACCCCCAGATAAAGGATGTTGGGCTGTATTGTGTCACTCAATACATATGCCGTTGTCACCTCGGCCATCCTGTACCTACATACATCATACTTCTTAATGGACAATATTCTAAACACTAGTGCAATGATTCATATTTCGTGTGCATGACCACATCTCTCTCATCTACCCACACTTGGTAGTGTCAATCACCTCATGATAAGGATAAACAAGGCATTATGCATAAATCAAACCGTCACATGCATCATAGAGTATCTCCAAAGTATGACAAGTCATAAAAGATCCAACACAATGGTAAATGCATAACAAGTATCATCTCATACCTTAATATCCACCATAGGAATTACATAGATAGATCCATACTCATGCAAGGCACATCATATGGACTTCAACAAAGATCATATATACATAGAGAGATTAGATCAATTTACCACCACAAACCCAAAGTCCAGGGGGTGGACTACTCCCCCTTCATCATGGTGACGATGGTGGAGATGTTGGAGAAGATGGAGACCACCCCGGCAGCGCGCCGCCGGAGTTTTCCCCTTCAATCTGCAGCTTCAGGTCTCTGTTTCGTGGTTTCTGTGTTTCGGCGGCGCTCCCCTTAGGTCAAGACGAAGCTTCTAGAAGAAAGATCGACGGCAACGGAGCCACGAGGGCTCAGATGAGTGGTCCCACGCGGCCAAGGAATCTGGCCGCGTGGGCCCCCCTCTTTTGGCCTTCGGGCTTCCACTTTTTCGCTTCCTTCACTCCTACGCTTTGTTCCTTCCAAAAACTGATGCTCGTAAATTTTCAGGTCATTTGGACGCCGTTTGGGTCCCTGAAACATCAAAATATAGAAAATAGGGTTTTCTGCCAGTGCAGGGTTAATTCCAGAAAAATAGGAAAACTATGAAATCTTCCCAAAATCATTATAAAACAATGATATAACCCTCATATGATGCAAATATGATTGAAATATGAGTATTATAATGCAAAGTTCATGTATGCATTTTACATGCATCAGCATCCCCGAGCTTAACCTATACTCGTCCTCGAGTATAAAGGTGATAAAACTAACATGGACTTTGCATTTTAAGACTATCAATGGATATCGAAGATGATTACTATTGCTACATAAAGTCAAATGATTCATTCTTCAAAGGAGTAGCAATATGCAAGATAGATTATGAAGTGATATCAAATATTCAATGTAAGGATGTTAAATGATAAGTCACAAAGTGCAACATAGAAGAAAGTACTATGGACCAAATGTATGCATAATGAAAAGTAAAAACATCCTATGATGGTCATAGAGTCCTCTTGTAAATCTGAATATAAAAGGTGGACACTTTGGAAAGATATATAAATGAGTAGAGGTAAAACATGAATAAGTTTCATCTAACTTCCAAATGCTTCTACTTAAGTTAATGTTTGCAATGTGGTATTCATTGGTTTCAAGCTCTCATTACCCCCATCATAACATCTTGAGTGGTTAAAGTTTAAAAGTGAAAGCAAATATGAGTAGTGTGCTTGGCAAAGTATGGGTTGAAAGCTTCATGCCCCGTGAATACGAGTACCTACACCATGGTGTTACTCAATTTGGGCTACCAAGCAAGTTCAAGTTAAAGTCATTGTAAAAATAGCGTCATCAAGAGGGTCAACTGGGGTACCTCTTGTCCCAGGACATGGAACAAGCCCATGTTAAAATGACAAGACAAACAAACATAATGAACAATCTCAACACCCTTTTTATTTACTATTGATATAGTTTTTTATTATGAGGTGCATCACTGAAGGTTCACAATAGCATGTAAGTAAATTTTCACCATGAATGATGCATGGCTTAGATTAGCGGCCCAGGTGTCTCTCTAGCCATTTGTACAAACTACTTAAACTTACTTAGTTTCCACATTTATTTGGCACTATGATAGGCATCCATAAACAAAAGTACATGATATCAACTAAATATAATTAAGAACATGTTGAAATCTTGCCATGTGACAGCACATATGGGCTAACCCCCAACCAAGACTCTTGTCAAGCTCACAGCTTCATAATTTTAATCACAATAGTTCATGTTTATTAAGTGCAATAAAAGTAAGGTGTGAGAGCTTTTTAACCAACTTTTCCCATAACAATCAATAACATAAGCATTTAAATTCAGAGGTATAGATAATACAAAGTAACATGATAAACATACTCGGAATAGCATAAAGCTAATAGGTAGATATGGTGGACTCACTGGAAAAACTTTGGTTGAAGGTGTTGGAAAACAAGTTTTTACTTGTTGGAATTTTTGGGCTAGCAAAAGGGAGAAAGTTGACCGTCTAAATGCATGCACATGTGTCCATAGAACTAACCAATCCATGTTAAACAAAGTAAAGTAACATTCAGCATCAAAACATGAATAAGAGATAGCTCTTGATAAAACACTTGCAAATTAACACTCATTAAAAAGCACATGAATCATGCAACTATATGTATCTTTTTAAATCAACTCAAACATCCCTTTCCCAATATTTTTAATAGCATCCAACTTAATTCAACCCAAATTTCCAGTAGCTCTCTCATATAAAAATGATAGTGGTGGTCTCAAAACAAAAATCAAACCAAAATAAAAACAAATAAAAGACGCTCCAAGTTTATGCGATAAAGTGCATTGATCGAAAAACAGAAGTTAGACGTGTGCAAACCGAGAGTGTGTTGGTCCAGTGGGGTTGTCTTCACATCCCCAATCTTATGGTCTTCACCATCCTTGGATAGCTCTCTAATCCTTCTCCCATTTCTTTTCTGTGGGGTGACATTAGTAATGATAGACAAATGAATTGCTTGCTGCATAAAATCCTTAAACAAAATTTATATGAATGTTTAGAAAGTGTATAATGTTGTATGCCTACTTATAAACTCAATTGGATCAAAAAGATTCAAGTTAAAAGTTCAAAGAATGCATCAAACAAAATGGGACAGAATCTGTCCAGAAAAACAGCAACTGTGAAACACATTTTTCTACCCAGATTAAGAATGTCTAAAAATTCTTAAAAAATTCATGAATACATAGGATGAAAATTTTCAGTTACATTAAAAATTTCAGCTCATTCGGATTTACATAATAGGAATGAAAAATCAAACCATGCACAGATTCGTGCTGGAATAACATCTCCGAATGCAAATAGCAACTTTTTCAAACCAAAATGGGTAAAACTTGGTAATTTACTAAAAATTCCATAAACAAAACTAAAAACTAAGTCTCTTGTTATAGAAAGATGACACAGAGAAAATTAAAAATAAAAACAATCGGGTTGCCTCCTGTAAAGCGCTTTCTTTATAGCCATGTAGCTAGGCTTCTTACTTGATATTTATTGTGGACGAAGCTCATGAGGGAGCTTGAACTTTGATGTGTCCCTCTTCCTTGGGAAGTGTTTCATGCAAATACCAGGATCCCATGGTGCTCTCAAGCCAATCAAAATAATTGTCAAGTTGAAACCTAGTAAAGAGAAAAACAAAACACAAAAGTAATAACAACGAAGTCTAACTTTCTTTCTATGCATTGGCATTTTGTATATGAATGAATCAAAATAAATAGAAATTTCACAATGCATATTAACAGTAGTTACTTGCAGCATATATTTATTAGTAGCATAAAGAGGGTTCTTATTACCTCCTCTTTTATAATAGTTGCAAGTAGAAGAAATAAATTCAACCATATAATCACAAGAATCATTCAACTTAGATAATATAGGAACATAAAGAGGATCATTAAATTTATTTTGGAATTCATTAGCATGCTTCCCTCTTTCAAGATAATTATTAAGATCAATATCAAGTTTAATATCATGGTTGCAACAAATATTTGGAACTAAAGATAATTGCAAACCAAATAAGTATTTCTCAACATAAGCAAATTTCTCCTCCATGGTGTAACTAGGAGAATTTAAGAACAAAGTAGGACTCTCATGAGTAAGAGTACCATCACAAACAGCAAGTATATCATTTTTATCCTCACATAAATTTGTAACAACTTCTAAACATTGAGGATTATCAATAAGCGTAGGACCATCATCTAAAGCATTATCATATAACATATTTAAACAACACTCCTCATTATCATCAATAAGTTCATTAGTAGAATCATTAAAAAGTAAAGGAGAATTATTAGTTTCATCATAATAGCATGGGTTATCATATAGGACCATAGAATTTTCAGTTTGACACTCATCATAACATGGGTTCTCATAAATAACAAAAGATTTTTGAGTTTGAGTGCTACTATCAAATGTTGATGGTGAAGTTGGGAGATCCAACTCTTCCCCAAGCTTAGGTTGGAACATATCCATTTCAATCTCCTCTTCACATTCTTCCTCTTCCAAGCTTATGTTTTCATCATCCTCTTCCTGAAAATATTAGTACTTTCCATGGAAGCAAGAATTCTTTCTTTAACATAAAGATTGTCACTAAATTCCTTTTTGCAAAGTTGGAGAATAATAGAAATTTGTACTTTCATTACACGAGCTTCATGACTAGTTGTAAGAAATTTATCAATAAGAGAGTCTATCTCAAGGGCTCCAACTTAAGCAATATATTTCTCAACTTGTTCTATATCTGGGCATGAAAATTTATCTTCATGATAACAAGCAATTATAGGATCACTATTATACTTGCATTGATAGTGGGAATGTTTAACAACTCTTCTATTGCAACAAGTTATACCATGTAACTCACAAAACTGAATAGCCATTTTGTGAAGAGCTTCAAGCAATTTACGCATTCTTGTTCCCTCTTCGGTGATTCATATTCAAAGTAGGCTTCAATATTTTTAAAATAATCCATAGACATTCCAGAAAGTTTCTCCATTTTTTAATATAAATAACTGAAAGTAAAACTAATGAGAAACTCACAACCAAACAAGTCTAAAGGAACCTCCCCAAGCTTAGATGATCGCAAGATATAAAACAAGATAAAATAAATCTAAAGTCTAGTGCACACAAGAATAGAAACTTAAGCGCTACACTCCCCGGCAACGGCGCCAGAAAAGTACTTGATAACCCCCAAGAGCAGGGGATCACTGTAGAACCTCTCAATGTGGAAGTAGGGTATCGATCCGTAGGAGCAAGAAGGAAAACTTATCTATTCCCTACAACTAAAGTGTCACAAGTTTAGTTGATTATGCACTAAAAAAGTTTAAAGAACAAGATGGTTGATTTAATGGATGGAAGTTTAATGTAACAAAACAAGAATGTAAAAGTGTCCCAATCCTCTTTAATACAAGAGGACAAGACAAAGGTTTTCTCTTATAGGAACAATGGACATGGGTTCATGGGTTCACTCAATCCTCTCTCCCATCTATGGTGATTATCATGTTATAGATAAAAAATACACAAAATTGTCATTCTTTAATGGTAAACTTCTATGACGGCTACATGTCCTAAAACACATAGTTGAAAGAAATAATCATTTGTGTTGCTAGGTCACCCTCGTAAGGCTAGCGTGGTTTGCTGTCACTCCCACATCATACTTCTTCCTTTTTACCCCCAGATAAAGGATGTTGGGCTATATTGTGTCACTCAATACATATGCTGTTGTCACCTCGGCCATCCCGTACCTACATACATCATACTTCTTAATGGACAATATTCTAAACACTAGTGGAATGATTCATATTTCGTGTGCATGACCACATCTCTCTCATCTACCCACACTTGGTGGTGTCAATCACCTCATGACAAGGATAAACAAGGCATTATGCATAAATCAAACCATCACATGCATCATAGAATATCTCCAAAGTATGACAAGTCATAAAAGATCCAACACAACGGTAAATGCATAACAAATATCATCTCATACCATAATATCCACCATAGGAATTACATAGATAGATCCATACTCATGCAAGGCACATCATATGGACTTCAACAATGATCATACATAGAGAGATTAGATCAAGTTACCACCACAAACCCAAAGTCTAGGGGGTGGACTACTCCCCCTTCATCATGGTGACGATGGTGGAGATGTTGGAGAAGATGGAGACCACCCCGGCAGCGCCCCGTCGGAGTTTTCCCCCTCCGAAAGGCGTCGGGAGACTATTTTTATAGTCGTTTTTAGGTCAATACGAAGCTTCTAGAAGAAAGATCGACGGCAACGGAGCCACGAGGGCCCAGATGAGTGGTCCCACGCGGCCAAGGAATCTGGCCGCGTGGGCCCCCCTCTTTTGGCCTTTGGGCTTCCACTTTTTCGCTTCCTTCGCTCCTATGCTTTGTTCCTTCCAAAAACTGATGCTCGTAAATTTTCAGGTCATTTGGACGCCGTTTGTGTCCCTGAAACATCAAAATATAGAAAATAGGGTTTTCTGCCAGTGCAGGGTTAATTCCAGAAAAATAGGAAAACTATGAAATCTTCCCAAAATCATTATAAAACAATGATATAACCCTCATATGATGCAAATATGATTGAAATATGAGTATTATAATGCAAAGTTCATGTATGCATTTTACATGCATCTCCAAGCACAGCGCAGCGCACGTCTTGGAGGTCGTCCGCTCGTCGGCTGCTGCTACGGGGGACAAATCGGGAGGCGTAGCTGCAGCTGCGGGGAGGGAGTAGAGAGCCTGGACACGGCGGCGGCGAGCAGGGATGCCAGACGCGTCGTGGGCGAGCAGGGTGGCCGGATGCTTCGGAGGAGAGCTGCAGGAATCCGGCGCCGGGGCGGGGGAGGACGCGTCGACAGAGGCGGACGCTGCAGCAGGAGGAGGAAGATCTACAGAGAGGGAGAGGGAGTGGCGAGCACCGGCGGCCTGGGCTCGCTGCTGTACGCCACGGGTAAGGTCGGGAGTGGGATCTTGGACAGGAGAGAAAGATCGGTTTTGGTCAGCTCATTCTGTTTAGATCGGGGGCAATTTTGGTATATACAAATAGCTGACAAGAATTTCACATGTTGACTAACGGAAGTCTTTTGACATTTGATGGCAGTGCTATTTTGGCATGAGAAACCTAAACTGCAGTGCTATTTTGGCAAGCTTGGTTTTTTTAGTAGTATTTTGGAAGTCTCGGTTTTTACTAGTGGTATACTTGCAATTCTCTCAATTATTAATGTGTTGATATGCCACAATAGATCAACAACTGAAGAGAATACCATCAACAACTGAAGAGAATACCATCAACAAGAATCTTCTGGAAAATAAACTCTTCGAATACATGCATGTCTCTAGATCTTCCCCATATCTTCAGATTCATCCATGTATCGAGTGAAAAACAACAAAATACCTAGGTTCGGGGTGTCGTCGTTGGAGGTAAGAGCTACTCCTGCTTGGACATCCCGCTCACAAGACAAGTTACCAAACTGGTCTCTTAACCGTCGAGGAAGATGACAGAAAAAAGATGAGTCATGAACCATTGGCAACATTGGTCCCTGATTCCTCCCGCCTTTCTATGCCAGATCAAAAATATGAACCGAGGGATGCTGGCGGAGGTCGAAATAACGAACTCTAGGATTATTTCATGTCCTTGGCACCTAGTTTCTTTCTACACCAGGTTCAGCTTTTTCCGAATTCAACTTTGGCGGAAAAATCGAGCTAATGGTAGGAAAAAATTATAATCACCATGGGCGAATCTAGGCCTAGCACCTAGGGGGCTACAAGTATCAAAAGCCCAAGTTCTTTTTTACAAGCTACATGGAACATAAGAGATAAATTTCAGGGCCCTTAATCCAAAGTCAGGGGCGGAGCTCCCAGTAGGGCAAAGTAGGGCGACCGCCCTAACTTGACTTTTGACGGATATATTTTGATGCAAGTGTTTTTCTGAACAATTCAAGTTGTCGTACATTAAAAACAGACTCAATATAAGAAAGTTATGATTGTTTTAGTCAACGCTATAGAAAACCGATTACGAAGTGAAAAGAGGAAGTAGTATAGTCCGAAATTAACTCTTTCTTTTTGTAATTGTTAATTCTCAATCTAAAAAAACGGAACACAAAACAATGTTCCAGGTGGGGGAATTTATGTAGGACTTGAGAGTGGTTTTGCCAGCTTATGGAAGGCCGAATCAACTTTCGTTATGTGATGAATTATGTTTATGATACTTTGAATTTGTATATTTTATTGATCTAAAATTTTAATTATGTTAGTTCAGTCAATGTTTTTTCTCAACAAGTGAGGACATGTTTGCTCAACTGGAAAAATGATGGTGACAACTCTCTTGTAAAATGTCAATTTGCGCAAAATATCACATAATAATTCTTAGTTTTGATGAAATGATAACAAAAAATAAAAACCAAGAAAAGGGGAAGATATCTGGTCATTGTTGATTATTTTTTACAGTGTGGACACCTTCTATTGCTATGGACTATATTAACACCAATTTTGACCATCACTTAAATGAACTATATTCAACATTCCTTCAAAACTTCTCTTGTCTTGAATATTTTTGGAATTTTTTCTTTTAAAACTTGTCTTGCATTTAAGAAAACATGACGCATGATTTTTTTTATAAATATCAAAGTGTTTTTTCTTTGTTGCAACCAATAAAAAAAGGAGATGTTGAACTGGTGATTGTATTATATCTTTGAACCAAATAAAAGTGCTATCATTGATCAATCTGATGTTTTCATTTTTACTTATTATACTCATACATATGTCTTTACTTTATATTCAGCATGTCTGAAGTGCGAGAAATCAATCCAACTAACTGATCATAAATTTTGGTTATCCAGGAATTTAGAAGGAGACTTCAGTCTACCTTAATGACATTTAATTAATTAATACTTTAAGCCACCTTGATTTTTTTTCCTAGAGTGAACCTTATCGATATTTAATTAGTTAGATACACAACTAGTCCCGTTGATTAATTTTAACTATTTAGACAACTGAAACTTGCACATTTATCAAAATTATGTTAAATTATTTTTACAACTTACCATGAGGGGTGGGGGCGACTGCCCCCCCTCCCCTCCCCAAATGGTTCTAACTAAACAATTTTATATATTTTTGATCAACTCCGCAATATCTATATTTTAGACCGTCCTTCGCCACTGATCCAAGTCTTTACTATTAAATTGGAACAGGACGTGATGGTTCAATGGTACGTAATTTTTATTTCCGATTCTGCCCTTCGTAGTTTGGACTATTTACTTCTTTTGCCACCGCCAAGTGATAAGGTGCCGGTTCGGTATTCCCGTGGAAAAGAAAAAAAATCCTCGCACAAGCTCTCCCCGTCCACACCGCCGCCCCCAGTGTCCGTTGTCGCCGCCCGCCGGCCCCGATCTCTGCATCCCGGCTCCCTCACGCCCAGAGCGCCGGTGGCCGCGACGAGGAGATGGAGGATCTCGCGCTTCTGGGGTCATACAGAAACACGGAGGGGCCGAGCTCACGGGCATGACGTACTCCTCCTCTCCTCCTCTGTAGGTCGCCGTCCTGCCATGAAATTCCCAGCCGCGCATCTTGAAGCTGCTCCCGCCGGCGGTGTCGTACCCTTCTCCAAACTCATCTGCCCCAAGTTCCACTGCTCTGGCCGGCAGGACGTCGCCAAGCTACCCCGCCCTGCCATGGAGTTCCCAAGCCGCATGTGTTGAAGCTGATTCGTCCCGCGGTGTCCTCCTCCCCGTCTCCAAGCAGGCGGCTCCGGCAGGCGGCATGGACCAAGCTCCCCTGCCCCAACTTTCGCTGCTCCGGCAGGCGACTCCTCCTCTCAGTCTCAAGCTCCTCCGCCCCATGTTCATGCCTCCGCGCTGGGCACCGCCGCTGCCGCCCCAGTCCTCCCGTCCTGAGAAGACGAAGCCGAGAAGGATGCCGCACGTTAGACGCCCAGCCGGTGCCGCTGGACGGCCACCTCCTTGCCGTGGCCAGAGGAGGAGACAAATGCCCTGCTCGCCCGTGCTTGAGGAGGATAGAGGGGAGGGCGGCTAGCAGATCACGGCGGGGAATCGGTAGAGGAGGTCGTGATGAGCTCAGTCCGGTGAGCAACTGTGTTGATTGGCCGCGCTAGCAGCCGAAATCGGCAGCGCAGTCCCCAACGTCGTTCGTGGAGCAATACACGCATCGTTGTTCGTACACGCAGAAGCAGTTGTGATGCCGGCCTGGTCGATTGCTGCTGTGGCGTCGGTGACAGGGCTGGCCATGGATGCGCTGAAGATCGTCTTGAAGCTGAGCGTGGTGTTGCAGGCAGTTTTGCACTTTTGCATAAGGGAGAAGGTCTGGTACTGTATCTTCGCTACTCCATATTTATGTGCAATTCGAACTTGAGTGTAGTTACTTTTGATGCCTCCGGGGTGGTTGTGATGCGAGATGAATGATCTCTAATGGTAACTACTTTTACTCGGAGATCTCTGATCTGGTTAATTGACGTATTGCTCTGCTGCTCAATGTTCATATATGCACTGGGATACTCTCATATGTGTGAAGTGGTGGAACAGAGATATGTAATGCACTAGAAGAGGCTTCAGGAGGAAAAAAAAGACATGACTATCTATGCTTTGTTTTGTACTTGGTACATTGCACATGGTATGTCAGAATTTCATTGCAACTGCAGTAACTGTCGTATCAGTTCATGAATAAAACTATACAGATTACCTCTGATCTTGTGATTTCCCATTGTCTGAATCTTGATCAGTTGGTAGAAAGCCAGAAAGCAGTCAATTTCCTTCAATTTCTTGCTATGCAGACACGAATCTAACTAGCATTGTGCAGTGTTAGTATCAAGTTTTCTCTACTGGTCTTGCTTATTGGAGTTGCCATTGCTTCTGTTACTGAAGCTAAATCTTTTTGGATGAAATCTTTCTTGCCTCGCCATTGCCACTACTTGTGTTGGCCAAATTGTATCCTATATTTGAAACAAATATATTCATCATCGAGGTTTTCCAAGATGCATCCTCACATGCATTTTGTACTTCTATAGTAGGTTAATAATCAGGATGTTAGAAATCCGCGTGGAAGATGTATATTCTCATACAAAATAAAATAAAAAAATTGGAATATCTAATCCTGGCCGTGTTCATTGCTACAAACATCCTGTACAGGCCGGTGAGAATACCATGGATGAGGTCGGAGTTCTCTTGAGGCGAGCAGGTGACAATTTCTCCTCTGCCTGCATTTGATGTTCATGACAAAGAGGTCAGCTACTGTGGCGGCCATGCCAGTTCTTTTCACATATGATAGGATGATGTATTGATTGCTCAAAACTTCTGAATTATTTTTCTGTTTACTGTCTGATATTTTGGTGTATTTTGATGTGGATGATGAGATCACAAGTAAAATACAGTTAACCCTCTCCTACTTCTTCGGAAGGGTGATGAGAATACTTTGTAATCTCACACATTTACCTCACCGTGAACACTTTCCTTCTGTAAGTTTAGGAGATATGTGAAGACGTGATGTACTGGTTGCTGAACAAGCACTTGATTGTCTGTACCTGCTCGTATCTCCGCACTTGACTAGGGTGGTCTGAAGCTATTTGTATTTTCCTAATCAGACTATGATTCTGTAGTCTGTTTTTTGTTTTGCTTCTAATGTTTTTATTGCCAGGTGATTCTAAGTATGGATGAGAATGTACTGGTGGGACTGAGCCTGTCTGGTGTATTTGGTTCAGGACAATGTATCCTAAAGATTAGGTACAGTAACATTGTGGAACTATAATCAAATGAGTGATAAGCAATTTTGTGCGATTTTCTGTCAACTTGTTTGCTTCATTGACAATAGTGCAATGCTTACCTCCGATGAATTACCCGTTGAGGACCTTCATTCATATGATGAAATCACAATGGCTTGTGTTTAAATAATCACAATTGCCATGATTGGATGCAGCCATGTAGGTCACGGTAGGTGTAAGTGCAATTCAGAGTCAAGGCTTATGACAGGATCATTTGCTTTTTGGGCCACGGGAAAATAAGAGCTAAATAATTGTTGCGGAAATTGACTTTAGCATATGGAAGTATATACTCCTACCACCGGCAAACACATTTTCGAAATGTCAAAAAAAATGTCAACAAAATTTTGTCGTGTACAAAATTCCCAATTCCTAAAGATTAGGTACAGTAACATTGTGGAACTATAATCAAATGAGTGATAAGCAATTTTGTGCGATTTTCTGTCAACTTGTTTGCTTCATTGACAATAGTGCAACGCTTACCTCCGATGAATTACCCGTTGAGGACCTTCATTCATATGATGAAATCACAACGGCTTGTGTTTAAATAATCACAATTGCCATGATTGGATGCAGCCATGTAGGTCACGGTAAGTGTAAGTGCAATTCAGAGTCAAGGCTTATGACAGGATCATTTGCTTTTTGGGCCACGGGAAAATAAGAGCTAAATAATTGTTGCGGAAATTGACTTTAGCATATGGAAGTATATACTCCTACCACCGGCAAACACATTTTCGAAATGTCAAAAAAAACGTCAACAAAATTTTGTCGTGTACAAAATTCCCAACAAATATTTTTTCGCATATGTAAAAAGACAAAACAGATGTAAGCATTAAATGTATTTTTTACATACTGCATAGAAAATATAGTTTTGTGTGAAACAATTTATGGCAAATGTCAAGATGTACACGCTAATTTTTTTGTCCATTTTTTTACATTTACAAATGCGTTTAAAACATATTTTAAAACCGGGAACATATGCTATTTATGATTGTTTGAGAGTGGAGAGGTTTGAGAGAATAGACATTTATTTCACACATGATTTTGCAGCTTCTTCACAACAACCAAATGAGTCGTTGCTCTATCCACCGGCACAATTCACACATGTTCAAGCAAAACTTAATGGTTTTTCATAGATGCATAGAAAATTATGTGTATTTCTCAAGTCAAACGTTCTTTTCTTTTCCGCTGCAACGCGCGGGCATGCTGCTAGTAGTATTATAAATGTGCTACTGAACATCTCCAACAAAACATAGTGCCAAAAGGGATCGGAAACTCAGGTGATATGACTAAGGTCCATGTCAATCTACATAGATTGAAAACTGGTAGCGGTGTCGGGGTGGCCCAAGTAAGCATGCATGGTGAGTTGGAAATAAAGCTGGGAAACGACTTTACCAGCAGTGAACTATTCAGGGCACACAACAAGCTGGCTGACGTGGTACGTTCTCAGTCCTTTCTAGCTACGACTACGGATCCGCGATCAACGCTAGTTCAATCAACGCTCCATAGCTCAAGGTGATCTGTGCCCTGTCGGCTGCACCGCCAAGCAGTGCCTAGGCTGGAACGCAAGCGCAGCAGCTGGTAGCTCACAGTCACAGAGACAGAGGCAGGGCCTGGACCACGGCGCCTGGCACGCCCGCTGCTCCAGCACGCCGCCGGTGTTACGACGGCGCCGAACGCCGGGCACTGGCTGGCCGCCGTCGGCGTCCCTCTAGGCCTCCTCCAGTACGGCGGTTTAACCGCGCGGCGTCTCTCGTTTCGATCGATGGGGCCGGGACCATAACGTACGCACGAGAAAACGTAGCGCCCGTACGCCGGCCGGTTGCCTCTCCGATGGGCAACGCCGTCCGTACCTTCGCCGTGCGGGCGGTGTATGTTGATCTGCTCATCGCGATTAATTTGCCTCTTGTCCACGGTGGAGTGGAATTCCGGGCGGGCGGCCTGTTTTGTCGAGGATATATGTAAGAGTGCGGTGGTATTTGCCTCTCAGCCAATGAAACGTGGGCTCCACCGGCGGCCGGGGCCAATACACCGGCAAGGGTCGATCGAAAGGCCATGGACGCCGGCAGGCAGGGACCGTGGGCCAAATAAGATTCTTGTGCCGCCCATCTATCAAGAAGGTCTCAAACTATTGAATGGCGTCGGACAAAACGGCACAGCTGCCGGCAGGCCACACGGTGGGGCGACCTCAGTTTCCTCCATCCACATGAGACTGGACCTGAGAAAAGGGCGGACACAGCCAGGCCAAACTGAAACGAATTAGCGCATGCCCCACACCCTAACCAACCATTCACGGATTGCCGCCGGCCGGCCGGAATTGCGCTAGCTTCCGGCGTCTTAGCATGCATCGGCCGGCGATACAGATCGGTCGATCTCGACGGCACGTGCATGTCGCCGGCCGGCCGGGGACCATTCATGCCGGCCGGCCGGCCCAAGTGAGCCGGCCAAACCGCTGACGATAAGACGTTCGCTGTACGTACGTTGGCTTGGTCTCTCACAACTCACATCACATGTATTGATGTATGGCGACGTACGTAGTACGACGAGATCTGCTACGTCCAGTTACTTGTCCGGCTGCGCGTGTATGCGTACGTACGCGTATATTCTTGCCGGTTGTCACACTACTTACTGCTGTACGTACTACGTAGTGTAGTGTAGTCACTGACTGTAGTGTACTGTGTTACGTCGCTCTCATCGTTAGCTGTTACGGTTTTGTTTTCACACCAGTCAGCTACTCAGCTAGGCAGCACCTCGCGGATTACAAATCATTTGAATTCATCTACAAATGTCTCATCAAATAACCAGCTGAGGCTAGTTGCATGATTAATTAACCCGGAACAACTGCATCGAGCCATCTAGTTTACATGGCAAAATTAATCGAGAGTTCGACACACACACACACCTAGCACGTACGCACACGCAGTGGCAGCAGCGGCTGAAAGGCTAGCCTGAGACGGATGATTTGGTCCGCCTCAGACGGAAACACGATCCGTTGCCGCCGCCGCCGGCGCTACCGCTCTCCAGGTCGTCGCTCCCGGCGAGCGTGAAGGAGGAGTGGCCCGAGGAGGAGGAGCGGGCGGCGGTCACGGTGACGACCAGGTCCACGAACGCGGCGACGATGGCGGCGTGGGTGTCCTTGCCATTGGCGCGGAGGTACCACCCCAGCATCCTCTCCAGCCAGTCCCAGTCGCCCAGTGCGCCGTGCGCCGTCATCATCTCCTCCATCGACGCCCGGAAGTCCACGTACGGGTCCGCGGAGTCGAACGCCAGCGCCACGCCGCCGCCGAACGACCTGGCCTCGTGGACGCGCGCGGGCTTCGTCTCGAGGATGGAGCTGGAGCGGGCGCGGGGCTCGAAGCGGAGGCGGTCGGAGCGGAGGCCCCGGACGATGGCGTCGGCCGTGTCCTCGGCCGCCGCGGCGGCGGCGGAGGGCGCCTCGGACTCGGTGGAGGGGCTGTCGGAGGCGGCGCAGTCGTGGTGCATGCGCGCGGAGGAGTTGGTCAAGGAGGAGGACTCGGCGGAGTCGAGGAAGAGGGACGCGGCGGCGCTCTTGGCCGCCGCCGTCGCCGCCGCGGTACCGGACGCGGAGGCCGAGCGGAAGGAATGGGTCGTCGGGTGCTTGCAGGAAGGCCACATCCATGCCTGTGGGGCGGCCGTCGGAGTGGGAGGCGACGACGGTGGAGTGGTGTCTTTGTTGGCCGAGCTGACGCCGTAGAAGAGAGAGCTCATCAGTTGCTGCTTCCTCACCATTGGTGTGGCGCGCTGTTGGTGTGAAGTGCAGCTGTGCAGGAGGAGGGAGAAGTGAAGTGGTCAAGGGAGTAGAAGTTGGTGTGTGTGTGTCTGTTTGTCAGCGCCCTTGAGAATTTCAAACTGGCCGGGGCTTTCGTACAATCTATGGCGCGTGTGGAAGGGATGTGTGTGAGCCTGTGAGGGTAAATATATTGGAACATCTTCTGTGGCTACCCATTTTGTGTACTTCTCGACGTATGGATACGGTAAGAAGTGAGCCTAGCAGTTAAAAGAGGATTCAAATCCAAAATAGAAGGTTGCTTGCTAAAATATCCTCGTGCATGGTAACTTGTTACAAAATATGTTGGCAACTAATTTTGTACAACCCATTAACAAGATAACCAATAAAGGTATCAACATAGTCATGTATGAATGTGTGAGACACTTTCTAAAATCTCGTCGATTCATTATCAGAGGCTCACAAATGTTGAATGGAAATTGGTGGAGGAAAGACTTCAGATCCATTTAAATAGTTGGAAAGGTAAACTCATATCCCTCGGAGAAAGACTGGTTCTCATTAATTCAGTACTGACAAATATGGTGCTGTATATGATTTCCTTTTTCCAACTACCCAAAGGGGTCTTGAAAAGATTGGATTATTTCCGTTCAAGATTCTTTTGTCAAGGGGATAGTGAAAAGAAGAAGTATCGACTGACTAAATGGAGTGTGGTTTGTCGGCCAAAAGATCAAGGAGGGCTTGGTGTTCATGACCTTGAAGTCAAGAATAGAGCCTTGTTTGGTAAATGGTTATTCAAACTTCTTTCTGAAGAAGGAATTTAGCAGACAATCATAAGGAGGAAGTATGTGGGGGGGGGGGAAGCTGTATCCCAGGTTGTTTGGAAGCCTGGAGATTCACACTTCTGGGCTGGTCTCATGTCCACAAAGAAGTATTTCTTCCCACATGCTTCTTTCTCCATTAAGAATGGATCGGAAATTCGGTTCTGGGAAGATAAGTGGCTTGGCCAAACTTCTCTTTGTGAACAGTATCCGGCTCTATATGATGTTGTGCGTTACAAAGGCGATACACTTGCTAAGGTGTTGGGTACTTCCCCACCAAATGTATCGTTCAGAAGAACGCTATTAGGGCCTCGAGAAGCATCTTGGAATGCTTTGCTTCTCCGGTTGGACTCTGTCCAGCTCTTGGAAGGCCCTGATGAACTTCGATGGATCCCAACTAAGAATGTTTTTTTTCTCGGTTGATTCTATGTATAGAGTTCTTATCCAGTCTGTTGTTCCTGTCGATTCAAATAAGAAAATTTGGAAGATGAAGATACCGCTCAAAACGAAGGTGTTTGCGTGGTATCTTCGTCGTGGAGTAATTCTTACAAAAGACAACCTTGCCAAACGCAATTGGCATGGGAGTAAAAAGCGAGTCAATTAAACACCTTTTCTTCCAGTGCGAGTTTGCTAGGTCTATATGGTCAGCTGTCCAAATAGGTTCTACCTTATATCCACCGCGTAGCGTTGCAAATATTTTCGGCAACTGGCTAAACGGGGTGGATCCTAGGTTTAAACTACTTATTAGGGTGGGAGCGATTGCCGTTATATGGTCGCTTTGGCTGTGTAGAAATGACAAGGTTTTTAATGACAAAAATTCTTCTATTCTGCAGGTTATCTACCGATGTACAGCTACACTCCGATTATGGTCGGTCCTGCAGCGTGTGGAGCATCGGGAGCTGTTCTTGGAGGTTTCGTCGCGTTTGGAGGCGGCGACCAGGGAGTTATTCTCCCGCCATGGATGGTCGCATAACCTGCGAATCGGCACTTCATTACCATAGGCGGCCTTACAATTTCTCATGATGATATGTAACCCGCCTTTTATTTTTTCTGCTGCTTTGGATATTTGGCGGTTTGGGCTGTGTGCATCCTAGTTATGCAGAGTCCGGCTGTAATGCTTAATACTCTTTAAATAATAAAATCCCTTTATAAAAAAAAGCCAATGGTGAAAACACATTGTAAATCAGATAATGGTTTAGTCAACAATTTAAAAATTTCTCAAGAATAATCGCAATAACCTGGAGCGGTCAGGAGACGAGAAGGACGTCAGCCTGCATCGTCCCGGTCATGCGCTCAGTGCCACATCCTCGAGACTGGAGCCGTAGCTCCACACTCCAACTACATTGTCAAAGGTCACAACAACTCGCCCGCGACCTGCCCGGAGAATTAGAAGTGAGAGGGTAGGAGCCGCTGACATATCTGAGGGAGGAGGAACGCAAGATGTTGTTTGGTGCCCGACAACATAAGGCGGCGTGAAGGAAGACGGCGGGAGAGCTGCTGCGGCTAAACGTTTTTCAAAATGCTTGCACTAAATATTCCATATCAACATTCTGGGAAGCAGTTATCGCTCTCCATTTGTGTCTACACTGTTTGCACGGTGGATGTGCATGTGTGCCCGTAGATTTGTGCTGTGGTTTGGCCGACCCAAATTCTATAGAAAATTTGGATCCGAGGGCAAATAGAAAGAAACACAGTAAGGAAAAATTATGACCGACAGGTGTCGCCGCCAACCAGCGTCGTCCGCCTGTACATCTTCAATCTGCAATGGAGATGGGGCCTGGTCGTTGTAGGATGTATCGCTCGGCGTGCATGGCATAGTTCTGGCAGATAGCCGGTTCCCTACATCGCACATAGAAGAATACGTGACGGTGGACCTACCGGACTGATGTATATGTTTGAATTGATTGCTAGATGAAGCAAGTTCTTTACACTAATGGGCTACGCGTTGACTTTATTTGCATTGATTTTATTTGCATCAGAGTCCTGGATTCTAGAGAATATTTAACTAATTGACAGTCAACTTTGGGTAGATGATTCAAGGCTGCTCAACTTCTGGGTAAATAACCAAGTTTCACATATAGTAAATACAATTTGTATTAAACTTTTATACTTCTCAAAATCTTATTTTTAGCATGTTACAATATACTTTTAAATTTGTTCGCATAGTTTTACCACATAATTTGCAATATTACCACTGTGTTTTATTCATACTTAAAATTGAAATATATTAAATTGTATGTTATAATAAAATTATAATCTAAAACTATATTTTACAATGCATATTTTCTGTATAATGTGTACATATTTATAATAAAGACATGTTAATAGTGCGATTTAACAAATATCTCAATAGTGATTTTAGTGTATGATTAAGCATATTTGTAGAAACTTTTAGAATATAAACTGAACCAACGATACTATTTTTATATGTTCAAAATTGTCAAGAAAATCAAAACATAACAAAGTGTGCATGCACTGTACTTGACTAGATACAGAAACAACATTACTTTTGACTAATCACCAATCAGTATAAAACTGTTGGTCCTATGATATTTGCATATGCAAATTTTATTATTTGATATGCTCTTATGCAATTTGGTTGTTATCTTCTGGTGTACACTACTCCCCAGCTTGTTTAAGTAAAAATGTGCTGAACAGAATTAAACATGAAAATGTAGTGTGTAGATTTCCGTAAAACCTACAGAACTTCCCACCCGAAAGACAATAGCATGCTAACTAAACTGATTTTTGCTAGTCATATTGTTTTTTTCTTACTCCTAAGAGGCTCGTCGAGTGTATATGCTTATCCAAATTAATCATTTTATATGTTAAGACACTCACTAATTACTGAAATGTAAGCATATATTTTTCACCATCCTCAATTCAGGTCAGGGACCACTAATATATATCAAATTGTATGGATTTAGCTTTTATAAATCACATCGTCACATTTTGTTATATGAAATATTTTCTTCACATGTATTATACTATTTTTTAAACATATTATTAGTGAAAATTATAACTAAAGTTATACGTTGTTAACCAGAAAAAGTCATTCATGATTTATTTTTTATAAGACAATAGTAAATAGATTTTGGTGTAATGGATAATATATGGTATAATGATTATATACTTAATCATTTTGTGACATTCTTTTCTTGGGCCCTTGCTAGGTGATTGTCTTTTTGGTCCGACCGAATACGAACGTGAAATAAGTAAACAGACATACTAAAACATATTTAGAAACATACTATTTAGCGAAAAGGTAAAATATTTGTACTTTGAAACAGATGCAAGGCCTAGATCTTGCGATGCATCTGTCAGGAAAATAACAGAAACACTGTATGCATCACTCTATCACACAGAGCCTTGCAGCAGGATAATGTAATTGTGTGCCCGTCAGCCCGTGCCACAGTCAGCAGTGTCCATGTACGTAGATGGCGATCAGAATCAGATCATGTGAACTGTACTCTAAAAATTATAAACTTCGTCGATGGATGGAGTCATGGAGAAAGATGGCGTCGTAATCTGCCAACTTTGGACGTGTCTAATGGCGCCGTTGTCCGTTTCTCGAGTGTGACTATTTATCATGATGACCAAGGCTGCAAAACAGTTGTACGTACACGCCTGTAGCATCGCACTGTGTTTGCCTGCACGCTGCAGAGCTCGCGCGCCGGGCCTCGGCCTGAGTAAGACCTGAAATCTCATGTTATTACCTGATAGTAGAGCAGTGTAAAGGCCTCCAGCCTTTTGCAACTAGACTTGAAAAAGTTTGCAGACGTGGGCGTAACAGTTGTTCGTTGTTGCTTTGTGGGTTTGGCATGACCTTAGGTATGAATTGGAGTGCACCGATTTTTTTTAAACGGGGGTGAAAGATTTCCCCCCATCGAATATTTAAGAAGGAGCTCGATATTTTTATCTTCCAGTTTTCGGGCCTCTTTGATTCGCATGATTTTGAAAACGTAGAAATAGAAAAAAAACATAGTAATATGATAGGGATTTAGTGTGTAAAATATTGGATTGAGAATGCACATGAATTTTATAAAAGTGAGTATTTGATTCGCAAGAACAGGAAAAACACATGAACCTAAAATACTTACTAAATCGAGGTTAAAACAAAAGAAAAAGATTAGGTCATTATTATGATACTTATAGCTTTTGTGTTGCACTTTGTGCATCGGAATGTAAAAAAGAGGTTTGACTGGATTGTGGAATTCCTTTGTTTTCCCTTTGAAACCTACTGTAAGATCCCAAAAGTAATCCCCTCTTAATTCCTTGTTTGTTTTAATTTGAGCATCATCATGACATCATCATAAGTTTTGTTGCATTTGTGGTTTTACCAAAATTTCAAAATGAGTTAACTAGTTTTATCATCACATGTGACAACTCCTTTGAATTTGAAAACCAAAGTAATAAAACTAATTTTATTTTGGACAAGCAATTAAGTTGTTATTTGAAATTGTGGTGTTACAAAATATTTTGTGGAAAAACTATAAATAAAACCCTAGCCCTATTTTATTTTTCCCTCTCCTTCTTCTCTCACCCTTTTGTTCCTAGAAAAAGAAAAATAGAAAAAAAAACAGGAACCAGGCCGAAGCCCAGCTCCCTCTCTCTTTCCCTCTCCTCTTTTCCCACACGGACCCGCCCGCCAGCGGCCCACCTTCCCTGGCCTTTCACCTTTATCCTCCACCTTTTAGGGCCATCGCTCCCGACGCCGTTTCCGTCGCCACGCCGCCATCGCACCCGCGCCTCACCTGCTCCCTCTCCTCCTATAAAGCCAGCCCCCGGGCCAGTGTCTCCACCACAGCCCTAGCCCCTTACTCCACTCCGCCGCCGTCGCCTTCCTCTCTCCCCTCTCTCTTTTCCTTCTACCCGAGCCCCACCAAACCTAGCCGGAGGAGCACGGGATCGGCGCCATGGAGCAACCGCCGGAGTAGCACGAGCTCGACGACGTCGCCTACACGCCGGAGCAGGACGCGCTGGAGCGGTACGACTACTCCAAGGCCTGCAACGACTACCTCCTCGGCATCCTCTTCTTCCCCGACGCGTCTACCCCTGCACCATCATCGATCCTTCTTCCCCGGCCCCGATCTGCCTTCTCCGACCCTTGGTGAGCACACCGCCGTCGGGCTACCCCTCTCTCCCTCTCCCTCATGCTCTGGACGTCGCCTTCGTGCGCTCCGTCGCCGTAGAAAACCTCAGGTCGTCGCCACCGTCGAGCCGAGCACGTGCACGAGCTCGGGCTCCTCTGCCCTAGCATGCCGTCTCTGCCCTCTTGCACGCACCCCCCTTAGCACTGCACTGCACTGCAATGCACGGCGCCGCCCGTTTCTGGACGTCGTCGGCCACCGCGAGCACGTCGCCGTCGCCCTCTGTTCGCTGTTGTCTGAACTTGGTGTTAAAATTCAGTTAACTGCAGCGAGCCATCTCAAGTAGATTCAGTTCCATCTTCAGACATCATCTGATTGTTAGCCCGGTGGCTCTGTTCCCTGCATCTCCAGGCTGGTCACGGGATCGAGACCCCGTTCGGCCGATTTGAAACCCCCCTTTTTTTGTCCCTGCTTCGGCCACTGACATGTGGGTTCCCTGGCCCCACCTGTCAAGCACTGGTGTCAACTCCACCCCGGTGAGAAAAGTTCCAGGTCTAGAACCAGATCTGGCGAGTTTTTGCAGGAACCCCCAGTTTTTGAAAATCTTTTGCAACTAGGCCCCTGCTTTAGTTTTTCTGTCCTATTTTTGCAAATAATAAATAACACCTAAACCTTTTGTCACAAATTACAATAAAAATATGTTTTCATATCAGAATTTCAAATTTCAACCGAATATGAATTTTGTTTGAATTTTAGAATTATTTTAAATGTTTTAAATAATCAAATCTTTTGCAAATTATTAAAACTTCAAACATTCATAACTTTTGAACCACACCTTCAAAATTATAATTTTTTATATCAGATTAAAGCTAAAAAATGCAATCTGTTAGAATCTAATGTTGCATGCATGAATTAAACAATTTTTAACTTTCGGGTAAATTGGAAATTCATTTAATTGAACTCTAAAATTGCCCTAATTGCTTTAATTGGTTATTAATTTGCTAAATGCTAATTTATCTTGCCTAATAAAATGTTTAGCACTTAAATTGCTGCATATCTAAATTTGTCATGTCATCATCCTTGTTTGAATGCATATGTATTGATTATTTGTTTTGCTATGTTTTGGGGTTATCCGTAGACGATGTTGCCGGGTACCCCGACACCTCCGAGGATCTAGCCCAGTACCAGGCTACTGAGCAACAAGGTAAGCAACCCCACCCCAACTTTCTCATGTGATGCCTATGCCTGTCTTGCATGCTTTAGGACTTCCGTTCTGTTGTGTCTTACGATTCCTACTAGAATTGCATAGCATGTTAGAAGTCCAGATATTCCTGATATGCCTGCCTATATCCTATGCTTGTTTTCCAGTTACTATCTACTAGCATGCTTAGGAGTTGATTGTGGTCTATCACATGTTTAGCTGGTATATCTTAATAATTAAAGACTTGCTATGTGAGAATCACTTTATTATATTAAAGATAAGGCACCGGCGGAAGGCCAGTTTATGGTGTTTTGTTCTGCTAGTGTCGCCTAGGAAAAACTGTTCTTTTCCGCTTATCCAAGAATGAGCGCCCTACCCACACGTGGGAAGACTTATGGAACCGCCCGCAACTCAGTACCGGATCTGCTATATTGGTTAGGGAGCCACAAAGTACTTCGGGTGTTTACAATTTGGAGCATACGCACAAGCATGATGAAGATGAGAGGTTAGAACTATGGGGGGCGCATATAGGTTTGCGGACCGTGCGTTTATCGCATGTGGACGGAGGAGCAATCGTATGACTGTTATCCTTCCGAAGCCGTTCTCGCAACTTTTGGGCCCGCAAAGGAGTTTCGGCCGGGCTCCCGACGTGGATCAGTCTCAGATAGGTGGCTCTCTATCCAATGTAGTAGAAATGGGGAAGGTTGTGTTGAGATACCTAAATGCCTCTGTGGCATGTGGTTGATCGAACGTGTATGGTTACATTTGGGCACCCCTGCAGGGTTAAATCTTTTCGAAAAGCCGAGTCCGCGGTTATGGACGACTTGGGTAATGTGCTGGCTAAAAAGATCATAGACATCACCGTATATCTTAAATAGCTAAATTGACTAGTAAATAGCTATATTCAAATAATAAACTTGCTAAAATTTGATCAACGTGTGGGTGTCCGGACTTCTTCCTTGTTGGTATATGATACGATGGAGTTGTCTCAGGACGGGTATTGCTTGGTGAGTAGTTTAGCCCAGTAGCGCAAGCGCTCTCTTTCCTCTTTCTAATTAGATGCAAGTTGTAGCGTGTCTTCTGTAGTTGTTAGGTGCTGCTGCTGCAAGTCCACATACAGCCCCTTTTCAACCCCAATGCATGTGCATCGTACCTTCTTTTCCTCTTGAGCGTTAGACTTGCTGAGTACCCCCGTACTAATACCATCGGGTGTCCGGTGCCCGTGTTTTCACCGATGCAGGAGCGACAACAGAGTTCGACGATCTAGATGGTGGCTACTACGTAGAGTTCGACGCTGACTATGATGAGTAGATCGAGATCCTAGGCGGCAGCCTGAGACCACCGTGGGCGGGTCCTCTTTTATTTTCTGGCCTATGGCCGTTGATGTAGTATGTACTCAGACGAGTGATTGCTTCCGCTGTATTCGGGACGTATGATCCCTGTCATGTAATAAAAGTATTTCGAACTATGTTTACTTATCTTTTTGTGTCGTACTTGTGCATGTGATGTAACCCAATTGTGGTTCTACTTGGCGAAATGTTCATTTCCGCTAAGTGGGGCTTACACCTACACTAAAGAAAAAATTACTCCATTTTTCTTATACTGCATTCCTTTGAATCAAATGAATAAATAATGTCACACATTTCATTCTTTGTTCTATTGTGAAATTGAGCAACGGACACAAAATGGATTTCGAATGCAGAGCACTAAACAAGGATTGAGAGTCATTTTACCAACTAGTCAGAACCTCCTGGGATTCTGCCACTAAACACCCAGAAATCTTGATTTGATAAAACAACGCTTTTCACCTCTCTTCCTTGCTTTGGATCATATAGGAAATCCTCACTTCTTCAAGACAAAAGAGATGCTAGCAACGGATTGAGCAACTAGCTGAAACCTGTTGTGCATTAGCGCATCAGTTTTTCTTACTTTATGTCTATACGAATTTCTGAAGACTAGTTAAATAACTGGTGGGAAAGTCGTTGCGCGTTAGGGCATCCACGCTCTTACTTTATTTTTATATGGTTTCTAAAGTGAATTTTCTTTTCCTACACTATTCTTTTGAATCAAAGAGACTCTTAATGTATGGTTTTGTGTATATATGCATGACGATGCATGTATTGAGGAGGGATGTGGTATTGTGATTGGATGATGTACAGTAGTGGTAGCAACAGCAGGGATCAGCGAGGAACAATCATGACATGTGACTATTTCTTTGCTGTTTAGTAAAAGTTTCTCCTGTAAAACATGTATGGCAACAGTTGCAAATCCTCCCAAAAGATCCTCACAGTTCACATGGAGACCAGCCTTGTCTTGCGTTGCACATTGCCATCAGAGGAACAGCAACCAGCCAGGCTTTTATCTTTTATCTTAGTACCATCCCGTTCCTATGCTATATATTTCCAACATCTTCAATGTAGCTGGCCACGCTGTCATGATTACCTTGTCTCTCTCTTCGACAACATAAAACTCTGAGTAGTACGTACCACAAGAGAAAACTTTTTTTTTTTTGCACAAGGAGAGGCGCCAATGGCGCCAAATATATTCAGCTCAGAGACAATATACAGCGTTTAGTACAATACCCTGTAACTGAAAAATACCCTGTAACTGAAAAAGAAAACTTACATCATGAAATTTTATTTATCTTTTTCACCAGGGTTCAGACATGCATCGCTTGCTAGGCTGCTACAGTCGCCATTGGCCTGAAAGGCAATCCAAAAGATATGGAAGCAGGAGCTGCGCCTGTTGCAGGGGTACATGTATGTGTTGCTTGCAGAACTGCTATTGTGAACAGCGTGATCTGCAGAGAGAGAGAGAGAGAGAGCTCTGCATCTGCATCTGCAATTCTGCATCATCTGGGTCGTGTAAGATATGTGAAAGAAATGCTTGTTTATACAGGAGCGGTGCACTGATATGTGGCCTGAAGAGGGGCTACCTCGTCTGAATATCGATCTCATGATAGCTAGGGTTGTGTGCAGCGCAGATGCAGCCTACGAAGTATGGATCATCATCATCATGTGTTCTTCCCCTGCTAGCTCGTCTTTGACTGCTGCCAGTGCCATGCTACATATGCAGAGCAGTGTCCTACACGATTTGCAGAACTTTTTGGTTTCTCTAGTAGCATATTCACGGACGATGCGCAAGTTTGTTCGTCCTTACCTCGTTGACGCTTAATCCGAGAGACGAGAATTTGAAGTTGCATTGAGTTTTGTGTATTGTATAACATTGTTTCTTGCTGCACCCGCAGTGCTGCGTTTGGTTTTGTGCACAGAATATGCGTTTGGTTCTGCGTTTTGAGAATTAGACTAATTTTTTTTAGAACTTTCTTACAGAATAGATACAAACGGGTTGCAAGATCGAAAATCCCAAATGGAGCCCGAACTCCAGGAAGGACGTTATATAAAAAAAATGAAAATTCGATTCAAAATTTTAAAAAATTTAGAAAAAAATACCTGGATGTAATCAACTTCATACACTGGTTGCAAGATGGCCTATCTGCTATTCACTCCGTCTGAAAATAAGTGTCGCTAAAACAAATGTCAGTGCTAGATACTGTTAAGAAACTTAGTTGTTCAACACTTGCTTGTTGATCACCACATAAATCACAAGACAAGAAAGACACTGGATAGGAGAGAAAGCTTACAGCTCTTTATTATATTGTCTTGTACGTACTATAAATCTGAAACTTGTACCCAGCTCTCTTCTCATGCTTTCTATTGATAGCCTCACTTTTGGGGCATTTTAGGTATTTAGCCCACACACAATCCTTATCAGGTTTTCCTTGTCCATCAAGGAGTACGGCTCCTTGGCAACCAAGGAAGCTTACCTAGTAAGGATAATCATTGGCCTCCAAGGATAATGATCAAGTGTTTCATAACACTCCCCCTTGGGCTTATACCGCGAAATGCACATGCCTCATTAAAACTCCTCCCAAAAACCTAATGGGAAAAAAATGGATCAACGAAGAAAGAGTACATTGCATATGCAAATTATGTTGCACTTGTTGCCTCATTAAAAACCTTGAGTGAGAAAACTCAGTGGGAAAAAGTCACTAAGGGAAAAAGAGTACAACAACCTATCTTCTGGACTGGTTATGATCTTCGGGATCACTATGAGTTCCATGATCTCATATCATGGGCTATGGTTTAGGGCCCGCCCTAAACCTTGCGTCTCCCTAAGTCGTCTCATACCAATGCCGTGAACACATTGGAGAAAACTGGGTGGAGGTAGAGACTTTCTCAATAAATCGGCAAGATTTTCACACGACTTAGTATGCAAGATCTTTACTTCCCCGCTCTTTTGGAGCTCATGAGAGTAGAAGAATTTAGGAGCAATATGCTTAGTGAGATTGCTCTTAACATAGCCCATCTGCATTTGTGCAACACAAGCAGCATTATCTTCGTAGATAATGGTTGGGATAACAACGACATTGAGTCCACATGACTTTAGGATGTGACTTATGATTCTTCTGAGCCAAACACACTCTCGCGTGGCTTCATACATCGCAATTATCTCTGAGTGGTTTGTGGATGTGGCTACTAGGGTCTGTTTGAAAGACCACCAAGAAATGCCTGTACCACGACAGAGAAATACGAATCCAGTCTGTGACCTGGCATTATGGGGATCGGACATATAGCCAGCATCTGTATATCTCACGATGTACAAGTCTTGGTTTCTTTTATAGAACAGTCCAAGATCTTGGGTACCTTGGAGGTATCTAAGGACAGTTTTGATGCCAACCCAATGTCTTCTGGCCGGTTTGGGCAGCACTATACCTGGCTAGGAGGTTTACCGCGAATGCAATATCGGGCCTCGTGTAATTCGCAAGGTACATTAGTGCTCCAATGGCACTCAAGTAGGGAACTTCAGGTCCCAAACCTTCCTCATTTTCTTCATAAGGTCTGAATGGGTCTTTGTCCACTTCAAGGGATCTTATGACCATAGGGGTTCTTAGAGGGCGAGATTTATCCATGTTAATTTTTTCAAGGACCCTCTTTGTATAGGTGGACTGGTGTATCAACACTCCTTCAGTGAGGTGCTCAAACTGCAGGCCTAAGCAAATTTTGGTTTACCCAAATATTTCATCTCAAACTCCGTCTTAAGGTAAGACATAGCTTCCTTTATGTCCTCAGTGTTCCCAATGATATTGAGATCATCGACATAGACTGAGATGATACATAATCCATTCTGGGATTTCTTGATGAATACGCAGGGACAATCATCATGATTGGTGTAACCTTTCTTCAAGAGAAAGTCACTCAGCCGGTTGTACCACATTCTAACGGACTGCTTTAACGCGTATAGCGACCTCCGCAATTTGACGCTATACATGTTGCGATTTTTATTTGGATTTGGGATCTTTAATGTAACAGCCCTAGTTTGGTACCCTAAAATATGTGCCAATTTTTTACCTTTTCCTTTCTTTGCATCATGGCATACATGTTTAAAATTGCTTAAGTTAAGTAAAGCAACACTTGGAAATTAAAACAAAGGAAGCAAAAACCTTCCCAAAATTCCGACTTGGTAAAATTGTTCAAATTGGCAAAACCAAATATTCTTGAGCTTCTATATTTGTTCAGGAAGTTCCAAGAATGCATTTCATAATTATTTGGCAAAGTCAAATTCTTGCCAAATAATTAAATAAATTGGGACTCTAAATTTGAGTAAACCAATTCTTAATTTTGAACCCAACTTAAACATTTCAAAAATTCAAAATAAAATTATTGTGAGCTTCATTATCTTATGAGCCTCCCTGAATATTTTCATAATTTTTGAAATTGTTTAGGTGTCCCATTCAAATCACTTAAGCTGCTGGAGTTAAGTTGAAACAGAAAAACCAGGAATTAGAAAAGGTCAGGGGGTTATGCGCAAAAGGGTTATCTCCTTCCTCCTGTAGCCCTCCTCCTGTAGCGACCGTGGTCGACATCCTCGTCCCCGCCGCACCCCCTCGCAATGCCAAGCTCCCCTGGTGTATAAGTGGAGCACCCCGAGCCCTCTGCTTTCCCTCTCTCCTCCCCTGCTCTCTGCTCCCCTCCAAACCCTAACCCTAAACCTGAATCGAGCTCCTGCCCGCCGCTGCCGTCGTCGAGCTCGCCATCGCCTCCGACCACCCCTGGCCACGCCGACTCCGCCACGAGATGCGCCTCGCCGTCCTCTTCCTCCTTGAGCCAGGAATCGGCCCGGGAATGCCGCAGCCGCCGTCGCCATCCAGTTCCTCCCCGCTCTGGCCGCCGCCATCCGAGCACCGTCTCGTCGCCGTCCGGCCTCCCCGGTCCTTGCCGTCACCTGTAGCGCGCTCCTGGTGAGCATCCGATCCTTCGGGACACCCTCCTACTCCCCCTCTCCCTCTCATCGCCGCTGCCTCCGTGTGCCGCCGTCCGCCGCCGGCCCTCCGGCGACCATATGGCTCGTGCCGCCGCCCCCCTGCTCCCCTCCGTCTCCTCTAGCTCGTAGGGAAAGTGCCCGTGGCCAATTCCACCGATTTCGGACGAATTCGTGCTCAACATGCCGCAGCTCCCCCTGATGATGTCAGTTGTTCATCTGATTTAATTTCCAGAAAATAAACATAAATTGGTAATTGAAATATCTAATAAATGGTAACTCAGAAAAATGCATTTGACATATCAAAATGTTCAGAATTTCATAACCTATTCAAATATGTAACTCACACATGCAAATGAATTTTTGAATTTGAATTTAATTGTGAATTACAAATCATCTGTGAGTTATTCAAAATTTTGGGAAATTCATAACAATTTGAATATTGCTCCAAAAACTACAAATAAGGTACCAAATTGTTCAGAGAATTAATATATACCTATTAGTATCATTTCTATGATCAACTAAATAGTTTATTCTGCTGTTTATTTAAAATTACTAAAATGGCAGAATTAATAACAATTTTGGGAAAATTATAACTTGAGTTTTGTTTACTCAAAAATTATGTTTAATAGCTCAAAATGTTCAGTGAACAATGAACTACAACTTTATGTCATTTGAGAGAATTGTAGAATTAACTTTGGTGCTGTTTATTAAAATTAAATAAAATGGCAGATTTAAATCAATAATTAGAAATATCATAACTCGATAAATATTGATCCCAAAAATTGCAAATGATATACCAATATGATCAGCAAAGCATTTGCTATCTATCTACGTTAAGTTCATAGCAAGAAACCAAATTTTCCTTTGATGTTAATTTTGAATTGGTTAAAATGATTTAAATTGCATAACCGTTTAAATCACCATCTCCTCATCGTTAATCGGAAAATTTCAAACGAAGTACCAAAATGATCAGTGGAACAATACCTATCTAATAATGTCATTTTCAATCACTTAGGACCCATATTTCAGTACTGGACATTTTGGATAATAACTTAATTCACTAAGTTAAATATGGAGTTTTAACCCGTTAATTGCAATATTTATTTTAGGGGTTCCATTTAACTTGTGGGACATGCCCAACATTATTTCAGTGCATAATTTGACCATCTCATCATGATTGTGCATTGCACCTTTGTATTCGTGTTATTTATTTCGTTTCCTGTTATTTGTTTGTGTTCGGTAGATTCAGGAGTCGAGGTTCCACCACAATACCTCGACGATCCACGCGACCAGCACTTTCAGCAAGGCAAGAGATAACCTAACCTTCTTGGCATTTAGCATCCTACTGTTTTATAAACTTATTTTATCCACCATAATATTGCATGCGATTCCAATGTCTCTGTTGATCAAGATGTAGAGGATCCTATAAATGCATGTTTATTTCCAAACCAATACCTGTTCCCCCTCCTATGAACCATAGGCTTGATGTGTTGGCCGGAGACAAACGAGTAACTGTTGTGATGAGGATGGTGGTGATAGGAGTGGCGATGGAGCAGGGTGTTGAAATAGAAAGACACCTTGGATAGCGTGTTGAAATAGAAAGACACCTTGGACACCTTGGATCATCGATAACGTGTTAAGAAACTTAGTTGTTCAGCACTTGCTTGTTGATCACCACATACACAGGAGCACAATCACAAGAACAAGAAAGACACCGGATATGAGAGAAAGCTGATAGCTCTTTATTATATTGTCTTGTACGTACTACAAATCTGAAACTTGTACCCAACTCTCTTCTCATGCTTTCTATTTGTAGCCTCACTTTAGGGGGCATTTTAGGTATTTAGCCCACACACAATCCTTATCAAGTTTTCCTTGTCCATCAAGGAGTACGGCTCCTTGGCAACCAAGGAAGCTTACCTAGTAAGGATAATCATTGGCCTCCAAGGATAATGATCAAGTGTTTCATATCAAACACCATGTAAATAATGATCAAGTGTTTCATATCAAACACCATGATAATAATCATTGGCCTCCAATTAAACCTCGACGACATCTTATCGAACACCATGTATTGTGGCATAGTGGGGGTGGGGGGGGGGGGGGGGGGAGGGAGACTCTTCAAGAAATATTCTTGGATTATATGGAAGCCGGGCAGGAAAACGAATTCGTCACAGTAGCCACCAATCTGGCGAGGAGGTTTCGCCGCGCCGAGCTCAGGGAAGCGGATACACCTGATCCCGAGGATCCCGTGGTCGAGCCTGAGGCTCATTCCATGGAATCCCAGGAACGCACATAAGCAAATGCTATTAACCATTAAGTGGCGGAGTCACATATATGAATTCTAAAAAACAAAAACTCCTTCTATAGAAAAATGAATGTTCATATAACTCGAGAAAATTGTTTCGACAACAAAAATCTAATGTTTTGTAGAAAAGTAGATTATAAAAAATATGTTCTATGGCAGGTACAAAATGTCTGGGCCTGACTTTTATATTGGCACAACAAATTTGTATGTGTAATTATCTGGGCCTGGCCCGTTTCACCCTGCCAGCAGCAAGCTGCATGCCCAGCTAAAAAGATTGACCTTCTTTTAGGACACGGGCCAGACCCAACAAAGTGCAGTAAGGTAGACTCCATGCGCTAAATGCTGTGGGCCGGCCCAGTAAGAGCCCCTCCGGTCAGTTTTTTGGTTTTACATTTTTTTCTGTTTGTTTTTATTTTTCGTTTTTAAAATTTTATCTTACCTTTTCTACGAGTATTTTATTTGTGCTTCTATTTTTTGTTTTTATTATATTTTTATTTTCACTTTTTCTTTGTATAATATAAATGTTCTGATTTAAAAAAACCGGTAAAATGAGGTAAATGTTCTTATTAAAAAACATTCAAATAAATTAAATATTCTTATTTTAAAAATCCATTTAAAATGAGGTAAATGTTCTTATTGATTTTTTTCAAAAAGATAAGCACTCTTATTTTTTAAAATCCATTCTAATTAGGTAAAATCTCACTTGAAAAACAATTTTCACAATTACAAATAAAAAATAAATAAAAATAAAATAAAAAAACCAAAAAAAGAGAGGAAAAGAAACAAAAAAGAGAGATCCAAACAATACCTGTTATTCGGGCGCATTTGTGCGGCCATGCAGAGAAACTTGTGCCGAGCAGTACACTGTCCGCGTGGCGCGTCACATAGGCGACTTGAAACTCCATCTACAAAAAAAGTAGATGAAGCCAGTAACTACTTGTTCATCGGAAACCCCATCTGTAAGCGGGCTCGAAACTCCACTACAAGAAACAGGGAGACTCGTGATGTTTTTTCAACGACGAACATAATTAGTCAGAAATTCACATTCGTCTGTGATGTTTTTCTTTGCGTGGTCATAGATTTCTTGTAGGCCCTCCAGCCTGGTTACGCTTGACGTTCTGATCATTTGATGTCGCAGATTTTTGTTACTGGGGGCGGGCAGGTAGACACAATCATCTTTTGGTTAGGGGAGAGCTAGGCCAAAGGGCTCATGTGGGGTGTAAATTTGTCAACTATTTTCTTACAACTGATTGCCACATGATAATCTTTAATGTACCTTCTTATATCTTCATTGCCGTCCGTTGTCGCTGGCGGCAATCTCTCCTTGGTCAATGGCATGGAGAAGTAGTAGTAGTAGGCGACAAGGATCTACAAATGGCAAACGCGAGTGCATGCGTGATTTGGCGGAGGAGACAAGGAGGTTGCGCCCAAGGTTCCGATGAGGAGGAGACAAGAAGACTGAATGAGAAACTTTTATTCATGTTACCGTGTTTGCGAGAACCACTTTTGTGTTTATGTTTTGTGTTGGTTTGAAATTGATCTCCCAAAATTAAAGTCCTAGATCTACCAATGCAATGTGGTAGGGTGCTGGCCACGGGTGTTGGAATTTACTAGTGTTTACTAGTGGGCCATTGGCCCAATAGCCTAATAAATTCTGAAATTCTCATGGCCCATTCGTACATGCAAGTGGTGGACTAAAGTTTAGTCTCATACTGCTACTTGGATGAGAGTTGCACCAACTTATAAGTTGAGCTCCACTATCACTTGTATAAGCATATAAAAGAGAGAGAATAAGAGAATGCCACACGCGTGCTCCTCCTCCGCCGCCCGCCTCGTCGCGCCGCGCCGCGCCGCGGGAATGAGCCGAGCCGATGGCTATCTTTTTGCTGTTCGGGAAATCCGATTCTTTTGGATCGTGGGGCTGTTACCGACTCGAACGTGGGGCTGCGCCCACGTCCTACCCGACTCACACTATATATACAGCTGAGCGAACCCTAGCCGACTGTGTGCGAACATATGGTCTCTCATCGTTCCAGTTCCAAAACCTTGCGCCGCCGTTTTCCAACTCTTCTCCATCCCGTCTTCCGGCATACACCGCTAGGCAGGACAGTAGGCCTCCGGAACCCCGCCTCTCGTGATCTTGTACGGGAGAGAGGCGATCAGGTTTTTGGGGAGCGCACTCGCGCGACTACTGGCTGCGATTTCTTTCCCAATGACAATTTCTTTCCCGACATCGGCAACCTCTTCATCGACGACATGGGTGACAAACTCAACGCCAACGGGGCCACCGGTTCCACTCCCGCTGCAGTGTACGTGTTTCTGTTCTTTCTTTTTGACATCTTACTGCAATTCGTATTTATACCATTGGCTATAGATTGGATCTGTTTATCTACGATTTTAATAGATCACATGTTTGCTATATTAATCGTTGTTCCAGTCATGAATAGTTTCCTATTTCGTCGGATTAAATCATATGCTGAATTGCTCATACATTCAACAACGGGTTGGTATACAACCAATTTATGTCCATGTCTCAATTGATTGAGATTTGTTTAGTCACAATCAATTTAGAAACTTATGCTGGAACTATGCCTTTCTGAATCGATTAAGATTGAAAAATCTCAACGATCGAGACTTAGCAAAACCCTGAAAGGAAAACAATCACCTGAGCTATAGGATCATCATGGCGCAACTAGGACAATAAGATTAGGTAGTTAGCTTGCAGATTTTATCTTCCACTACAGTAATTGCCCCTTTGCTTGACAAAACTAAACAAGAGGTATATTGATTATATATATAACATCATATACTATGGGATAGAGTGAGAGTACAAAAGTGAGAAGTGGTCGATCTGCCCAAAGTGATCCACGTTCGTACGTAGTAGTACTTAATTTGTATGACAGTAGCTGGCTATAGCAAATGCATGCCAAATAAGTGACACGTCTGGACCATTGACCTCGTAATAGCTCGGTATACGTACGTACGATTTGCACAACAAATCAGCAAGCTGTTGACACTAGCGTACCAACTACGACAGTTCTTGTGAGTAGTAGTGCATGGTATGGTAGCACCCCCACTGCTTAATTCCTGCACGGTCCTGAACTAGTTTCTCTCATGCCATGCTGTGTGAATTCATTTCTCATGTCGCTCAACCTGACCTCACTTTGTATATTACTACAGGTTAATTACCGCATGATCAAGTGCTTCTAGATAGCCACATGGAGCTTGGAACGGAGCACTCAACTGGACATCTGATCATCTGGACATTGATTTGAATTACGAGCATCTGGATCGACCATGATTTTACATGGGGCTAGCTCGTTGTATCCTATCCATGTAGGGAAAGAAGAACAGCTCAGTGGGAGCTGTGACCCTGGCCAAGAAGCAACAACTCTTATTCATGAGCACTTATTAGTTTTTAGTAGTCTGTACGTATCTCCTCTCCAGGCACTATATGGCCTTTAATTCCGATGAGGTTAATTACGAGCTGATCTTTTAGCTAGCAACTAGTAGCATGGAGTGGGCGTTTTAAAGCTGAGTGGTTGGTCGATCGATCGGTTTGATTTGCTTGACAAATTAAGATGGATATCGTCGTCGTGCTGCATGGCCATGTCGTCAGCTGAATGCAAACCATAACACACACACCTCTGCCTAAAAGTGGGCAGCAGCTAACTTGATATCGATCGATCAGTGTCTTCTCCAGAGGTCCCTGTTGGACAGGCCCTTTTCAGAGAGGAGGACAGCATCAAGGTACAGCTGCATATGCTTTGATTTATGTAGTGGTGTACACTGTGCCTCTGCTAGAAAATTTCATAATCTTCTCGCTGCTGCTGCTGCAGCGACACTGTTTCTTCCATGGGCATTAAGCTTGACGACTGTACTACCAACAGCTAGCTAGCTCGCTCGCCATCGCCGCAAGGGCGAGCTAGGGTACGTGCTAGCACTAGCAGCGCGCCTTGATTCTGTGTGCAGAAGCGGTGGCTTGAAGGCGCAGTACGCATCAATTCGCCATTGCAAGATGGAGCTGGAACAACGCATTGAAGCGACAAGGTTGGCGTGAACTGTGGTTTGATGCATCGCCCTCTCTGACTGACACAATCCCGGCCTTCTTATTGCGCCCCGTCCTCAACTGTCTCCAATTACTCGTGCATTCATGCTGGGTTTAAAAGCGAGTTAATCCGCAATAGTCTCCCCTTTGAATGACCCTAACCACCCAGCATCGCCCCATGCCTGCCCGGCCTTGCAATCTCTCTTTCTCTCAAGTCTGAACCAAACAACATGCAAACTTATTTTGCAGATCAAAATTAAGAACCTGTCGTCTGAACTCAAAATTAAAAACCTGTCGATCTGAACTCTTGATCTTACAGATGTGCATAGACTGCCCTCTAGCTGCCTTCCCCTTCCCTATTAATCTCACGAAATTTCTGTGTCCTGCCCTGCGTACTACAATTTGACATGCAAACCATGTACTACTATACTAGCTAGCACAAAGAGTTTCAGCGAAAGTAAATTTATGCATGCCGCCCGTGTACGTATATACGCACGAATTCCTTTTTTTTTGTACGTATGATTCGATCTCTCGTCGACGCAGCTTTGACATGTGGGCGAGTTAACTATCGATCGATGAGCTGGGCTAGTAGCTAGCTCGACGTCGACGGTCCGTATGAAATGAAATGCGCCAAGTCACTGCAGCGTATTTATGCGGTGACTGGGCGGGCGAGACAAGAACATTACTACCTTCTATAAAACCTCCAAGACAAAATCTTAATCCTCGGCAGTACTGCCCCGTACGAAGAACACAAGCTAGCACACCACACCTCAACTCACACAGCACAGCACAGCACAGATGAAATGAAATTATTACCTAGACCCGTTCCATGGGCACCCCAATGTCCCTACACCGCCGGCCGACTAGCTAGTCCATGGAAGGACGGGTCTACGGAATAATTCCTTCTTGATCAAACTAGGACGCACCCACACACCAACACAAACCAACGAACACGCACACAATTGAACAAACGAAAGAGAAAATAGTAGCTACCAGGGACTGGTAGCTACTAGCAGTTCGAAGAAGCCGGCCGGCCGGCGTGAGTCAGTTCAGCCGCGCTTCCCCTTGCCGGAGCCGAACCCCGCGTGGCGCTGGTCGTTGAAGTCGAGGAGCACGGTGCTGTGGCACTTGGGGCACTTGGGGTCCTCCCGCGACAGCATCACGTACATCATGCACCGGGGGCACCCCGCCAGGATCATCGACGCGCCGCCGCCGCCGGACTCTGGCTCGGGGCTCCCCTCGGACGACACGCACGAGCTCGCCGGCGACGCTGAGGACGAGGACGAGGACGACATCCTCCTCGGCGAGTTGCTGCCTCCCGGCGGCGGCGCGGCCGACGGCCCCCCACCGCCGCCGCTTCCGCCGCGCGACCGCGAGAAGCTGAGCCGCAGGTCCAGCTTCGGCCCCTTGCCGTTGTTCCTGCTCATCTTCGATCGGGCTGCTAAACTCTGCTCACCACTACAGCTGCACTGCAAAATGTACACTAGCTAAGCTCATGCCATCTGCTTGAACTGAAGCAAACACAGGACAACATATTTACCTTGGGAGGTGGAGCTGGTGCCGTGATATCAATCAAATTGTTGGAGCTAGCCGGACGAATGCACTACAAAGATAGTGTGGTGGAGAGTGTGGGGGATGCGGATGGCCACTTGCACGAACGTGTACCGGCCTACCGGGCGGCCGGCCGCGATGAAGAAGACGGACCAAGTGAAAGCCCCCGGCGCCTGGGTATTTGAGGGGTGGTGGTGCAGCTCCAGTTTGCGGATATATAATGAGGAGCGGCGTCGAGGTGGAGGAGAGGTGATGGTCTTCTTTATTGCCGGGAACAGAAGCATTTAAATTCCTTCCTGTTGCTTCCTTCCCTCCCTCCCTCGACCCCTCCGTCCCACGATCCCTACATACGTCCGGGATGCTAGCTCCGTAGCTCCATTTTGGTTTCGCAGGTAAGGCCCCTTCTCTTTCCTGTGGTTGGCGCCAGCTGAATTGCAGAATTAGATGGAGAGATCCCGAGAGTTAAGGGTTTATATATGGGAGAGTCGTTTTTGCACCCGAGCTCACATACTCCTCTTATTTTCAACGAAAATAAAAAAATTGTAAAACATTTTGCAAAATTCTGAAAAAAATTGGAGGCACACACATATGCATTGTTCACATTCGTGCAAAATTTCGGAATGAAAAGAAATTTCCTGCGCTCTGTACAAAAAAGACAAAATGAGTGGTCAAAATAGATCTAAAAACACGTTTTTGAAAATACTGATTTGTCTTTTTTGCACAGAACGCAGGAAATGTCTTTTCATTTCGAAAACATTCATGAGTGTGAACGATTTATATGCGTGTCCCTCCAATTTTTTTCAGAATTTTTCATAATGTTTTACTATTTATTTATTTTTTCGAAAAAACAGGAGCATGTGAGCTCGGGTGCCATTGTGAATTTCCGTTTATATACATGCATCAAGCTTATCGATGGCTGCAGAGACGAACCACTGCTTGTTTTTTCTTCGAAAAGGGGAACATAGTCCCGAACTCTGCATCAATCGATACATATAACTATTTTATTGTAAAGTTTAAGATTTTAAGCAATAGATCATGGTTTTCGCAAAAAAAAAAACTATAGATCATGGGTCACATAAGGTGGTGATAAACACTAGACAGAGAAAAAAAAAGATGAAACACTTATGCACCATCTAGATGATTAAAACGCTGCTAGCTTGCCAGGTTGTAAAAAACCCGAGCGTTCGTCTCCAAACGGGAGAACGCATTCATAATTTATAGGGTACCGTTGTTGCGGTGGGAGGAGAAAAAAAACATGTGCGGATCAGGTATGTGGTCTTGTATATAACATGCAAATAATTAACATGTCTTGTCTTCTTAAAAAAACAAATCCTTTCTACAATTCCAAATATATCATAATAAAGCACATACTCCCACATGAATACACGCCTTATTAAATCTATCAATTCATCTCAACCAATTTCCGATCAAATTCCTGATATTGGTCAGGTGGTGACAGGTTAAAAGAAAGCTCAACAATCCTCCAAAGAAAACGAGCAAAAGGGCAAGCAGTACAGAAATGATGGATTGATTCTTCTGAATCACAGAAAAACATTTTCTACATCCATTCCATTTACGCTTAGCTAACTTATTTTTAGCAAACAAAACATTTCTGTAGAACAACCACATAAATTTTTTAATATTTAATGGCACTTTAAGCTTTCGTATTTACAAGGGAAATGATCATTCATTAGGTCCAAATATATGGATTTGACCGAAAATAAGCCACTAGAATTAAATCCATTGAAACTATTTGACTAAGTGTAACCTTCTGTTCCACTTGTGAAATCCAGATAAGCTTCATCTAAATTCAATACTCCAGTGAGCCCTAGACAGAACACCTCCAACTAAAATGTTTTTGTCACACGATATTGTAGAGTGAGGGATATTATGCGGCTAAATACACATATCCTAACCGAATATCCTCCCAAAAACGAGTTTTCGTTCCATAACCGACCGAGACATGACATGTGGCGAAAAAACATCTTTGACACCCATGAGTCCTCTCCAAAAAGAAGAGTCATTAGGTTTTGCCGATACTTGGGACACAGATTTATTCCTTAGGTATTTATTATGCAACAATTTCTACCAAACTCCTTCGTCATTTAAAAGCTTAAAATCCATTTTCTTGGTAAACTGTATTTTTTAGCTCCAAAACTTCAATCCTTAGACCCTGTTGGTATTTGGGACGGCAAATTATGCTCCATTTAGTAAGACAACATTTTATTTTAGCTAGTCTCTTTGTCAGAGGTCGAATTTTCCGCACCCCTTTAGTAAGCCGATCCCATTAATAAAAGTCCAACCTTTTCCACACCCCTTTAAGTATTTTGAGAAAGGATAACATAAACATCAGCATGCTTGTACGGATCAAGTTTATAAGGACAAGTATGTCTCTGTATGAGAGAAAAATTCCTTGCCAACAACCAAGCTTTCTTTCAAAGCAATCCTCCACTAGTTTCTATTCACTAAAATCTTCTATGATGAATAGTGACACCTAAATATCTTAAAGGAAAAAAACCATATCCACAATCAATTTTTTTTAATATAAACTTGCTTCCTCTTTCGCCTTCTAAAAACTAAAGAACTCGCTCTTAGGAAAGTTTATTTTAAGGCCGGACAATTGCTCAAAAATACATAATACTAGTTTCATGTTAATGCTTTCTGTAAGCTGTGTTGCATGAAATCAATTGTATTGTCGGCATACTGCATAATGGACATACCGCCATCCACAAGATGAAGAACTATTGGTTTTATAACCGCTTTTTTGTGTGCATAAGGCATCCGACGGCTGNGTGGCTTGTTTTTGTTTGGTGTCTGTTGAGTGCAGGAGTCGCTCTGCGATTTGCTTGATGTGGAGGGGAAGGAGAGCTTGGAGCTTGCTGTGTGCAAGGATGCTGCTGGCAAGTCGCCGCGGGCATTTTGGGCCTTCCGGAGACTCGGCTACTTACAGGTGTACTTCAGCAGCGGTTGCTTTTATTCATAATTGTTTGAAGCGATCATGGCAAAAGCATACACTAATCGTTATGTTGGAGATGGACTAAATACGTTTGGATTGGGTCTGAACCTCATAGTTTTGAAATCATCAAAACTATTTAAATGGAATTTGGGGTTGCAATGATTATTTTGATTGTGGAAAGGTTTGAAATCCAACCGAATTTAGGCACATTCTGTACTCATCCAGAATTGTGGATAGTACAGTTTTAGGCTATTTAAAAAACAAAATGATCTTGATATTTTGACAGAAAATATGAATTCTCAGGTCTTACAGGTCACTGAGATAAAATCATTTTGATTGAATTGTGGACGTGGTTTCATTTCAAGCCTTTGTCCTGTAGGGATTAGATCACGAACTAGGATTTTCAATAATCGTATTCTCTATTAATACTTTGAAATCGGCGCAATAAAATATCTGATAGTAACAAACGGTTTTGCAGCAGAAACTACATCAGTAGGAACCATTGTAGTGATCTCATTGCAGTAGTTTCTTAGGATACTTATCTAAGAGCAAAATTACTAGTAGAGGAAGATCAATGAAATTATCGATGCTCCATATATTAGGAGATTACAAATGTATAGAATTGTAGAGTAAGTAGAAGTCCTCGTTATATGTTTGGTCTAAACTCTTTTTAAGCATTTCTATGGGGCAGTTCGAACTAGTTCGGCTCACCAATTGGATTTGCGAAAGTAATTTGGAGGCAGAGTACAGGCTGTGGAGCTGAGGTGCTGATCGAGGCAAGGACGGAGCTCGGAGATGATGCCAACTGTGCAATACTGATGGAGAGGAGGTTGAAGAGTCATTTGTGCTTCTAAGTGGACATCAGTAATAACAGTTGCGGGCAATGGACCCGTGATTGTCAATCTAGCTCAAGCCTTACGTAGGTAGAGTCAACAATGGGACACTGACTTCTCTTTTTCATCTTTGGCAAGGTATATTTGCCTTGCTGCATGAATTGAAACATAGAACAAAAAAAGTGTCTAAGCATCTGGCCTGACAGTACAAAACAACTGTCTGGAATGTGCTTTTTTCATAATAATTAATTAATTGTTGAATATTCTGGTGCCGCCCAGTTCAGACGGTTCTCCCCAGGTCATTTGTAATCTGGCCCTGTGAGTAGGGTGTTCCTTGCCTGGTGTTAACTCATCTTTTGGTCAACCCTACGGCTGGTTCAGGTCTTGTTACACTGGCCCATCTTTGCAGTGTCTAGGCTTAGAGCCTTATCTCTAGGCTTTAAGAATTGCAATGCTTTGTTTTCTTGGATCAAGGAGCTACTTGTTTTTTTTTATGTTTTAAATTGATGGGGTAAAGCTTCTGTAAAGTTTGTTAATAGTTTTCTTGTGATTATCTTTTCAGTATGCGCTGAATTTTGTACCCAAACATATCCATAATAAGTATTGACATGCTACGAAAATTTAGGTTCATCAAAAGAAATGGTCAGATGCTGTACAAAGTCTTCAACAGTCGATACGAGGTTACCCGACATGTGCAGATTTATGGGAGGTGTGTGTTTTATTTCCTTCTCTTTCCTTGCCAAGCTGATGAAACTTAAGTCATACATTCTATCTTTACAGCATAAATGATTTAACATTCCATATTTGGTATTAGGCACTCGGTCTGGCGTACCACCGTTTGGGCATGTTTACTGCGGCAGTAAAGGTGTGCTGTTTTATTTTTGAGTGCCGTAAACAATTTCGATGTGTTGTATTGAGTCTTCTGAATATGCTTACTTCAGTTTTCGTTGGCAGTCGTATGGGCGTGCTATTGAACTCGATAGTTCCAGGGTCTTTGCATTGATTGAAAGTGGAAACATCCAGCTAATGCTTGGTTATTTCAGAAAGGTAGGAAGTATTTACAGCTGATGGGGTGTTGGATGCACACGGTTTTATTAGCAAAGGCAAATTTAATAGTGAGTCAATGCAATCTGTACTACTGCTGTGGGTAATAATATCTGTGATAATTGCACTTGTTGCAAATATACATTAACAGGGAGTTGAACAGTTTCGTTCTGCCTTGGAGATGGCTCCTCGTAATCATTCTGCATACTTTGGGCTTGCTTCTGCATTGCTTGCTTGGTCTAGGCATTGTGTAACTATCGGAGCCTTTACCTGGGCAGCTAATCTGTTAAAGGTATTGTAGTATATTCTTTGTTTTCATATTAATAGCATTTCATGTCCATGTATCGCCTGAGTGTTGTTTCATGTAGGAAGCATCAGAAGCTGCTAAAGTTTGCACTTCCTTGACTGGAAACCTTTCCTGTGTTTGGAAATTGCATGCAGACACTCAGGTACCTTGGAAATTACCATTAAGTAGTCATTTAAATTGCTTGGCACCTTATAACTTGAAGTATTCTATTCAACCATCCATGTCACACTCTTTATATCAGCTTGCACTTGCAAGATGCTTTCCGTGGGAGGATGGGAATATCAAGAGGGGCATGGATGAGCAGACTTTCAAAGCTTCTGTCCTTGAGTGGAGAAATACATGTTTGTCGGCTGCAATGGTGCAAAACTCTCATATCAACGAGCTTTGCATCTCACTCCTTGGGAAGCTAAATTCACATTGATACTGCTATTTGTCTTGATCTCATTTGTACAATGGAGGAAAATAACTCTGTCGACCCCATAGTTTGGTAAACTTTTTTGTTCATCACATGCCAGCTTCTTTTTAAGAGCTTTTCTGATAACACTATGTTTTCCTACAACAGGAGGCTTCCAGAGAAAATGTCATTGGGTGGTTTGATGCTGGAACCAATTAATAAGGATTTTTGGGTTACACTGGGTTCAGTGTCAAGTAATCAGGCTTTAAAGCAGCATTCTCTTATCAGGGCACTGCATTTGGATATGTCTCTCTCTGAAGCTTGGGCATACCTTGGAAAGGTACTGCTATAGTGCTATAATGCTGCAGTTGGTTCCTTGGTTGGCTCTTCAACTAGCTGTGTGGTAACTAATAGTTTGACCTTCAGATTTACAGACAATCAGGTCACAAGCAATTGGCAAGACAAGCATTTGATCGAGCTCGAAGCATTGATCCTTCATTGGCCTTGCCATGGGCAGGAATGTCGGCAGAATTCATCACCAATCTGGGTAACCACCCCCGACATCTTCTATCAAGAGCCAAAAAGTTCCTTGTACTGGTGCACTCCGTTTTTACTTAAGCTGATTTAATCTTTGGCATGATCTTAAAGGGCTGGTGCAGTAAACGAGTCTTATGAAAGCTGAGAGCTGTGCAGATACTACCTGTAAGTACAATTATCTGTTGCTATTCATGCAATTAATGCACCTTAGTACTTTGATTAGTTATTTTGTTACTTTAGTTCTATCTCATTCTCATGACATATTTGCATAGCTGCCAGAGTTCCAGATTGGCCTTGGAACAATTGCTGCTCGTTCTGGTGAACTTTTGTCACCTCAGGTATGTTTTTAAATTTTCTTATGGTGTCCTTGAAAGTTCCGAAGTAAATATTGTGTCACTTCATGGTCAAAATGAAGTGATGTTTCTTTAAAAGCAGTCCGTTCAATCTGGTGGCTCTTATTACATGATCCCATGTCTTATCTTTATGTTGTTATAGTGTTGTTGAATTATTGGCCGTCAGGCAGTGTCACTAAGTTGTGTTACAAGTTGTTTCACTAGGCATATTTTAGTATCTATCTATTGCCTACATAATCTGCTACTGCAATGTTTCATGGGCTTGGGTATTTAGAGAACTAGGTTATGCGTATGGTACTTTCTTTCTTAAGCAATGCTTGTTCACACTTCTTTGATGCTCCTTTTCCCTTCTTTGACATTTCAGTCTCTGTATATGTGGTGCTATTATTCTATGTAGGTACTGATGGCTGTAAGACAGGCTGTTCAGCGAGCGCCTCATTACCCGGAGTCACACAATATAAGCGGATTGGTTTCTGAAGTGCGATCAGACTTTCAATCTGCAATCACATCTTACCGACAGGCGAAATTTGCTTTAGACATGATGAACAGTTCCAAGTTAGACAATAGATATCCTTTTGTTGATGTTTCAGTGAATCTTGCCCGGTCACTTTGCAAGGTAAGAATACTTTCATATGATTTGATAAAGTAAAAAATTTGTATTGCAGAGCAAGAAGCTAAAATCATGTTGTTTACTGTACAATCTCGTGAAAAAAGCTGTTTACTTTGACTTCTATATATGTAACAAACTTGCTGTTCCTTGTGTGGTACTTATGAATCTTGGTTTGGTGGTTGTCCCTTTTGTTCTCCATAAGAACTTCACTTCTTTAATTTATAATCACTGCACTGACTGCAGGCTGGTCTTGCAACTGATGCAGCGCGGGAGTGCGAAGAGTTGAAAACACGAGGTTTGTTAAGTTTTGACTTCAAGCAACAGGAGTTATTTCCTATTTTATCCTGAATTGGACAAACATGCATGGCAAACATATTATTTTGAAGTTATATCTCTCACATGACATATAACATGCAGACTAATAATCTCAAATTTCTAGGGTTGCTGAATGTTGATGGCTTACAGATATATGCTTTTGCATTGTGGAAACTTGGACGGCATGACGAAGCTCTCTCTGTATCAAGAAACTTGGCTGAGAACTTACCTAGTATGAAGCAGGAGAGTGCAACTGGGGCATTGGGATTCATATGCACCTTGGCATACAACATCAGTGGGAAGGATTCTGCAGCTTTAGTCATTCATACACTCCCTGGTCAACCCAGTTATAACAGAGAGTTGAAATTCATCATCTCTGCATTAGATGCTTTGCAGCCGAACAAGCGTTTTCAGCTACCTCACTTGAGTACGCCTCCTAGACTTACACCCTACGAGGTGATGAGTGAAGTCCACTCAAATATTGCTCTGGGGAAGGCAGTAAGTAGTAAAAAACATTGGTATTCTGTGGATTTTGTTATTGTTTTCTTGGACTACGTTAGTTTTACTAATATAGATTAAATTTCACTTGCAGATTGGAGGGGAATTAAATAACTGTTTAGGGGTCGAGGGTGGTTTGTCTTACCTGAAAAAGGTTCTGCACATGTATCCTGACTGCTGTTTAGTAAGGTAACAATTTTGCCTGGAACAATAAGACTTGATTATATTGGTCATAATATCGCCTTTGTTGCATGCTGCAGAAATCATCTAGGATCTCTGCTGCTGTCCGGTGGAGATTGGACTGCTTCTCACAAAGCAGTAAGGGTTACTTCATTGTCCCATGGGCACACATCCAGTAGGGGCCTAAGGTCTCCACATCAAATTCAAGCATGTGCAAACAGTGTCTTGCTATGCAACTTGCACTTCTTATCCAAAGTTCTCATTCCCAACATGTGAAGACCAGTACCTAAGTCGATACAATGCAATATGCAACCTGCAAAGGTATGTCTTCCAACTTACTACAGGGACAACATAATTATTTGACTTTGGTTGGCAAACTAAGTGTTGAACTTTTTTTGAAGGTTGGTCCATCAGGAACCATGGAACCAAGATGCACGGTACCTGCTTGTACTTGCTATTTTCCAAAAAGCACGCGAAGAAAAGTACCCCAAACATATTTGTACCACTTTGAAGAGGCTGATTTTACAAGTTCTGTCTAGCAGAAGCAATTCACCAGAGCATAATTTTTTTCTTTATGAGAAGTACTTGCTACTTCTTTTGTCTTCAGAGATTAGTTTGCAATCTGATGACTATGAAACTGCATCGCTCAAGCTATAGATGCTCTAAGAGTTACTTTTCCAAGTGCGGATGCTTTCTTTGCACACTTGCAACTGTGTCGGGCTTATGTGGGGCAAGGCGATCTTTCAAACTCCAGGAAGGAGTACATGAAATGCTTGCAGAACCGGACAAATACTGAGATTGGGTGGGTAATGCTCAAGCAACTTGAATCTCTATGTTCATTCAGCTGTGGCTCTGATGAAATAGAGATAAATCTCAAAGAGTGCATTGAAAGGAAGGGTGGCAACCAATCAAAGTGGGCATCACTTTTTAATCTAGCATGTGCCCAGTCCTCTATGCGAGACGAGGACTTTGCAAGTGCTGAAAAAGCTCTTGAACAGGCATGTGCTGAAAAGGATGCTGATAGCTGCATCTTGTTTCTCAATGGTAAGCCAGTTTGTTATATTTTCTGCTTGTTAGGTAGCTCGTTTTAACTGTCAGTTTGCCCTGAAACACTTTCTTATTTCTACATGGACTTGCATTTTGTAGTTGATTGTGCTGTTACCTCCAGTAAACATCTATTTTGCAATCTACTTAAGAACCTTTGAGAAAATAATCTTTCTTTGTCCAGTGATTTGTTTATCACCTGGTTTACTGGTAGTGAGTATTAACAGTTGGCATTGTGGCCTTACCTTTGCATTGTCAGTTGTATCACACCAACTGTCATATGTTGCTAGGCTAGTGAAAAAAGATTGTTCTGCTTCAAATCTATTCACTAGAATGACTAAGTAGATGATCAGCTATCACTTTCCTTTGCATGTTATTTGGGGAGGTAGAATTCATCCAGTCCAATGTGATGTGAAGATCACTGCCTACACATTTTATGCTACTTTATACTACTTCTACGTTAGTTTAGTACAAATCCGGAATAGTAGATATGTTTGCTTCTTTTCTTGCTGTCACTGTGTGCTGAATCGAAACCATCCTGGCAGGTGCCATGTATATGGAAATTGCCAGGAGGTATGCAGCTCCTCAATTTATAGCCCGTGCCGCTTCGAGCCTCAGAAAGGCACAGCAGAAATCTCAAGCTATAGTGCCCATCATATCGCTCCTATTGGCCCAAGCAGAAGGCAGCCTCGGTTCCAAAGCCAAGTGGGAGAAAAACCTTCGCCTCGAATGGTTCTCATGGCCTCCAGGTCTGAAACTGAAACCTCAAAGCTTCACTTCCTGAAATTTTCTCATTTTATTTTATTTTATGGTGTCCTGCTTTTCATTCGCACAGAACTGCGGCCTGCGGAGCTCTACTTCCAAATGCATCTGCTGGCGAGCCAGTCGACAGCACCGGCAGCTCCTCAGCAGAAGCAGCAGCAGCAGTTGGTGGAGACGATGCAGAGCCCCGGGGTGTGGCTTCTCAGGGCGATACACCAGAACCCTTCGTGCTCCAGGTACTGGAAGGCCTTGCTGCAGCTTGTGTACGTGTAAACTCTCGACCCGGAAGCCACAACCCTCTTGCAGTTGTAGCTGACACGGACGAAGCGAATCCGTTAGCGCAGCTGTAGCGTAATTGTGTTTAACGTAGTGGTAGACTTAATTTGGGTGAGTTGATGAGGTGCCCTCTATCCCCAACATGTATTTTGTTGTTGTAAACTTTTTTTCTCTGATATTTCCCTCTAATAGTAGCTGGGAGTTGAGATTGCATGCAAACCGGGCTGTCATTTTATCCAAAATTCTAACTATTCCATTGTCTGAGAACTCTATCCTATACTATAGTGCATGTTGTTTCTGTCATGCTAGCCCTGTTTGCGATGCGTTTGGTTGCCAGCATGATTTTTGGCCACTTTGCATCCGTGGCTTTCTAAGGGCTGGTCCTGAAAAAACGTGACTTGAGCCATGTTGTGCATATAGTTTGGTTAGAGGGAGAGGTTGCCAACAGTGCGACAACAATGTTCACGGCTGCGGCGACGAGGGAGAGGGAGAGGTTGAAAATCACCTACATCAAGCACAGCCTAGTAGTAGTGACGACGACGGAGTTCATGACGAGAAGAACATGAATATGTGGAGTCTATATACGTTTATAGGTCAGTACAAAATCTGCTCATATACGACCTTCGAAACAGAAAACTTACAACACGAAAGTTGTACGGAACGTTGAGTTAAAGTTACACGTCAAAGGATATCTCAAATGGTCTCAGAGGATATCTCATATGGTCGACCGAGTACGACGAATTTGTCAAAATTCGTCGAAAAAAGGGGCAAACAACAGTCCGAAATTGAGAAGGTACAGTCGACTAAACTCGAAACTGAGCATGGAAATGAAACCTACTCATCGTGAAGGGGTTCGTTGCATAGAAAAAAAAATTCTTACGAAACAAGCGGAAGAAATCCAACAGATCTAGATATATTAGATGAAGGTAGCGAGAAGGAGATCCAATCTTCTTACCCTCGAAGAACAACCAAGCATGTTTGTCGAGGCAAGGGTTGGCTAGTCGATCCCCGCAACCGTGAGGAGATGTATTATCCTTCGAGATCCAGTCCGATGAAGTGCCGCACGAACAGCACCTCCACGGTATCCACACGTACAACTTGATGAAGACTTCTTCTTCTTGATCCCGCAAGCGAGGAAGAAGTGGCTCGTGAGATCCCAGCAGCACGATGGCGTGGTGGAGGTTCTCCGCGGACAGGGCTTCGCCAAGCCGTGTACACGAGAGAGAGAGAGGAGGGAGGAGGGAGGAGGGGTGGTGCAGCTAGGGTTATGGGGTGCCACGACCCAGCCCTCCCCTCCTCCTTATATAGGCGTGGGGGGCAGCCTTTGCCCCTCCCCCAAGCCCTAGGGCCGGTGGCCAAGGGGGGGAGACTTGCCCCCCAAGGCACCCGTAGGGTTTGAGGCCCTTTTCACTTGTTTGGCCGCATGGGCCTTGGGGGGCTGGTGCGGCCAGCCCATGTGGGCTGCTGCACCTCCCCTCGGTCCATGTTGGTCCTTCCTGGTTCGTGGGACCTGATGACCCACAAGTATAGAGGATTTATCGTAGTACTTTCGATAAGTAAGAGTGTTGAACCCAACGAGGAGAAGAAGGTGTTGACAAGTAGATTTCAGCAAGGTTTCACTGCAAGCACTAAAAGAGAAATATTTTTAGAGTTTTGATATAAAGAACAAATAAAGAACAAGTAAATAAAAGAGTGCTACAATAGTTGCAGCAAATAGCCCAATCCTTTTAGGCTCAAAGGACAGGCTGGTTGTGTTACTTATAATGATTAAAACGTTCTCGAGTACACATGGGAACTTCTGCCTAGTCATTTTCATTGCACGCCGGCAATTAATCTTCAACGTTTTGATAGACTGCTGTGTGGGTGGACCTATGCTAATGCACCGCCCTTACTTGGACAAATACATACTTGTGATTAAACCCCTTGCAAGCATCCGCAACTACAAGAAAATAATTAAGATAAAAACCTAACCAAAGCCTTAAACTCTGAGATCCTACACTCCCTAGTGCACTAGTTCGCGAATTGGGGGTTTAGGTTTCTGTCACTCCTGCAACCCTACCATAGGCAAACTAAATACACCATGCATTCCCCTAGGCCCTTTGAAAGGTGAAGTATCATGTAGTCGACGTTCACACGATACCACTAGAGGAATAACACCACAACACAAATCAAACCATTAAATATTACTCAACATTATGCAATTACTAGCAACTAGGCTTTCCCCATGTTCTAAAGAACCAAACGAACTACTCACAAGACATCATATAGATCATGATCAGAGGTGGTATGAATATGGGCAACAATCTGATTGTAATGATAATTCACCGATAAAACTCTCAAACATCAACTACAAGTGGTAATCAACGCCCGGGATACGATTCCGATGAACTAATAGCAACACAATGATAATTGTTACAGCGAGATGAGATGGGATGACGGCGGTGATGATGGTGCTGATGGTGGAGACGATGTTGATGATGATCCCGATGATGCTTGGCGTGATGGCGATGACGATGGCGGCGATTCCCCCCCTCCGGGAGGGAAATTCCCCGGCAGTTCTCTCCCTGCCGGAGCTCTTCTTCTCTCTGTCTGGTTTCCGCCTCGTGGAGGCGGCGGAAAAATTATTCGTTGATACCCCCGATGGTTTTAGGTCAAAGGGAAGTAATACGCCGAAGGGGAGCTGGAGGGGGGCCACAGGGGCCAGGGCGGGTCCCACCCGCGACCTAGGGTGGACCCGCGGTAGGGGGCCGCCCCTGCTCCCTGGAGCTCGCCTCCGTGTGCCCTTTTGGCTCCTTGACTTATTTCCCAAAATATTTATCTCCGAATTTTTCTGGAATTTTTGGAGCTTCCGACGTCAGGTATCTTGATAGGTACTTTTCCAGCTGATTCCGGGCTCCGGCAGATGCATCCCCAATAATGGCAAAACATGCAAAATAAGGTAAAATAACATAAGTATTGCATCATAATATGAAATATATCAATGAATAAAGGTAAATTATGATGTAAAATAGTGATGCAAAATGGACGTATCAACTCCCCCAAGCTTAGACTCCGCTTGTCCCCAAGCGAAAACTGAGCTCGGTAAACATGACCACAGGTTTATGGAGTGAAGTGTCGATAAATAAAGAATACGAACATGAAGCATCATTATTTACTCATCAAACACAAATATATTTTAAACAGCAACCTTTCTCTCATAAGGCTTCTCGAAGACAAGTAATGTAACTATAACATGTTAAGGTGAAGTAAAACAGAAACTTATTAAGCAATGGCAAACTGAGACTTCGCTCAAGAGGCAATTATACTTGTCAGCTCATATTTCAAGAAAGATCCATTTAAATGCTTCAACCATCAAGTCATCTTTCCACGAGTTGCAAATCATCAAGGCTGTATTCTTATGATAGAAGAGTTAGAACTGACATAAGAAAAATGAACAACTATCATGAGACATAAAAGACACAAATGTAGATATCATACTTGCTAACATCATAGGTCAACACTATAAGTTTGCTTGTGGAAGATATAAGGAAAAAGGAAAACTGACTCAACATTAAAAGTAAAAGAAAGGCCCTTCGCAGAGGGAAGCAGGGATTAGTCATGTGCTAGAGCTTTTATTTTTATAAAACAAAAGTAAAAACAATTTTGAGACATGCATGCTTTCGTCAACGACTTCATAACAGAGAAGCTATCTAGTCCCCCATAACAAGCAAGGCTTTTAGACTTGTGAGAGCAGCTGGTTTTTAGAGGAGCGAGTACGCTCCTCTTTCTCCTTGGTTTCACCACTGTCCAATGTTTAGAGCCGATTTCTCAGATTTTCATTGCGCGGAGTAGAATGTTGAGTTATATTTATATTTTGCTTAAGCTGCTCTCGGGTTGATTCAAGCGAAGACGTAATCCATCGACACGGGGTGAAAGGAGGGAGATGACCTTGCTCGTCACAGGTTATATCTAGCTCTCCACTGCTCCCTCATGAGCTTAAAAACAGAGGCACAAAAAGGAGTATTTTGAATTTTTAAAGATAGCACATGGCAAATTTACTTGGAATGGCAAGAAATACCATGCATAGGTAGATATGGTGGACTCAGCTGGCAACATAGTTTGGCTTTGGGATTTGTATGCACGAGTGAACCATACACTCAGTACGAATCTTTGGGCTTAGAAAAGAAGGTATTTGAAGCAAACATACAATGTTGAGAGATGTAAACCAAATATGTTATCTAGAACAATATACCAAACATGCAACACAAAGCTTATCATCACTGTCAAATAAATCTAATATAAAAGTATGCAAGCTAGAGGGTTCACAAGCATGTAAGATATAAAGGATAGTATATTTGCAATCAAATTCCTCTTCTCTACTCAAGCATCAATGTAATTATTGCAAGTTAAACAAAGTCATCCTTGCCAATACCGAATGAACTTCTACTCATACACCCAATGTCAAATGATCACTTACCACAAGACCAACAGATGAGAGAGATTGCCATAGTAAAATATAAAGTGTAGAAGAATATAAGATGCTTCTCATTTATATTCCATTATAGAAAACCACACACCAACGGATACAAAGAACTCACAAGGAGCGACAAGACACATTGCAAAACCATACTACATGATAACTTCTCTACTCATGATACGACTCACATGACTAAGAAAATAAAAGATAAAAGATAAAGATACCGGGGCACTCCCCAAGCTTGAACAAGCCAAGGGAGTGCCATTACCCAATAGACGAATCACTCCCTCGGAGGAGACGGTAGTACCATATTGAGAGGTGTCAGAAAATACTGAAGACGTCGGCGGAGCTCGAGATTCTCCGCCTCCAATATCGCAACTTCCGCTTTCAAGCAACGAAACTGCTCGCAGAACTGATCGGTCACTCTATGAGCCTCCGCCAACAATGGAGCAATGTGGGGATCCTGCTGCTGTGGCACCGTCCCTGGAACATCATGAGAATAAGCACGTTGAGGGTTAATAGATCCCACAAAAGTAGGATTGCCTGCCCTTGGATTCCTAGTTCTTCCTCCCGGCTGACGTGATGCTGCCCTTCTCACTTCTTCCCACACGTTGCGCTCCAGTTCCGCCTTCCTGGCGGCGATGTCCGCATCTGTCGCTGATGCATGTAAAATGCATACATGAACTTTGCATTATATTACTTATATTTCAATCATATTTGTATCATATAAGGGTTATATCATTGTTTTATAATGATTTTGGGAAGATTTCACAGTTTTCCTAATTTTCTGGAATTAATCCTACACTGGCAGAAAACCCTATTTTCTATATTTTGATGTTTTAGGGACCCAAACGACGTCCAAATGACCTGAAAATTTACGAGCATCATTTTTTGGAAGGAAGAAAGCGTAGGAGCGAAGGATGCGAAAAAGTGGAAGCCCGAAGTCCAAAAGAGGGGGGCCCACGTGTCTAGATTCCTTGGCCGCGTGGAACCCACCAATTTGGCCCTCGTGGCTCCGTTGCCGTCGATCTTTCTTCCCGAAGCTTCCTTTTGACCAAAAAAAACGACTATAAAAATAGTCCCCCGACGTTTTCCAGAAGGAGGCGGCGGAGAAACACAAAACCACGAAACAGGAGACAGAAGGCTGCCGCCGGAGAAGATCGGAGGGGGGAAACGCCGCCGGAATCACCTCCGGAGGTCTCCTCCATCCCCCCTCCGGAGTCTCCATCAACACCACCATCAAGACCAGCACCATCTCCATCACCATCTTCGTGATCCACTTCATCCCCCTCATAGTTTGAGATTGTTCGAACCCTAGCTATTGTTTAAGTACTATTCTACATGTTTGTGAATTGCTACTTGTCATTGTTTTGTGGGGAGATAATATTTTCAGATTATGTTGTACCACTTGTACCAGTGAATCATATCATGTCTTAGCGTTGTGAGTTGTTCTTTCATGTTCCCGGGGGCATAGGATGAATTGGCAATGATTTTTATATGACATGTGTTGGTATTTTGTCTAGTTTGTATCTTTGATGTAATTCTATGATGGTGTTGTGCGAACGTCGACTGCACATCACTTCACCTATATGGGCTCATAGGAGAACACCGTAATGTAACGGAGCGAGGAAGACTTTAGAGGACACGTAAACCTGAGACCGAATCATGAAGTTGCATTATGAGGGTATTAGTATCGGGGACCTTAAAGATTAATGCTATGGTGGGACTTTATGTCTTAATAATTCTTGTGCAGTCATTTACTTGGCCACATGATCCATCATAAGAGGTTTAGTTTATTTATTTAGCTATACCTAATTATGGCTCCGTCCAAAGAAGATTAAAACTTGACAAAATGTTTACCTTGTTGTTCTACAAATATTTATGCCATGAAGTCTAGGTAGCCCTTAGGAACGTTTTCCACTTATAAGAAACACACACTTGAGCTTGTCCTCTTGCTGCATAGAGGATTGGGCTTTCTCTCTATGAGATCTTTTACTTGTCATATTTTATTTTCAGCTTTTTACTTTATTGCAAACTCTACACCAAAAACCCAAAAACACTTGCATCATTTAGTCATTTTAGTTTGTCTAGTGCATAGATAATAAGAGACGTGACACTCTTATTTGAGAGGATAAATACTTATAACTTCTAGTCCTCGTGGGATCGATACTATAATTACACATTGAAGATTTCAACAATCCACTATACTTGTGGGTATCAAGACGTTTTCTGGCGCCGTTGCCGGGGAGTGTAGCGCTTAAATTTTTATTCTTGGTTGCACTAGATTTTTATTTTCAGTTTTGCATATACTCTAGTTTACTTTCAGTTTTGCATTTAGTTTAGTTTTACTTTCAGTTTTGCATTTATCAAAAAACAAAAAAACTAAAAAAATGGAAAACTATTATGAAAACGCCATGATAGCTGCTGAATTTAGAAAATCAAATGAAGGGAAAAGATTAGGAGGCTACATAGAGCTTCTAAATAAAATTGCTAGTACATTGCTTAATTTTCATGAGGAAGAAATTTGTTGCTCTGAATACTGTAGACACTTTGAATTCCAATAAAGATGAACCTGTTATTGCAACTTATCATACTTGGAATTATGCTCACTTAGGGATGGAAGAAGTAGAGCAATTTGTTATTTTTATGGCAGCCTATGAATTATACACCTTCATTGATAAACATGAAACCTGCCCTATAGCTTCTCAATTTAATTTTTTTATTGCCACTCTCCTTGATCTCTGCATACTTGAATTTAATGAAAATATCTATGTTGTTGACACAAGGAAGAGAGCTGCCCAAGAAAGCTCTAATGTTCAGGAAGAAGATGATGAAAACATAACATTGGAAGAGGAAGTATGTGAAGAAGAGGATAAAAACCTAAGCTTGGGGATTCCCATGCAGCCCCAAGAGGAGGACAATGAAGAGCAAAAGGATGAAGGAAATGATGAACAACTAGAGAATGAAGAGAGGAAACATCCACCTTCACCACCTATGGATGAGGGTAACACTCAAGATTTTGTTGATGATAAACTTTGCTTTTATGATTCTAATGATGAGGAAGAATATCAACCTATGCCTAATGAGAACATTATTGATAATAATTTTAAAAATGATGAGGAGTATGGTTTAGACATGCTATATGATAATGCTTTAGATGATGGTCCTATGCTTATTGATAATCCTCCATGTTTAGTTGTTACTACTTTATGTGAGGATAAAAATGATATACTTGCTGCTTGTGATAATACTCTCACTCATGAGAGTCCTAATTTTATTTCTGAACTCTCCTATTCACACCATGGAGGAGAAGCTTTTATATGTTGAAAAGTACTTATGTGGGCTGAAATCATCTTGCACTAATAACCATTTCACCCATAACCATCATGTTTATGGTGCTTCTTGCAATTATTTTGAGAGAGGAAAACATACTAATAGCTCACATGATAGTTTTAATAATCCTCTATATGTTCCTAAGTTTGCAAAGTTGCACCAATCTAATATTTGTTTTATCACATTTGCTTCCACTACTTGCAACTATTATGAGAGAGGAAGAAAGACTTATCTTTATGTTTCTATGTTATTTAAAATGCAATCTACTGAGCATTACGTGCATTGGTTACCACAATATTGTTGTTATTTATTCATATATAAAATGCCAATGCATAGGAAAAGAGTTAGACTTAAAAGTTAATGGTTTAATGTTTTGTGGTGTGCTCTTTATGCTTTTATTTCCTATTCAGTTTGGGCACACCTTTATATCTTGATAACTTGCAAAATAAATTTACCTACTGATTTATAACAATTAGTTTAAGATTTTCACTTTATATAAAATTTGGGAAAGTAAATGAGAAGGATGAGTAATGGAGATGTTGGGGTCGACCTTGAACATGTGTTGTTCATGCCAATGGAACCATTGCAAATTCCTATCATTAAATTTTTTCCCAAAGCTAAAACCAAATAAAAAGAGTGTTTATGTTGTATATATTTGCATCTTCTTTTGCCTTTTTGCTAAATCAAAAACAACAAAAATATTTCCTTTCTTCTTTGTTAGTTTCTCTTGAATTTTCTTGGTTATTTTTGTTTCTTTTTTATTTCTTCAGTTTGATTTTTGGTTTTTGAGTCAAGGTGCTTGTTTACTACTGTAACAACACCTTTGTATCTTATTTTTCATCTTTATGGCAAGAATAACCTCTTTTGAGAGGTAGGATTAAACAATAGTGATTTGCTGTCCAGAAAACAGATTTGTAAGGTCCATTGCGAAAAATGTATAATATCTCAGAAGAGGAATTTTAACTTGATATTTTACAACAGAAATATTCAGTTATTAATACACATTTCATTAGTTCAAAATTTTCTGATTTGAGCAACGTAAGTGTCTCTGAAAATTCACTCTTTACGGGCTGTCCAGTTTTTGACAGATTATGTCTTTATTTTGCATTACTCTCATTACTTGTGTTTTGTGCGGTTCTATTGATCAAAGAGCAATACACAACCATAGTAATATTATCTAATGTGTAGAATCAACTCATGATATGTCTTTTCTGTACCTATGAGGATTTCATTTATGGAGACACTAACCCCTCTAATCAAGTTTTATGTTGAGTTTTGTGTAAAGAGAATTTTTCAAGTAGAAGAGTTGAGGGTGATAAACAAAGATCAAGAGGGACAACCACTCAAGCTTGGGGATGTTACCCCTAGGCTCACCATACATATATAAAAAAGTACACGAATTTAAGCTTGGGGATGCCAAGCCACCTCACTCCAACCATCTTGATAACAAGTAAGAAGCCTAGCTATATGGCTATAAAGGAAGCCCTTTACGGGAGGCAACCCGGTTGTTTTTATTTTTGATTTTATTTGTGTCCTCTTGCAGTAACAAGAGACTTAGTTTTTATTTTAGTTTCTGGAATTATTAATAAAGTGCCAAGTTTTACCTATTTTGGTATGAAAAAGTTGCTATTTGCATTTGAAGATTTTATTCCAGCATGAATCTGTGCACGGTATAATTTTTCATTCCTAATCTGTAAATACAAATGAGCTCATATTTTTACTGTAACTGCAACTTTTCATCCTCTGTATGCATTAATTTTTTACAGAATTTTTAGAAATGTTGAAGTCGGGTAGAAAAATGCGTTTCGCTGCTGCTAATTTTCTGGACAGATTCTGTCCCATATTGTTTGATGCATTCTTTAAACTTTTAAACCTGAATCTTGTTGATCCAATTAAGTTTATGAGTAGGCATAAAACATTATACACTCTCTGGACATTCATATGAATTTTTGTCTAAGGATTATATGCAGCAAGTAATGCATTTATCTATCACTACTAATGTCACCCCATAGAATAGAAATGGGAGAAACAATGTTTTGAAGTAGTTTCACAGGGATTAGAGGAGATGCACCAAGAGCTATACAAGGATGGTGAAGATCATAAGCTTGGGGATGTGAAGACAACCCCACTGGACCTACACACTCTCTGTTTGCACACGTCTAACTTCTGTTTTTCGATCAATACACTTTATCGCATAAACTTGGAGCATCTTTTGTTTGCTTGTTATGTTAGTTTAGTTTTTGTTTTGAGACCACCACTATCATTTATATATGAGAGAGCTACTGAAAGTTTGGGTTGAATAAAGTTGGATGCTATTAAAAATATTGGGATAGGGATGTTTATGTTGATTTAAAAAGATACATATAGCTGCATAATTCATATGTTTTTAATGAGTATCAATTTGCAAGTGTTTTATCAAGAGCTATCTTATATTCATGTTGAGATGCTGAATGGTACTTTACTTGGTTTAACATGAATTGATTAGTTCTATGGACACTTGTGCATGCATTTAGACGGTCAACTTTCTCCCTTTTGCTAGCCCAAAAATCCCAACAAGTAAAAACTTGTTTTCCAACACCTTGAACCAAAGTTTTTCCAGTGAGTACACCATATCTACCTACTAGCTTTATGCTATTCCGAGTATGTTTATCATGTTACTTTGTATTATATATACCTCTGAATTAAAATGCTTATGTTATTGATTGTTATGGGAGAAATTTGGTTAAATAGCTCTCACACCTTACTATTGCACTTAATACACATGAACCATTGTGATTAAAATTATGAAGTTGTGAGTTTGACAAGAGTCTTGGTTGCTAGTTAGCCCAAATGTGCTGTCACATGGCAAGCTTTCAACATTGCACTAAATTATATTTAGTTGATATCATGTACTTTTGTTTATGGATGCTTATCATGGTGCCAAATAAATGTGGAAATTTAGTAGGTTTAAGTAATTGTATAAATGGCTAGAGAGATACCTGGGCCGCTAATCTAAGCCATGCTGTCATGGTGGAAATTTACTTACATGCTATGTGAACCTTTAGTGATACACCTCACAATAAAAAGCTATACCAATAGTAAATAAAAAGGGTGTTGAGATTGTTCCTTATGTTTGTTTGTCTTGTCATTTTGACATGGGCTTGTTCCATGTCTTGGGACAAGAGGTACCCCAATTGACCCTCTTAATGACGCTATTATACAATGCTTTTGCTTGAACTTGCTTTGTATCCCAAGTTGAGTAACACCATGGTGTAGGTACTCATATTCAAGGGGCATGAAACTCTCAACCATTTCTTTGTCAAGCACACTACTCATATTTGCTTTCACTTTAAACTTTAATCATTCAATATGCTATGATAAGGGGTAATGAGAGCTTGATACCAATGAGTACCACATTGCAAACATTAACTTACGTAGAAGTATTTGGAAGTTAGATGAAACTTGTTCATATTTGTACCTCTACTCATAGATATCTATCCAAAGTGTCCACCTTTTATATTTAGTTTTATATAAGCATACTCTATGACCATTATAGGATGTTTTTACTTTTCATTATGCATACATGTGGTCCATAGTACTTTCTTCTATGTTACACTTTGTGAATTATCATTGAACATCCTTGCATTGAATATCTGATATCACTTCATAATTTATCTTGTATATTTCTACTCCTTTAAAGAATGAATCATTTGACTTTATGTAGCAATAGTAATCATCTTTGATATCCATTGAAAGTCTTAAAATGCAAAGTCCATGTTAGTTTTATCACCTTCATACTCGAGGACGAGTATAGGTTAAGCTTGGGGGATGTTGATGCATGTAAAATGCATACATGAACTTTGCATTATATTACTTATATTTCAATCATATTTGCATCATATAAAGGTTATATCATTGTTTTATAATGATTTTGGGAAGATTTCACAGTTTTCCTATTTTTCTGGAATTAACCCTGCACTGGCAGAAAACCCTATTTTCTATATTTTGATGTTTCAGGGACCCAAACGACGTCCAAATGACCTGAAAATTTACGAGCATCATTTTTTGGAAGGAAGAAAGCGTAGGAGCAAAGGATGCGAAAAAGTGGAAGCCCGAAGGCCAAAAGAGGGGGCCCACGCGGCCAGATTCCTTGGCCGCGTGGGACCCACCAATTTGGCCCTCGTGGCTCCGTTGCCGTCGATCTTTCTTCCCGAAGCTTCCTTTTGACCTAAAAATGACTATAAAAATAGTCCCCTGACGTTTTCCAGAAGGAGGCGGCGGAGAAACACAAAACCACGAAATAGGAGACAGAAGGCTGCCACCGGAGAAGATCGGAGGGGGGAAACGCCACCGGAATCACCTCCGGAGGTCTCCTCCATCCCCCCTCCGGAGTCTCCATCAACACCACCGTCAAGACCAGCACCATCTCCATCACCATCTTCGTGATCCACTTCATCCCCCTCATAGTTTGAGATTGTTCGAACCCTAGCTATTGTCTAAGTACTATTCTACATGTTTGTGAATTGCTACTTGTCATTGTTTTGTGGGGAGATAATATTTTCAGATTGTGTTGTATCACTTGTACCACTGAATCATATCATGTCTTGGCGTTGTGAGTAGTTCTCTCATGTTCCTGGGGGCATAGGATGAATTGGCAATGATTTTTATATGACATGTGTTGGTATTTTGTCTAGTTTTTATCTTTGATGTAATTCTATGATGGTGTTGTGCGAACGTCGACTGCACATCACTTCACCTATATGGGCTCATAGGAGAACACCGTAATGTAATGGAGTGAGGAAGACTTGGGAGGACACGTAAACTTGAGACCGAATCATGAAGTTGCATTATGAGGGTATTAGTATCGGGGACCTTAAAGATTAATGCTATGGTGGGACTTTATGTCTTAATAATTCTTGTACAGTCATTTACTTGGCCACATGATCATTATGGCTCCGTCCAAAGAAGATTAAAACTTGACAAAATGTTTACCTTGTTGTTCTAGAAATATTTATGCCATGAAGTCTAGGTAGCCCTTGGGAACGTTTTCCACTTATAAGAAACACACACTTGAGCTTGTCCTCTTGCTGCATAGAGGATTGGGCTTTCTCTCTTTGAGAGCTTTTACTTGTCATATTTTATTTTCAGCTTTTTACTTTATTTCAAACTCTACACCAAAAACCCAAAAACACTTGCATCATTTAGTAATTTTAGTTTGTCTAGTGCATATATAATATGAGAGGTGACACTCTTATTTGAGAGGATAAATACTTATACCTTCTACTCCTCGTGGGATCGATACTATACTTACACATTGAAGATTTCAACGATCCCCTATACTTGTGGGTATCAGTCGCCTAGTTCATGAAGTTACCGTGGTTGATGTCCTGCTGGATCTGGCAAAGGTGCCTTGCTGCGTAATATTCCCCGCTAGATCCGCAAGAAGACATCTAGGTGGAGAATTTCGAGACCCTGCCAAGAAAAGGTCGGAACGAAAACACGACGAGAAACACAGGATACGCTCCTCGAAAAATTCGAAGATAACGAGACTAGGCGGAGTCGGAGGCGGTGTCCAGGGGCGGGTCCCCACCGCGGCCAAAGGTGGGGCCGCGGCCGAGGGTCGCCCTACCTCCTGGACTCCGTCTCGTACTCCGCCCGATCTCCAAATTTTCCTAATTTTCTAAAATTAAATAATATAAATTTTCTGGAATTTTCCGAGACACTTTCTTTACCAAAACAGTTACCTATTCGTTTTCTGACTCTGGAGTCTTCCGGTATTTGGTTTCAATAAATTCTTCCAGAGAGACCACTTGAATAACATCGGCATCTTTCTCCAAAGGATTACCGGAGATATAGTGCTTGAGTCGCTGACCATTCACCACTTGAGGCTTGTCTCCGTCAAGACTGTTAATCTTTATAGCACCGGAACGATAAACTTCCTCAATAATGAATGGTCCTTCCCATTTAGAGAGCAACTTGCCTGCAAAAAAAAAATCTGAGACGAGACCTATACAAAAGCACTTTGTCACCAACATTAAATTCTCTTTTCAAAATTCTCTTATCATGCCATCTCTTTACTTTTTTCTTAAACAAACGAGCATTCTCATAAGCTTCATTTCTCCATTCTTCCAAAGAACTTAATTTAAGCAATCTAGTTTTACCGGCAAGAGTAGGGTCAGAATTAAGTTGTCTAACAGCCCAATAAGCTTTATGTTCTAATTCAAGAGGCAAATGACATGCCTTCCCATAAACCATTTTATAAGGAGACATGCCCATAGGATTTTTATAAGAAGTTCTATAAGCCCATAAAGCATCATTAAGTTTTTTAGACCAATTTTTCCTAGACTTTTTAACGGTCTTTTGCAATATTAGCTTAATCTCTCTATTAGTTAACTCAACTTTCCCACTAGTTTGAGGGTGATAAGGTGAAGAAACTCTGTGATTAACATCATATTTAGCTAAAACCTTTCTAAAAGCACCATGAATAAAATGGGACCCTCCATCTGTCATAAGATATCTAGGCACACCAAACCTAGGGAAAATAACTTCTTTAAGCATTTTTAGAGAGGTCTTATGATCAGCACTTTTAGTTGGTATAGCTTCTACCCATTTAGTAACATAGTCTACAGCAACAAGGATGTGAGTATTGCCATGCGAAGTGGGAAAAGGACCCATAAAATCAAATCCCCAACAATCAAAAGGCTCAATAACAAGAGAATAATTCATAGGCATTTCATTACATCTACTAATGTTACCAACCCTTTGACACTCGTCACAAGACGAAACAAACCTTTTAGCATCCTTAAATAAAGTAGGCCAATAAAAACCTGATTGAAGAACCTTATGTGCAGTCCTTTCTCCTGTGTGATGTCCTCCATAACCACTGTTGTGGCACTTCCTCAATACTTCCTCCTGTTCATGCTCAGGAATACATCTCCTCAAAATTCCATCAATCCCCTCCTTATATAAATGTGGGTCATCCCAAAAGTAGTGCCTCAAGTCATAGAAGAATTACCTTTTCTGTTGATAAGTAAAGCTTCGAGGCAAAACTTTGAAACGATGAAATTAGCATAATCAGCATACTAAGGAGCGTCATGAGAGGTTACCTTAACGACAGCAAGTTGTTCATAAGGAAAACTATCATTTAAAGGGATAGAATCATGAGGTATATTTTCCATTCTAGATAAATTATTAGCTACAGGATTATCTGCACCTTTTATATCAACAATATGCAAATCAAACTCTTGCAGCAAAAGCACCCATCTAATAAGCCTAGGCTTAGCATCTTTCTTCTCCATAAGGTACTTAATTGCAGCATGATCAGTATGAATAATTACTTTAGAATCTACAATGTATTGTCTAAATTTATCACAAGCAAAAACAACTGCTAAAAATTCCTTTTCAGTAGTTGCATAATTCTTTTGAGCACTATATTTTTGAAGTTTTACTAGCATAATGAATGACATTTAACTTCTTATCAATTCTTTGGCCAAGAATAGCCCCTATAGCATAATCACTAGCATCACACATAATCTCAAAGGGTAAATTCCAATCAGGCGGTTGGACTATAGGAGCGGTGATTAAAGCTTTCTTAAGTATTTCGAAGGCTTCCTTACAATCTTCATCAAGAACAAATGGAACATCCTTTTGAAAAAGATTAGTAAGAGGCCTCGAAGTCTTAGAAAAGTCTTTAATAAACCTCCTATAAAAACCAGCATGACCAAGGAAACTACGAATACCTTTGATGTCCCTTGGATAGGGCATCTTCTCAATTGCTTCAATTTTAGCCTTATCAACTTCAATTCCTCTCTCAGAAATTTTATGTCCAAGCACTATGCCTTCATTCACCATAAAGTGACACTTCTCCCAGTTGAGAACAAGATTAGTCTCCTCACATCTCTGTAAAACTTTATCAAGATTATAGAGACAATTGTCGAAAGAAGTTCCATAGATGGAGAAATTGTCCATGAAGACTTCCACAATTTCGTCACAAAAGCCATGAAAAATAGTAGACATGCATCTCTGAAAAGTAGCAGGTGCATTACACAAACCAAAAGGCATACATCTATAAGCATAAGTTCCATAAGGACAAGTAAAAGTAGTTTTTTCTTGATCTTCATATTTAACAGCAATTTTAGAGAAACCAGAATACCCATCAAGAAAACAAAAGTGAGTGTTCTTAGACAATCTTTCAAGCATTTGATCAATAAAAGGCAAAGGATAATGGTCTTTTCGAGTATCCTTATTAAGCTTCCTATAATCAATGCACATTCTATATCCTACAACCGTCCTCTGAGGAATGAGTTCATTATTATCATTCAACAACAGTCATACCTCCCTTTTTAGGAACACAATGAACAGGACTAACCCATCTACTATCAGCAATAGGATAGATTATACCTGCATCAAGAAGCTTGAGTATCTCATTTCGTACCACATCCTTCATCTTTGGATTTAATCTTCGTTGATGGTCAACAACGGGCTTCGCATCTGGTTCAAGATTAATTGTATGTTGACAAATAGATGGAGAAATCCCTTGAAGATCATCCAAAGTATAGCCCATTGTAGCTCGATGTTTCCTAAGAACCTCCAATAATCGCTCCTCTTTTTTTGCTGAAAGGTTAGAATTGATGATAACAGGATATATTTTCTTCTCATCTAAATATGTATACTTGAGAGTATCTGGGAGAGCTTTAATTCAAAAACAGGATCTCCTTTTGGAGGCGTGGGCGTCCCCAACGATTCCACAGGTAGATCATGCTTTAGAATAGCCGGCTGTCTAAAGAAGACTTCATCAATTTCTTCCCTTTTCTGCATAAACATATCATTCTCGTGCTCCTCCATAAATTGCTGCAAAGGATCGTTAGGAGGCACAACAATAGAAGCAATTCTTTCAATAATAAGGTCCTCATTAGGTAATTCTTTATCATAACAATGTCTAGCAAATTTGGAAAAATTAAATTCGTATGGTTCTCCAGCGAATTGAACAGAGACCTTTTCTTTCTTGAAGTCTATAACGGCACTACACGTATTTAAGAAAGGTCTACCAAATATGATAGGACAAAATTTATCTTTAACTGACCCCAAATCAAGGAAATCGGTTGGATATTTTACCTTACCACATAAGACTTCAATGTCTCTGACAATTCCCACCGGGTGGATGACATCTCTATTAGCCAATTTAATCTCCAAGTCAATATCTTCAAGCTCACATGGTGCAATCTCGCGCTTTATTTCTTGATAAAGTGTATAAGGAATAGCACTTGCACTTGCTCCCATATCACATAGTCCATAATAGAAATCATCACCTATTTTGACAGAAACAACAGGAGTACCAACAACTTTTGCACTCTTATCTTGCCTAACAATGTTAGTAGCAGCATTACAAACATTAATAGAACCTCCATCGACGTTCTCAGTTACAAGATCTTTAACCAAAGCTACTGGAGAGGCAATTTCAAGTTGTTCATCAGGTTCATAAGTTTTTCTTTCACTTTTATTAACCACATTAGCAACAATTGAGTGTTCTTTAATTCTTATAGGAAAGGGTGTTTTTTAAAAGTGAACAGCAGGTAAAACAGATTCAACCTTGTGCACAGGTATATCATTACTAGCAAGCACATCCTTTTTACAAACATCTTTAAAAGGTTCATGGTACTTATTCCACTTTTCTTTTGGGATATTAATATGATCAGCAAAGGATTTATAAAGATCAACAACAATTTGAGAATCGAGCCCAAACTTAGTACTAAGCACATTAAAACATTCAGTTTTCATGAAAGATTTAATGCAGTCATACTCATAATTTATACCTGATTCTTTACCTTTGTCGATCTCCCAATCCTCCGCATTGCGATAAATCTTTTCAATGATATCCCACTTAGCATTAACCTTCTTGTTTGTAAAAGATCCGAGAGAAGAAGCATCAAGCATATCCTTATCACGACGTGATAGCCTTGCATAAAAATTGTTAACAATTATATCATTACGAAGCGCATGATTGGGGCATTTGAGCGTTAGAGATTTCAACCTCCCCCAAGCTTGAGCGATGCTTTCTCCTTCACGTGGCCAAAAGTTGTAAATATAATTTTTATCTTGATGAATTTCATGAAGAGGATAAAATTTAGAATAAAAGAGAGACATAAGCTCTTTCCAATCCATCAAATGAGAATTATCCAGAAGCATATACCAATCCATAGCTTTATCCTTTAATGATATTGAAAATAATTTCCTCATGATTACCTCCCTTGGCATACCTGCAATCTTAAATAGCTCACATAGTTCTTTAATATAAAGCAAATGATAACCCGGATGGACAGACCCATCCCCTGCATAACGATTACTCATAACATGATCAATAATGCCCATAGGTATTTTAAATGGATCGATTTCAGAGAGTGGAGGACTCTTCTCCACCATGGGTGTGGTGGTAGAGTCGCTCCCGAACAACATACTAAGTGAAGAGTGCTCCATAACGAAGCAAAGTAACAAACAGAAATAAAAACAACACCTACAATAAAAGCGTTCCTTACCAATTCCACTTACCAATAGCGCTTCACTCCCCGACAACGGCGCCAGAAAAGAGTCTTGATGACCCACAAGTATAGGGGATCTATCGTAGTCCTTTCGATAAGTAAGAGTGTCGAACCCAACGAGTAGCAGAAGGTGTTGACAAGTAGATTTCAGCAAGGTTTCACTGCAAGCACTAAAAGAGAAATATTTTTGAAGTTCTGATATAAAGAACAAGTAAATAAAAGAGTGCTACAATAGTTGTAGCAAATAGCCCAATCCTTTTAGGCTCGAAGGATAGGCTGGTTGTGTTACTTATAATGATTAAAATGTTCTCGAGGACACATGGGAACTTCTGCCTAGTCATTTTCATTGCACGCCGGTGATTAATCTTCAACGTTTTGATAGAGTGCTGTGTGGGTGGACCAATGCTAATGCATCGCCCTTACTTGGACAAATACATACTTGTGATTAAACCCCTTGCAAGCATCCGCAACTACAAGAAAGTAATTAAGATAAAAACCTAACCACAACCTTAAACTCTGAGATCCTACACTCCCTAGTGCACTAGTTCGCGAATTGGGGTTTAGGTTTCTGTCACTCCTGCAACCCTACCATAGGCAAACTAAATACACCATGCATTCCCCTAGGCCCTTTGAAAGGTGAAGTATCATGTAGTTGACGTTCACACGATACCACTAGAGGAATAACACCACAACACAAATCAAACCATTAAATATTACTCAACATTATGCAATTACTAGCAACTAGGCTTTCCCCATGTCCTCAAGAACCAAACGAACTACTCACAAGACATCATATAGATCATGATCAGAGGTGGTATGAATATGGGCAACAATCTGATTGTAATGATAATTCACCGATAAAACTCTCAAACATCAACTGCAAGTGGTAATCAACGCCCGGGATACAATTCCGATGAACTAATAGCAACACAATGATAATTGTTACAGCGAGATGAGATGGGATGACGGCGGTGATGATGGTGCTGATGGTGGAGATGATGTTGATGATGATCCCGATGATGGTTGGCATGATGGCGATGACGAAGGCGGCGATTCCCCCCTCCGGGAGGGAAATTCCCCGGCTGTTCTCTCCCTGCCAGAGCTCTTCTTCTCTCTGTCTAGTTTTTTCCTCGTGGAGGCGGCGGAAAAATTATTCGTCGATACCCCCGATGGTTTTAGGTCAAAGGGAAGTAATACGCCGAAGGGGAGCCGGAGGGGGGCCACAGGGGCCAGGGGCGGGTCCCACCCGCGGCCTAGGGTGGACCCGCGGCAGGGGGCCGCCCCTGCTCCCTAGAGCTCGCCTCCGTGCGCCCTTTTGGATCCTTGACTTATTTCCCAAAATATTTATCTCCGAATTTTTCTGGAATTTTTGGAGCTTCCGACGTCAGGTATCTTGACAGGTACTTTTCCAGCTGATTCCGGGCTCCGGCAGATGCATCCCCAATAATGCAAAATAAGGTAAAATTACATAAGTATTGCATCATAATATGAAATATATAAATGAATAAAGGTAAATTATGATGTAAAATAGTGATGCAAAATGGACCTATCAGGACCCACTATGGAACCTTCCGGAACCATCTAGAATCTTCCCGGTACTCTGCCGGAAAATTCCCGAACTTTTCCGAAATCTAAAAAACCACTTTCCATATATGAAACTTTTTCTCCGGACTCTTCCGAAGCTCCTTATGATATCTAGTATCTCATCCAAAAATTCGAATAAATAATCGTTCATACCATCTTATATCTCAACGTAAGCCCTAGCTACATCGAAGCGTTAAGTGTGTGACCCTACGGGTTCGAGAACATGTAGACATGATCTAATCAACAATAAATATCGGGACCGGGATGTCCATATTGATTCCTACACATTAAACGAAGTTCTTTATCGGTTGAACCACGATGTCGGAGATTCAATTAATCCCATATACGGTTCCCTTTGTCTCACGATATATCACTTGCCCGAGATTCGATGGTCTGTATCACCATACCTAGTTCAATCTCGTTACTGGCAATTTCTCTTTACTCGTTGCATAATATAGGATCCCCGTGACTACTACTTAGTCACATGTTTGCAAACTTCAGGATGCTATACTACCGAGAGGGCCCAGAGATTGCACGTCTTTGCGTCTATACGCATCACTCATTTTCTAATGAGGTGTCTTTGTATATATTTGGTCAGTTGGTGAGACTTTAATTCCTCAGCTTGAATCAATGTCACCACCATTATGAAAATGGAGCTTCATAGTACCAGCATTCTTGGAATTCACCAAGTTAAATAAAGAACTCCTTGACACAAAATACTCTTCTTATTGTCAACACGACAATGTACTTAGCCTTTATTGTAGTATGCATCACAATACTTTTGAAACACATTCAAAACCAGCATGGAAGTTTCTTCCAACCTACTGTGTCACCTTCTATTTAACACATATCTTAATTTGAGATAGAATTATTTGTACAGATGACAAGACCCTTAGTGTAGTGAAATTCGCTTCTACACCCGAGCTCACCAGCTCCTGGTGTTTTCAAAAAAAATAAAAAAATAGTAAAACATTATAAAAAATTATGAAAAAAATTGGAGACAAGCACATATGAATTGTTCAACCTCGTGCAAAGTTTCGGAATGAAAAGACATTTTATGTGCTCTGTACAAAAAAGACAAAATCTGCTTTTTAAAATGCGTTTTTAGATCTCATTCTGACAACTGATTTTGTTTTTTTTGTACAGAGCACATAAAATGTCTTTTCATTCCGAAACTTTGCACGAGTGTGAACATTTCATATATACTTGTCTCCAAATGTTTTTAGAATTTTTCATAATATTTTACTATTTTTTTTATTTTTTCGAAAACACCAGGAGCTGGTGTGCTCGGGTGTAGAAACGCCATCCCCCTTAGTGTAACCCTTTACAATAAATAGTTTGTCATTACTACACAGGAAGACTCATCCTTAGTATTTCTAAAATACTTAAGGATATTTCCCACTATTGTGTAATCATCATAGGAATTATCCTGGTATAAAACTTTATAGCACATGACTCAACTGGTTGTGTACATATCATGGAACATATGATTTAGAAATCTTAATTTCAATTTTGCTCATCATGTGTCAAAACACTTGAGTCTTGCTCAATTATCTTCCATGCGTCAAGAACCCCTTCATGTCGTTTCTGCATTGACTTAACTTCAATACTCCATCTATGTACTTTGGCTTAACTAAATCAGGTGTCTCAATCTATATCTAGATATTGATTGCCCAATATCTTGTTTAGCCTAAGTCTTTCATCAATATGAAATCTTAACAATGTTAATTTAAATTACATTTTTTCCAATCAACTATATGTCAACTACATAAAGTATTAGAAATATGTCTTAGCGCTCCCACTTAAGTTCTTGTAACTATACAATTGTTTTCACCATTCATGATGAAATCAAACTCTTTTGACAACCTCATTAAAGTAAAAATTCCAACTTCGTTATGCTCATTTCAACCATTGAAATTTGCAGACTTTTCAAGCAACTTTTGAATTTTACAAAACTCTTGAACCGTGTCGCATACACGCCCTTGATCAAACTTCCTTGTGAGGAATTTCGTTTTGTTATTCAACTGCATATCAAAATATGTAACTTTTGCAAGAATTATCCGTAAAGACTAAAGCACTGCTACAGAAGATCAAAATCTTTTGTAGTCAACTCTTTGAACTTTGTCGTAAACATCTTTTCAACAAATCAAACTTTCAATGGATGTGAACATCCATGTTTTGTTGCTACATAGATCCATTTACATTTCTTTAGGCTACATGCCTTTCAAAAAGACTACCAAGTCGCATACTTGATATTAGTACATGGATACTATTGTGGATATAATGGCTTATAGCCACTACCAGGAAAAGCATTATAGGGAGGTTGCCTATCTGTGGCGCACCCTTAATTTATGCGCCACAAAAAATTATTCTGTGGCGCATGGCTGTCGATGCGCCACTGAAATTTGAACATTCTGTGGCGCATCCTTAGCCCATGCGCCACAGAATATCAACTTTCTGTGGCACACTTCACGCCATGCGCCACAGAAAGAGAGACTTCTGTGGCACACCACTCTTCATGCGCCACAGAATACGCGTGGGCCCCACCTTCAATCAGTGGGCCGTGGTCCATCTCGGCCTTTTCTGTGGCGCACCGTGGCTAGTGCGCCACAGAAATTCATCTTTCTGTGGCGCATGGAGGAGGATGCGCCACAGAAAGTTGAATTTCGGTGGCGCACTAGCCACGGTGCGCCACAGAATAGCTACTTTCTGTGGCGCATGAGTGCCCGTGCGCCACAGAATGTGGACGCCCAGATCTACAAAAAGGTGGTAGACCACCTTTCCCCATGTGACCCCCCTTCTTCTTCCTAGCTCCCATCTTAGTAACCGAGCTCCTCCTCTCTCACATGCCATTTTGACCATCCTATTCTCCATTATTTGTTATTAAACCTACCACAATTATATATATAATTGGTGAGGGCTTGGGGAGAGTCTCCATATATATTCTCCTCCTCTCTTTTTGTCCACTATTTTCTCTCCGTCACCACACACTCTATCTCATCGATCGCGGTCACGTCTCGGCAACGGATCTAGATCTACAAGGTGGGTATTGGTGTATGGATGTTTGTTGAAGGCATGAGAAACTTGTCGGCGGGCGATTTACACGTATATGCATGAAACTTGTGTGTGTGGTTTGATTGAATCTTTGCATGTTGTAGCTTGCGCCGGCGTGGTGCATGGATGTTTGCCGGAATGTTGATTCATTTCCATTTCGGTGAATTTTTGCACCACCCATATGTCCTACTTTTAGGGGAAGTCATGCCGATTTTTTCCGTCGAACATCTCCTACTTTTGACTTCCCGCATGAGAAGCTTGTATGTGTGTGTGCATGTTGCGAGTACTTAATTCTAATTAATAACACATACTCTATATGTATACCGCGTAGGCGACCATGGTCATCAAGATGAGCTCTGGTCGAATCGACAACTACAAGGAAGAAGCGAAGGCGGAAATGAGACGGTGCAACGGGCGCCAGATACGATGTCCGTGTCGAAGTTGCAAACTTGTGAGATGGATCGACCCTGATTCCGGACAATTGGAGGAACACCTGCTCAGGCTCAGTTTCATGCAAGGCTTCAACCAAGCGCCGACAGCAAATGCTGTGCCTGAAGACGAGGGCGGGCAAGATGATCGTGACGACGGAGATGCCGACATACATGGTCATGATTGTGCTGGATAAGACGTTGACACGCCGCAGAGCTCACTTATGTCGGCAATGATGGATTCTCATGTTCAAGAACTCCTCCTGAAGAACGCGAACACCGATAGAGAGAAAGCCAAGCTGGCGCAAATGGAGATAGACGGGAATACTCCGTTTTATCCTGGGTGTCGGCCACAGGACACGTGCTTGCAAGTAACGCTTGATGCTTTGGAGATGAAGTCGGAGAACAAATGGACTGATGCGAGCTTCAACAAGAACATGCAATTCTTCCACGAGCGTCTTCCCGAGGGGAACACATTGCCAACTAGTATCGAGGAGGCCAAGAAAGTCGTTTGCCCTCTTGACCTACCGCACGTTAAATACCACGCCTGCGTCAATGATTGCGCAATTTATCGGGGCGAGTACGCGGATCGAACCACATGTCCGGTGTGCGGCCAAGGACGGTACAAGAGCCGTGGGAAGAAAGTTCCTCAAAAAGTGGTATGGTATTTTTATATCACTCCCCGTCTGCAGCGGTACTTCGTGGACCCTAAGGAAGCAAAGCTCATGCAATGGCACGCGGAAAGGGAGAGGCCCGAAGAAGATCCGGAGAAGGGCAGGATCCTTACACACCCTTCAGACGCTAGCCAGTGGCAAGAGTTGGATGCCGTCGCCAATTTCGGAGGCGATGCAAGGAACGTCAGGCTCGGTATGAGCACCGATGGATTCAATCCATTCGGTAACCAGAGTAGCACGCATAGCACCTGGCCCGTGTTTGTATGGCCTTACAACCTTCCCCCGTGGTTGTGCACGAAGCAAAGGTATATACACATGAGTATTCTCATTCAGGGGCCGAAACAAGCAGGTGTCCACACACATACGTATCTCGCGCTGTTGGAAGAGGAGTTAGCCACGTTGTGGGCGACGCCAGTCCGTACGTGGGATGCCTACACTGGAGATTATTTCCCCATGAGAGCCGCGTTGCTCACGACGGTGCAGGACTATCCTGGTTGCGCGTATGTATCTGGCCAGGTAGGCCACGGATTCTGCGCATGTGTCAGGTGCATGGATAGGACCCCGCATCTCCAGCTACCAAGGAATCCCGGGTCTTCGAAAACTGTGTACCCAGGGGCTCGAAGGTGGCTTCGCATGGATCACCCGTGGAGAAAACGCGGTGACCTGTTCAATGGTAAGGACGAGCTCGATGGAGCCCCGAGCGCATGGAGCGGCACAGAAATTGACGAGCTGTTGAGAAATTGGGAGGAGTGCCCCGCGCCGGGAAAGAAATGACCGAAGGTAGATCCACTGCTGGGTGTATGGAAAGCGAGGTCTGTTTTCCACAACTTGCCGTACTGGAAGGTCCTCAAGACGCCACATAGCCTCGATATGATGCACATTACAAAGAATGTCACCGAGAGTCTGCTTGGCACTCTTTCCAACATGCCGGAAAAGACCAAGGATGGGACGAAAGCAAGATACGATCTGAAATGCCTTGGTGTCAGGAAAGATCTTCAGGCCCCCGATAGTGATGACGATGATGGTGATGATGATCATACTGAAGGGACTCAAGGTCACCGCAAAAGGCTAAAGAGGAACACGGTGGTGCTTCCCGCTACGTGCTTCACTATGAGTCTGGAGGAGCTCGAGCAGTTTTACAGGTGTCTTGTAGGAGTCAAATTTCCTCATGGTTACGCGGGGAAGATAAGCAGATATATGGACGCAACGAAGAAGAGGTTTACCGGGATGAAGTCTCACGATTGTCACGTGCTGATGACGCAGATACTTCCCGTTGCGATTCGAGGGATAATGGACGAGCATGTCCGTGATACGCTGCTTGCTCTTTGCAACTTTTTCGACGTCATCAACAGGAAGATGATCGGCGTGAGGCAGCTCGACCGGCTACAGGAAGAGATCGTGCTGATACTATGCGAGCTCGAGATTTACTTTCCGCCCTCATTCTTCGATATCTGCGTGCATCTCCTTCTGCATGTCGTTGATGACATCAGGCAGCTCGGGCCAACTTTCATGCACTATATGATGCCATTAGAAAGGATGAACGGTGTCATGAAAGGATACGTCCGCAACAGGTCCCATCCAGACGCAAGCATAGCCAAGGGCTTTCTAACCTACGAGTGCATCTCCTTCTGCCAGAATTATCTAAGCACCGAGAACCAGGATGTTGGTCTGCCCACGAGGAAACACTTCGGCAGGCTCAATGGATATGGTCACCGAGAGGGCAGCAGCACAACCTTTGTCAGCATGCAGGGTCAAAAGGACGACTTTGACAGGGCTCACCGGGTCGCGCTGCAACACTTACAGTTGATCGAAACTTGGGTGGAACAGCACAAATGCTTACTCGAGCAACATTACATCAAACTGGGCCGACCGAGGAAGAAGGGAGACGTAACCAGAGCGCACAACTCTACCTTCACGCGTTGGTTCAAGCAAAAGCAACTGGAGCTAGCAAAGAAGAAAGCACCATCTACGGAAGATGAAAGACTCATATTCTCCTTATCACTGGGTCCATCGCACAACGTAAAGACCTATCAGGCGTACGACATCAACGGCTACAGATTCTACACCGAGGAAAAGGACAACAAGTCAGAATATCAAAACTCAGGAGTAACTATGCTATCCTACGGCGATGATGAGGCTACTGTCAAGGAAAGATACTTCGGAAGGATTGAGGACATATGGGAGCTCAACTACTGTGGAGAGTTGGTGCCAATGTTCCGTGTAAGATGGGCCAAGGACGTCGTCAAAGAAGGCTGGTATTTCACCACCATGGTAATACCCGATGCCAAATCGAAGAACGCCTCCGCAAAAAATGAGCCATGGGTACTCGCTAGCCAAGTCCGTGCGCCACTGATAGCTTGTTCTGTGGTAGTGAGCCAATTTACGAAGTAAGGGCCCATGATCTGCTTCCTTTATTAGTTGTAAGTTGTTTGTTATCAAAACAACACTTCATTCTCAAACCACAAGTTGATCTGGGTACAAAGTTTTTAACGACCTACGTGGTTCAGTTTGCAAACTCTTATCAACTTTTCTACATCACATGTAGCGTCTTCCATTTAGTCAAAATAGGAAACTCCAGAACGAATTCCGGTGTTGCGCCACTCTTGACATAATGACGACAATTCTCCAATCTCGTCGAGTTACATTGTCCTCCCACTCACCTATTTCGTAAGAATTACTTTCTCAAGAAATCCACCTTCCCAACAAACAATTGTCCAAGGTTCGGTGATAGGAAAAATACCCAACGATTTCTATGGGCTAACCTTATAAACATGTGTTTATTCGATTTTGGTTGTAAACATTTTACACATGCTATGCATACCAAAATTTAATAAAAGACAATTTCGGGTCACTACCCAAACCATGGTGTCAATTACAACAGATCATGATGGCGCTCTTTTCAGTGTAAGGCGGTAGTCTCTAATGCATAAACTACAAAATATAATGGCATTTTATTTGTCTCACCATGTCCAACAAGGTTCGATTATGTCTCCCGAACTTTCCACACTCCTGTGGGGTTTTCCGGGAAGCATAAGTTGTGGAACAATTCTACAACTCGTTAGATGTTTTTGCTAAACTCGTAACTCAAAATTTATTCTTTATGATCCAATCTAAAATACTTGATCTTCTTGTTACGATGTTTTCATTTCATACCAACGGTGAACTAATTCAAAAATATCAAACTCCTTTCTCTTTAAATAGACATGCTCATATATCCACTTAAAACATCGGTGGTATTTTATGAAGGAAAATTATTCCACCATACATGGCTACACATAATGGACCATATATGTAGCGCCCCGACCCCGGAATTATATAGAGAGGCTATGTAGTCAACACAACCATCAATGTATAAAACAAAGATCGAGACTTGTGGAACAGAACTGGCACAAAGCATGACTCTACGACACAAAACATTTATATAGCAACTCATATAACGAGAAGAATACAAATATACAAACAAAAGGATCACAGATCCAACAATTCAACAAGCGGAAGCGGGTAGTGTTGTCTAACAACAAGAAGCAAATATATGGCCTAAGAGGCCTACAATAAACATCACCCAAGCCAGCTTGTTCCACGGTCCCAAGCTGCCACCTGGGAACCCCAGACTAGTAGTCGACGTCAACGAAGAAACCACCTAGTCGCTCGGTGTCGTCCTCCTCTGAAATACAAAATCATAGAGGCAGCAAAGAGAGACTGAGTACGATGTACTCGCAAGTTTAGTAGGGCGATATAGGCCCAATGACTGACGGAGGCTCTAAAGCTTTATATGTAGTTCTTTTGCATAAAGCTAATTTTTTTTATAAAGGGGATAAGAGAGTAACATTTGTCATCATAGGTTCTCATCGAACCTTTTTGTCACCAATCACACTCATCTTCACCAAGGCACCCCCCTCGAAATCACCCTCGAGGAAGTGAACCTTTATCACACGTTGATTATGCAACCTTTAGCTGCCATATCAATTAGGTTAAGATTCTCTATGATCTTATCGTCTATTCCCAAGTCGTCCATAACCGTGGACACGGCTTTTCGAAAAGATTTAACCCTGCAGGGGTGTACTAATTTACCCATCGGTACCGTCCGGCTCACCTAGTTGGCCCTCTTCCGGGGAAGGCCGGTGAACGGGCGCGGTTAGACCTTTACATTGCATGAGGCTTACTCAAGGACCATCAGTGTGCGGAAGGACAGGATCAGCGCTCTCAGCGCCCTGTCCCGCGGCCACATTCCTAAACACCACCATCCTCGTTCCTTTTTCCACCCACACAACTCACGCGCAAATGGAAAACTCGAACTAGAGGACCCTTGACAAGCCCCTCACAACTTATTCAGTCAAAGGGGGTTCCATATGCCCCCACCTCCGGAAGCACGCTCAGTCTTGGTTCAAGAGGTAAAGAACTCGCACCTAGGGGCTAGAGTGAGGCAAAACACCATCCCCGATGGCAACTCACCCAAGCCATCTTAGCATTTTAATTTAGCATCACATTCATCCACCATGCCCGAATCATTCCATCAACATCAATATTTATGGAATTTAATAACGGACATAACTAATATTGCAACTAAGCATGTCTAAGCATGGATAAGCATATAACCAACAAAAATAATTCGTGTCCGGCCAGCACATCAACACTAGGGTTCATAGGTAGGGATACATGTGATTGGCTCGGGGAAGAGACATGCATTCATAGGATTCTATATATTTACCAAAGGGACTTTTGAACCGCATGCAATATTATGGTGGATAAAATAATTTGATAAAAGCATAGGATGCTAAATGCCAAGAAGGTTAGGTTATCTCTTGCCTTGCTGCCGGGTAGCGTAGTATTGCTCGTCGGGGTAGGAGAGGGAACCCTCGACTCCGGAATCTATCGATACCCAAAAGAAAATACAAGACACACATAAATCACACGAACACAAGATGTAATGCTCAATCACATGATGACATGTCAAGTTGATGCAAAGATATCATTACAAAAATTAAAAACAAAATTAAATGGGGAGCCAAATAATTGGCGCAATTATTTGGAAGCAACCCCATATTTATCTTAATGGCCACATTCCTTGTCAAATATTAATTTATTAGAGAGGTGGCTCAATTATGCATGAACATGACATGAATGGATAGGTTTCGTTCCTCCGGTCATTTAGGTAATTTATTTGTAATTTTCGGAGTACCGATGAATAAATGACAAATTAATTAAATAATTGAAATTTAATTGATTTAATCAAATTATGAATAACATCAAATAAGAATTTGTGATCATGATGTGATAAGTGCATAACTTGATAGCATTTGAAGTGTGGATCACATTGATATTTAATTCATAATTTTCGGACAATTATTTAAAAAGTTATGAATTTCCCAATTTGGGTATTAAATACCCCATTTAGGGATTCTTAAAACACAGCAATTTTATTTAGACAAAAGGGAAAAACAATGTTACCCAAAGATAGGAAATGTTTTTCTGAGCATTGTCATATTTAATTTGCAAATTTTGGATCAATATTTAAAAAGATACAAATTGTTTTATCTCACTTTATTTCATAAAAAGAAAAGTAAAGGAGCAGACAGGCCGGCCTTGTGCCGGCCAGGCCGGGCTGCAGGCCGGTTGGGTGCCCGAGTGCACCGGCCCAGAGCCAGCCCAGGCCGGGCGCAGGCCGGGGCAGTGGCCGAGCCGACCGGCCCAGAGCCGGCCCAGGCCGGGCGAGCACACACGCCTGCGGCCGGTCAAGGCAACGACCGGCGCGGTGATCACGCACGGCCGACGGTGCGCGTGCTCGGTAGGGGCGCGGCGAGGGCGCGAGGAAGTGAACGGAGGAAGAGGGAAGAGGGAGCACGGGGCGAGGAGCTCACCCTTGGCGTGCACTTGAGCTCGGCGGAGACGGGGGAGGGCGGAGGCGACGCGTGGGTGCGGGCTTGCGGCGGCCGGCGCGAGGGGAGTGTGGCGCAGCACGCCCAGGTGAGGGCGTCCCGGCACTAGGCCCTCGACGGGACGGCAGAGGTTGACGGCGCAGAACCGGTGGCGGATCTAGCTCGTGTCCTGTTGGCCGGAGTCGACGGAGGGGGCGGCGAGGAGCTTCGACGTGCAGCGGCCCGACGCGGGGTAAGTCGAAGACGCGGACGTCGATCTCGGGCTTCCCGGCCCGATTCTGCAGGTGGGGTGGGAGAGGAGGTCGAAGTGGAGGTGGTGGCAGCGCAGGCTCATCCGGGGAAACTCCACCGACGGCGAATTCGTCGGCGACGGCGTCGCCACCGCGGAGGACGGCACTGGCAGCTATGGTCCGTCCCGATCCGGGAAAAACAGGGGGGGGGGGGGGGAAGATGGGTGCGGAGCAAGCGGCCGAGTGAAAGGACGGCAGAGCACGGGGCACTCATGCCCTCCAGAGAGCGGGTCGAGCAGGGGCAGCGCGGCATGGGAAGGTCTGGCCGCGGCATGGCGCCACAGTGAAGAGGAGAGGGAGAGGAGCTGACAGGAGGGCCCCAGCGTCAGCATTTTGACATTTTCCTTTTTCCTTTTCTGATTTGCAAAACAGCAGGCTTAAGCTATTTAAAAGAGCAATTTAAACATTTTCAGAAATTAAGCAAAAATTCAAATAGGCTCCATTTAACACTGAGGTGCTCCACAAAAATTGGTGAGGCAAATAAAAATGTTTTGCCCCACATTTGTTCTTGGAGTTTAAATAGGGAATTTTGATAATTTCCAAAATAGATTTATTTGGGGCATTTAAACATTTCAATAAATTATGAAAATATTTATGGAGTCTCATATTATAATAATGCAGCACCCCATATTTTTATTTTGAAATTTTGGAGAGTTCAACTTGGTTCCAAAAATAGAAGTGAAATAGCCCAATTTTGGATTCTCAATTTTAATTGCCATTTGGCAACATTTGGGAAAAATAGGAAAAAGTTGTAAGATGCACAATTGGAACTTCCGAAACAATTTGGAAGTTCATTTAGTTGTTGCCAAGTTGGTCATTGAAATTGGGTTGGAAAAATTGTAAGAGGGGTTTGTTTCATTTGTTTTACTTTCAAGGTGTTGCTTTGTTTTAACATTAGTAAACTTTAAAAATATGTATGCCATGATGCAATGCAACACAAACAGTGAAAATTTGGCCCGTATTTTAGGGTACCAAATCTGGGCTGTTACAATTCTACCCCCCTTACAGGAATCTCGTCCCGAGATTCTAGAGTAGAAGTAGGGAGGAAGGAACATGACAACTCTTAACTTCAACGGTCCACTAGATCCCACGATGATCCTCCTGGGTGCATAACTTGGAGCTAGGAAGCTTGATGCGTCAATGGGGCGGAAAGAACGGAAGATAGCTTCAGGTGGTAGACAAAACGACTCTTGCCCAAAACCATAAGCTATTGAGAGAACAAGGGACGACTTGACCAAACAAAGGTCGAGCCGAGGGTAGGACAACCGATCACCTTGTTCAGGATATTGGTCCAAGATTAAGACATTACCTCAAATCTCCAAGAGGTGTAGATCATAGAGAGTTGGAGCACCGAGAGGAGAAAAGACACCGTTTGGACTCCACGATTGTGACCTACCAGACGCTTCCTTAAGGTTAAAAGCTTGGCCCTAACGAAACTGAAGGGTTTCTACAATGTTAGTGTGATTGGTCAAAACCTTGGGCTCACCTGGGAAGGATAGATATGGCATTGGCCCACATTTTTAGACGGAGAGGTAAAACCTGATATTGAGCTATTTCCATGAGATAGATGGAGTAGGAGGATTGACCGATAGATATTTAGCAACTCCGTAGTGAGGTTCTCTTTGAGATTATAGATATTGCACTCCGGCTTCGGAAATAGCCTTCATTCAACACTCAAGCGAAAATCGTACTTGAGGTAGAGAAAAGACCATACGGGAAACTTCTAGAACCATTTACATAGGATTCCCATGGATAACGGTTGATTTTGAAAGAGTTAGGAGATTTAGTCAAAAGACCCTCCGGTGAGGTGCGTGAACCACAACACCGGACTTATCGGGTTACTAGTAGGCTTAGGTCATGCTCTTACTAAACCACCCAGCATCATTTCTGCTTGAGGTTCAGAATTGGGTTAGGCGTGCAGATACTCCAGGCTTGACAAGTCCGAGGGAGGAGTTCGCTTCTCCTGACATCCCAAGGGGAAATGTCTTGATGAACCCAAGAATATTATGCATCAGAACACCCCAATGCACTATACACTTGATTGTCCGCATGCAGATAGAGGACTGATAACAGATTTGGGTTAAGGAACGGGCTAACAACAAGTTAGGATATTGCAGAAGCCCGTGATAGCACTCTTCCGACAACTAGTGTCGAAAGGGTTTTCAGGGACGGTCGTTACCGGAGGAAACACAATTATTGATGGAAGGCTCGCTAAGAGCAATCCCGTCGTGATTCAGATGATTCCATGATAAGGGGCCTAGCTAAAGCCGGTGACGAAGAAGAGTATTGTCGAGGAAAACAATTACGGCTGCAACCTCGAGCTTGAAGACTAACTTCAATTTTGCCAACCTGATGTAGGGTTTAACCATTCACACCAGGGTTCAACGGAAAAGATCTTGGGTTAAAGATCAGCTTCATGCACTGGGACCCACAATAGCATAACACTCACAAGGGTGACAGCCCTCATGAATAATTACACCGGAGCCCTAGCACAATCCGGGACCTTCGGTTCAAGATCTTGGGCTAAAGCAAAGAAATATCTTGACGAACCATCATACTTCCTTTCTTCATGTTTTAGGGTTGGCAGAGGAGTAAGGATAACTAGTAACTAAAGGTAGGAACCCAAACCCCGAGATCCTAAAGATTTAGAACCTTGCCGATGATCAGAAGAACCGTTAAAATCAAATAGAGGTAAGATGACACCGAGATCAGAGTGAATTGGATGAGGAGTAAAAAGAATCCTAGGAGGGTTTTCACAACTCATTTTTAGGTTAAAAATAATTTTCACGAACTAGACTCGACATCGACCAAAAGAACGGGTTTCCTACAGGCAGTCCTGCTCTGATACCAACTTGTAGCGCCCCGACCCCGGAATTATACAGAGAGGCTATGTAGTCAACACAACCATCAATGTATAAAACAAAGATCGAGACTTGTGGAACAGAACTGGCACAAAGCATGACTCTACGACACAAAACATTTATATAGCAACTCATATAACGGGAAGAATACAAATATACAAACAAAAGGATCACAGATCCAACAATTCAACAAGCGGAAGCGGGTAGTGTTGTCTAACAACAAGAAGCAAATATATGGCCTAAGAGGCCTACAATAAACATCACCCAAGCCAGCTTGTTCCACGGTCCCAAGCTGCCACCTGGGAACCCCAGACTAGTAGTCGACGTCAACGAAGAAACCACCTAGTCGCTCGGTGTCGTCCTCCTCTGAAATACAAAATCATAGAGGCAGCAAAGAGAGACTGAGTACGATGTACTCGCAAGTTTAGTAGGGCGATATAGGCCCAATGACTGACGGAGGCTCTAAAGCTTTATATGTAGTTCTTTTGCATAAAGCTAATTTTCATAAACCGAAACATAAAGACACTTGGCATTCGTCTACTCAGAATATTTTTTATAAAGGGGATAAGAGAGTAACATTTGTCATCATAGGTTCTCATCGAACCTTTTTGGTCACCAATCACACTCATCTTCACCAAGACACCCCCTCGAATCACCCTCGAGGAAGTGAACCTTTATCACACGTTGATTATGCAACCTTTAGCTGCCATATCAATTAGGTTAAGATTCTCTATGATCTTATCGTCTATTCCCAAGTCGTCCATAACCGTGGACACGGCTTTTCGAAAAGATTTAACCCTGCAGGGGTGTACTAATTTACCCATCGGTACCGTCCGGCTCACCTAGTTGGCCCTCTTCCGGGGAAGGCCGGTGAACGGGCGCGGTTAGACCTTTACATTGCATGAGGCTTACTCAAGGACCATCAGTGTGCGGAAGGACAGGATCAGCGCTCTCAGCGCCCTGCCTCGCGGCCACATTCCTAAACACCACCATCCTCGTTCCTTTTTCCACCCACACAACTCACGCGCAAATGGAAAACTCGAACTAGAGGACCCTTGACAAGCCCCTCACAACTTATTCAGTCAAAGGGGGTTCCATATGCCCCCACCTCCGGAAGCACGCTCAGTCTTGGTTCAAGAGGTAAAGAACTCGCACCTAGGGGCTAGAGTGAGGCAAAACACCATCCCCGATGGCAACTCACCCAAGCCATCTTAGCATTTTAATTTAGCATCACATTCATCCACCATGCCCGAATCATTCCATCAACATCAATATTTATGGAATTTAATAACGGACATAACTAATATTGCAACTAAGCATGTCTAAGCATGGATAAGCATATAACCAACAAAAATAATTCGTGTCCGGCCAGCACATCAACACTAGGGTTCATAGGTAGGGATACATGTGATTGGCTCGGGGAAGAGACATGCATTCATAGGATTCTATATATTTACCAAAGGGACTTTTGAACCGCATGCAATATTATGGTGGATAAAATAATTTGATAAAAGCATAGGATGCTATATGCCAAGAAGGTTAGGTTATCTCTTGCCTTGCTGCCGGGTAGCGTAGTATTGCTCGTCGGGGTAGGAGAGGGAACCCTCGACTCCGGAATCTATCGATACCCAAAAGAAAATACAAGACACACATAAATCACACGAACACAAGATGTAATGCTCAATCACATGATGACATGTCAAGTTGATGCAAAGATATCATTACAAAAATTAAAAACAAAATTAAATGGGGAGCCAAATAATTGGCGCAATTATTTGGAAGCAACCCCATATTTATCTTAATGGCCACATTCCTTGTCAAATATTAATTTATTAGAGAGGTGGCTCAATTATGCATGAACATGACATGAATGGATAGGTTTCGTTCCTCCGGTCATTTAGGTAATTTATTTGTAATTTTCGGAGTACCGATGAATAAATGACAAATTAATTAAATAATTGAAATTTAATTGATTTAATCAAATTATGAATAACATCAAATAAGAATTTGTGATCATGATGTGATAAGTGCATAACTTGATAGCATTTGAAGTGTGGATCACATTGATATTTAATTCATAATTTTCGGACAATTATTTAAAAAGTTATGAATTTCCCAATTTGGGTATTAAATACCCCATTTTAGGGATTCTTAAAACACAGCAATTTTATTTAGACAAAAGGGAAAAACAATGTTACCCAAAGATAGGAAATGTTTTTCTGAGCATTGTCATATTTAATTTGCAAATTTTGGATCAATATTTAAAAAGATACAAATTGTTTTATCTCACTTATTTCATAAAAAGAAAAAGTAAAGGAGCAGACAGGCCGGCCTTGTGCCGGCCAGGCCGGGCTGCAGGCCGGTTGGGTGCCCGAGTGCACCGGCCCAGAGCCAGCCCAGGCCGGGCGCAGGCCGAGGCAGTGGCCGAGCCGACCGGCCCAGAGCCGGCCCAGGCCGGGCGAGCACACACGCCTGCGGCCGGTCAAGGCAACGACCGGCGCGGTGATCACGCACGGCCGACGGTGCGCGTGCTCGGTAGGGGCGCGGCGAGGGCGCGAGGAAGTGAACGGAGGAAGAGGGAAGAGGGAGCACGGGGCGAGGAGCTCACCCTTGGCGTGCACTTGAGCTCGGCGGAGACGGGGGAGGGCGGAGGCGACGCGTGGGTGCGGGCTTGCGGCGGCCGGCGCGAGGGGAGTGTGGCGCAGCACGCCCAGGTGAGGGCGTCCCGGCACTAGGCCCTCGACGGGACGGCAGAGGTTGACGGCGCAGAACCGGTGGCGGATCTAGCTCGTGTCCTGTTGGCCGGAGTCGACGGAGGGGGCGGCGAGGAGCTTCGACGTGCAGCGGCCCGACGCGGGGTAAGTCGAAGACGCGGACGTCGATCTCGGGCTTCCCGGCCCGATTCTGCAGGTGGGGTGGGAGAGGAGGTCGAAGTGGAGGTGGTGGCAGCGCAGGCTCATCCGGGGAAACTCCACCGACGGCGAATTCGTCGGCGACGGCGTCGCCACCGCGGAGGACGGCACTGGCAGCTATGGTCCGTCCCGATCCGGGAAAAAACAGGGGGGTGGGGGGAAGATGGGTGCGGAGCAAGCGGCCGAGTGAAAGGACGGCAGAGCACGGGGCACTCATGCCCTCCAGAGAGCGGGTCGAGCAGGGGCAGCGCGGCATGGGAAGGTCTGGCCGCGGCATGGCGCCACAGTGAAGAGGAGAGGGAGAGGAGCTGACAGGAGGGCCCCAGCGTCAGCATTTTGACATTTTCCTTTTTCCTTTTCTGATTTGCAAAACAGCAGGCTTAAGCTATTTAAAAGAGCAATTTAAACATTTTCAGAAATTAAGCAAAAATTCAAATAGGCTCCATTTAACACTGAGGTGCTCCACAAAAATTGGTGAGGCAAATAAAAATGTTTTGCCCCACATTTGTTCTTGGAGTTTAAATAGGGCATTTTTGATAATTTCCAAAATAGATTTATTTGGGGCATTTAAACATTTCAATAAATTATGAAAATATTTATGGAGTCTCATATTATAATAATGCAGCACCCCATATTTTTATTTTGAAATTTTGGAGAGTTCAACTTGGTTCCAAAAATAGAAGTGAAATAGCCCAATTTTGGATTCTCAATTTTAATTGCCATTTGGCAACATTTGGGAAAAATAGGAAAAAGTTGTAAGATGCACAATTGGAACTTCCGAAACAATTTGGAAGTTCATTTAGTTGTTGCCAAGTTGGTCATTGAAATTGGGTTGGAAAATTGTAAGAGGGGTTTGTTTCATTTGTTTTACTTTCAAGGTGTTGCTTTGTTTTAACATTAGTAAACTTTAAAAATATGTATGCCATGATGCAATGCAACACAAACAGTGAAAATTTGGCCCATATTTTAGGGTACCAAATCTGGGCTGTTACAATATACATAAATATGTATAATCTCCACTAAATTATTCGTCCATTCAACTTTGGCCTATGAACGACGTTTTAGTCATATTTTAGAAAAAGGCCTCACAAGCGTCAATTTATTCAAAACAAAATGACTCCGAAAGTCCATCAACATGGATTTCCTTCATGTTTTCCTATCCAATATGAACTAAAACGGCGGTGTGATACGTCCCAGACGTATCTATAATTTTTTATGTTCCATGCTTGATTATATATCAGTGCCACATGTTTTTTTATCATTTTGGCATGATTTATGGAACTAACCTATTAACAAGATGCCTAGTGCCAGTTCCTATTTTCTGGTGTCTTTTTGTTTCAGAAAAGTTGTTCGGGGAAGTTTATCGGAATCATCTGCAAATTTACGTGAATTATTTTCACGAAGAAACAAAGACGGAGCCAGAAGGGGAGCTGCAGGGGGACCCACAACCCCCAGACGCCACCCAGGCGCGACCCAGGTGCTGGCCGCGCCGGGGTCCCACCTGGGCGACTCCGTCGCCTCCTCGAGTCGCCCTTTTGCTCGTAAATTGCCTTCGACGTGGAAACCCTCGATACCCGACCATATTTTCTAGAAAACATCCGAGACCGCCGCCGTCGCCAACCCTAGACCGGGAGGGTTCTGAAACTCTTCCCGGCACTCTGCCAGAGCGGGAGATCATCACCGGAGGCATCTACACCATCATGCTTGCCTCCGGAGTGATGTGTGAGTAGTCCACCACGGGACTACGGGTCCATGGCAGCAGCTAGATGGTTGTCTCTTCTCCTTGTACTCCATTGCTTAGATCTTGTGAGCTTCCTATCATGATCAAGATAATATTATCTGTAGCTGCTACATAATGTGTTTGCATGGATCTGATGAATTGTGGAAATCATTACTCTTGTTCATCTATGTGTTATGTTTTATCTATGATCTTGCATGCTCTTCGATGCTAGTGGATGCTTTGGCCAATTAATTGTTAGTGTCTTCAGAGAAGGTATTTATGCTAGATAGTGGGTTCATGCCTCTTTTTGTCTGAGCTCGGGTTTTCTCCCTTGGCAAGGGACCTCTCCTCGAGAGGGCGTCTCGGACGCCACCAGCAATTCTGCTAAGGACCAAGCTGAAAGGCTCGGCGAGGTCTTTTGCCTCGCGAGGTTTCCTTCCTCTCGAAGCCAGCTCTGCCTCCGCGGCAGAGCGCACATGGGCTCTGCATCCCCCGCAGAGTGACGACCGCGCCAGCGCGCGGTGACAGCAACGCCCCAGTTACCTTTCTTGTGTATAAAGGAGTCAACAAAGCTGCCCCAAGGAAAGGATCCCCAAGGATTGCCACTTTGGTGATAAGGGAACCGTCTGCAGCTACCCTCCAAGGACGACGTCACCGTGGGACCCATCCTGCCTCAGCAGCGCCAGCCCACCGTCCCGTTTGGACGGTGGCTTTTCCAGCTTTGGTGACGCCGCCCCTGCCGTGGACCGTGTCCATGGACCTTACCTTTATGGTGGACTCCACCTTTTTGGTGCACCGCGCCTCCTCCTTCGTCGCCATGTGGTAGCCCTTCCCGCCAAGATGTTTTGGGGAAGAGGCCCGAGACGCCTATAAAAGGAGGAGGAGCCCGTTCGGGCAAAGGGTTCGAAGATTCACAAGCCCAAAAACCCTAGATCTGAGGTTAGCAGTAGCCATTGTTAGCCATCCAGAGCTCGCCAAGCTCGCCCTGTACTAAAACCTCTCCAAGCAAGTGCAATACAACTCGAGGCAGGACGTAGGGGTTTTACCTCACCTAGAGGGCCCTGAACCTGGGTAAGACCGTGTGTTCCTCTCTGCAGTGCTTCCCCGCAGCGATCCAGGCGAGCACCGTCGCCGAGGCACGTTGAGGGTTGTTTGATTCCGTGTTCAGCCCCTTACTCGATCCTTCGTGAGACACACCCAGTTCCTGGGACAGTTCTCCGACATTTGGCGCGCCAGGTAGGGGGCTGAGGCGCATCTTCAACCTCGACACCGCCATGGCCGGCTCTCGCGCCGAACGACTCGCTCGCCGGACGGCTAGCGCCGCCACCGCTCCTCCCGCCGGCCGCCCGCGTGGGAGTGCTGCTCCGGAGCGCCACGTCGACCCCGAGCCCCGCATCGAGCACCCGGAGGACGACGACATCGACCACGCTGAGGATGACCTCGGTGAAGAGGAGGCCTCCTCCCTGCACCCATCGCGGGACCGTGCTGCTTCCTCGCTGGGCCGCCCTGCGCCCAGCCCGGCGACTGCGCTTCTCATGGCGCAGGAGCTGCTACAGTACCGCCCCACGCCGGAGGCCCAGGAGGCATGGCTCAACCGCCTCTCCGAGATCGTCGGCGCCGCTCGCGTCACCGCTCCCGCACCGTCCCGCTCGCTGGTCCTCTCTGCCCGCGCGGGGGACATGGCGCACGGCGCGCCTCACGCTCCCCCCATTCCTCCTCATCACCCCGTGCCCGCTCCCGCTCCGGCTCCACCGCAACCTGCTCCAGCTGGGGCTCCTCCTCGCGACAACCGCGCCGCGTCGCACGCGTCGTCGCCGCACGACTGCCAAATTGTGCAGCGAGCCCCGGAGGACGCACGCGTGAGCATTGAGCGCAACCAGGATCGCCACAACCGCGCCGTCCATGACGTCGCCGCCACAGGGCGCCACCTCCGCGCCACCCTCGCCAACGGCACGGTCACCTATGGCACGACGGCCGCGTTCACTCGCAGCCTCCGTCGCGTCGTCTGGCCGGTCAAGTTCCGGCCGGATCTTCCTCCGCGCTACGACGGCAAGAACAACCCCTTGGAGTTCCTGCAGCTCTACACTCTGGCCATCCAGGCCGCCGGGGGTGACGACAAGGTCATGGCGAACTGGTTCCCCATGGCCCTCAAGGACTCCGCGTCCTCATGGCTCACCAACCTCCCCGCCGAGTCCATCAACACCTGGGAGGACCTCTGCCGGTGCTTCGTCGCCAACTTCAAGGGCACGTACGAGCGCGGCCTCATGTACAATGACCTCCGCGCCGTGCGTCAGAAGCCTGGCGAGACCCTCCGCAAGTACATCCATCGCTTCAGCCAAGTGCGCAACAAAATCCCCAACGCCACCGACTCGTAGGTCATTTCGGCCTTCCAGGCTGGGGTCACGGATGTACGGATGCTCGAGAAGCTTGGCATCCACGACAACATCACCACCGTCGTCAAGCTTTTCGACTTGGCGGACAAGTGCGCCAAGGCTGAGGAGGGCCGCTTGTTCGTCAAGAACGAGCCAGGGGACCCCGCCGAGGGGTCCAAGAAGAAGAAGAAGTCCACCGAGAAGCGCAAAACCACTGCGGTCCTCACGGCAGAGCCTGACGCCAAGCAGCCTCGCCAAGCTGCCACTCCAGCCGCAGGACCCGAGAAGAAAGATGACCGCCCCTTCTGCGTCTACCACAACAGGCATTCCCACGCCACCGAGGACTGCTATGACCTCAAGAGGCTTCGCGAGGCTCGCGAGGCAAACGGTCGGCCGCAGGGCCGCGGAGGCCGCGGCGGCGGCCGCGGCGGCCGCGGGGGGCGACGCTGGAACAACAACTACAACGACAACTACCAGCAGAACCCCCGGCCAACGCCGCCCAGCCCATGAACGACAACCTCCCTGCCGAGACTCCTGAGGGCTACCAGGTGCCTCGCGGGGCCGCTTGCATCCTTGGCGGGGCTCAGGCCCCCAGCTCCAACCGCCACTTCAAGCAATTCGCTCGCGAGGTCGTGGCAGCCCTTCCCGGGGTTGAGGCCTCCAGGCCCCTCAAGTGGTCCCAGTGCCCCATTACTTTCGACTCCGCCGACCACCCCAAGTCCACCTCAACCGTTGGCACCATCCCGCTGGTCTGCACTCCCACCATTAACAACATTGCCGTCTCTAAGATGCTCATTGATGGGGGTGCAGGCCTCAACGTCATCTCTGTCTACATTCGAGAAGCTGCAGGTGCTCTACGAGCGGCTCATGCCCACCATGCCCTTCTCGGGGGTGACTGAGGGTCTCACCACCCCCTTGGGGTAGGTGAGGCTCGCCGTCACTTTCGGCACCCAGGCCAACTACCGCACCGAGCTGATCGATATCGATGTCGCGCACATCGGCCTGCCCTACAACGCCATCCTCGGCTACCCCGCCCTCGCCAAGTTCATGGCGGTGACCCACCACGCCTACAACCTCGTCAAGCTCCCTGGCTCGGGTGGCACCATCGTCATCCACGGCGTGGTCTCGGACGCCCTGTACGCCGCGCAAGCGGCCTACAAGGCTGCCGCGGTGGCGTCACCCGCTGACGAGGACGAGGAGCCCCTGCCGAGGCCCCCCGCGAAGAAGAAGCAGCTTTTCTCTCAGGAGAAGGCCGCGACAAAGCAAGTGCCCCTTGAGGCAAACGGCTCGGGGGCTAGCGTCACCATCGGCGCCAACCTGCCTCCCAAATAGGAAAGCGCCCTCGTCGCCTTGCTCAGGGAAAACTCTGACATGTTCGCTTGGACACCGTCAGATATGTCTGGAGTACCGAGGGAGGTGATCGAGCACCACTTAGCCGTGTGTCCAAACGCACGCCCCGTGAAGCAAAAGGCGCGGCGCCAGGCGCCAGAAAAGCAAGATTTCATCGTCAAGGAAGTAGAGAAACTGAAGAAGGCCAGCATCATCAAGGAAGTGGTCCATCCCACTTGGCTCGCCAACGGTGTGGTCATCCCCAAACACACCGGAGGAAGCCGCCTCTGCATCGACTTCACCGACCTCAACAAGGCCTGCCCCAAGGACCCCTATCCCCTCCCGAGGATCGACCAGATCGTGGACTCCACCGCCGGCTACGCGCTCCTCTGTTTTCTGGATGCCTTCTCTGGTTACCACCAGATCAAGATGGCAAAGGAGGACGAGGAGAAGACAGCATTTCTCACCCCTTGTGGTGTGTTTTGCTACATCTGCATGCCCTTTGGCCTGAAGAACGCCGGCGCCACTTTCCAGCGCCTCATGAGGATCGCCTTGGGGGCTCAAATGGGGAAGAATGCAGAGGCCTACGTCGACGACATCGTCGTCAAGACTCGCGAAGAAAGCACGCTCATCCAGGACCTCGAGGAGACCTTTGCCAACCTACGCAAGGTCAACATCAAGCTGAACCCCGCCAAGTGCGTCTTTGGGGTCCCTTCAGGCAAGCTCCTCGGGTTCCTGGTATCCCACCGCGGCATCAAGGCCAACCCTGACAAGATCAAAGCCATAGAGCAGATGCAGCCTCCTCGTCGCCTCAAGGACATGCAACGCCTAGCGGGATGTATGGCCAGCCTTGGCCGTTTCATCTCCAAGTTCGGCGAGAGGGCGCTGCCATTTTTCAAGATCATGAAGAGGTCCAGTCCTTTCAAGTGGACCCCTGAAGCAGCAAAGGCCTTTGAGGACCTGAAGAAATACCTGGCGAGCCCACCCATCATGGTTGCCCCACGCCCTCGCGAGCCTCTGAAGCTGTATCTTGCAGCCACTCCTCAGACGGCAAGCGCGGTCTTGGTGGCTGAAAGGGAAGAGCCAGTACTCGCCAAGCAGACCTCTACATCGCCAAGCCCAGAACCACCCGACAAGGAAGCACCCTCGTCAAGCCTCCAGCCTCATGCCGAGCCTCTACAAGCGGGGCCTCAAGAAACCCTCGCCAAGGACTCCACCGAGCCTGGAGAGGAGCCAGCCGCTGCCACGCCAACGACTACCCTCGTCGAGCATCCCGTCTACTTCGTCAGCACAGTGCTGCGAGACGCTCGCGAGCGCTACCCCATGCAGCAAAAGCTCCTCTTCTCGCTCCTCAGCGCCTCCAGGAAGCTACGCCACTACTTCCAGGGTCACCCCATCAAGGTGGTCACCTCATACCCCCTGGAGCAAGTCCTGCGCAACCCAAACGCAACAGATCGTGTCGCAGGCTGGGGCATCGAGCTACAACCTTTCGAGCTGGAGTTTGACACCACCAGGGTCATCAAAGGCAGGGCGCTGGCTGATTTCATGGCCGAGTGGACGGACACGCGTGAAGAAGAGCCTCCAGAGGAGGAAGCCGTAGCCTCAGGTGGGACGGAACCAGGCTACTGGACCATGCATTTCGACGGCGCCTTCACGGCCAGGAGTGCAGGGGCTGGTGCCGTCCTCACCTCACCAACAGGCGACAAGCTCTACTACGCCGTCCAGCTGTGCTTCAAGGACAATGACAAGGTCTCCAACAACATTGCCGAATACGAAGGCCTCCTCGCCGGGCTCAGAGCCGCCATCGCCCTCGGCATCAAGCGCATCCTCATCAAGGGCGACTCTCAGCTCCTCGTCAACTTCTCCAACAAAAGCTACATGCCTAAGGACACCTACATGGTGGCCTACCTTGAAGAGGTACGCAAACTCGAGAAGCACTTCAGGGGTATGGAGCTCAAGCACATCCCGCGAGCAGAAAACCAAGAAGCAGATGATCTCGCCAGGCGAGCAGCAAAAAGAGAAGCCCAGAAGCCTGGAGTGTTCGAGGAGAGACTCACCAAGGCCTCAGTCAAGCAGCCAGTGGCCAATATCAGCATCGACGAGGAGCTCCCACCAGCCCCATCAAGTGGAGCACCAAACTGCGGGCTGCCCTCAGGCGATCGCTTGCTGCTGACCTTGGTACAACAAGACACTGGTTGGATCGACGAGATCAAGAACTACCTGCAAAATCGAGTCCTCCCCGAAGAAGACGCTGAAGCCGAAAGAATTGCTCGTCAGGCCAAGTCTTACTGCCTCCACGACGGAGACCTGTACCGTAAGCGCCCCAATGGGGTTGCCTTGCGGTGCGTCCCTGCCGAGGAAGGCCGCCAGCTCATCAACGACATCCACAGCGGAGAGTGCGGCCACCATTCGTCCTCGCGCACCCTTGCAGGCAAGGTCTTCCGGAGTGGTTTCTACTGGCCCTCAGTGCTTCAAGATGCAGCCGCAATTGTCCAATCCTGCGACGCCTGCCAATTCCACGCCAAGCAGATCCACCAGCCTGCGCAAGGACTTCAGACGATCCCGCTCTCCTGGCCGTTCGTGGTCTGGGGGCTGGATCTCCTGGGACCCTTCCCGTGAGCGCTCGGGGGCTACCGCTACCTCTATGTCGCCATCAACAAATTCACCAAGTGGCCTGAGGTGGAACCCGTGCGCACCATACCGGCCAAGTCGGCGGTGAAATTCATCAGGAGCATGGTCTGTCGCTTCGGCGTTCCCAACCGCATCATCACCAACAACGGCTCACAGTTCATCAGCGGCGCCTTCAAGTCCTACTGCGGCAGCCTCGGCGCCCAAATCTGCTACGCCTCGGTGGCGCACCCACGAAGCAATGGGCAGGCTGAGCGAGCCAACGCCGAGGTGCTCAAGGGCCTCAAGACGAGAAGCTTCAACCGCCTCAAGGCCAGCGGCAAGCACTGGATCGACGACCTCCCTCGGTGCTCGGGTCCATCCGCACCACGCCAACAAAGCCAACTGGTGAGACGCCGTTCTCCCTCGTCTATGGTGCTGAAGCCGTCCTCCCCAGCGAGATCACTCATGGCTCTCCCCGAGTCTTGGCCTTCAAGGAGGCTGAGCTGGACGAGCTGCGCAACAACGACCTCCTGCTGCTTGAAGGGCTCCGCCGCAATGCGGCCCTGAGAGTGGCAAGGTACCAGCAAGATCTCCATCGCTACCATAGCCGCCACATCCGCCCGTGCACTCTCGATGCAGGAGACCTCGTCCTGAGGAGAATCCTCTCCAGGGCAGGCCTCCACAAGCTCTCGCCAATGTGGGAAGGACCCTACAGGGTCGTCCACATCGCCAGGCCTGGCTCCGCGCGCCTCGAGACAGAGGACGGCATCCCTGTCGCCAACCCCTAGAACATCGAGCACCTACACAAGTTCTACCCCTGATCGTCCTCGACGAGCAATTTTTTGCACCAAGGGAGAACCTCGTGCCAACATCCTCCACGAGGAAAAATTTTGGGCTCCCCTCTCTACTATACGCTGCCGCGGGCCGTTCGAGAAGACTCCCAAGCCACCGCGCCTCGGCAAGGTGACTTCTTCAAGCACCATGCCTTGGCGAGGTGGATCCCCATGCCCAGCCATGGTGGACCGCAGGCTCTACAAGCCACCCCCGCATAGGGGCCCCCTCTGAGCTCTCTCTACATGCGTCGCCCCGGGCACGCCCCCTCGAGAGTCTCAGCCACAACATGTGGAACCCCATGCCTCACATGGTGGATTTTTGTGTTTCTGGCCACGCCAGTGTAATGAACCTCTGTTTCAGGTCACTTTGAACCTTTGCGCTTTGCGCCAGCATATGTTGTTGCTTTGGTAAGCTATTATGTTATTGCTGTTTCATTCTTGCTCGTATGATCCCTCCTGTGTATCTCACGAGCGGGGGCTAGCATGGTGCCATGCCACGGGAGCATCCCGGCAGCGCCTAAAACCCAAGGGATCCGAGCTCTGAACTCACGGGTCAGCTTTCATGCATGTCAACTCCCAGGGAGCTCTGAACTCATGAGACACCTCCCGTGCACGTCAACTCACCAAGGACCTTGGTGCCTATTCTCCTCGCGAGACACACATGAAGGAACCTACGAGCGCGCATAAATTATCTAGCTATGTATTGCTTGTGGGTACGCCTATCTGTCAAAATGCAGGAAACAGGCCCAAAACACCTCGTCAGGGAACCGACACCCTCTCCAAGGCGAAAACACCTCGTCAGGAAACCGACACCCTCTCCAAGACGAAAATACCTCTCCAGGGAACCAACACCCTCTCCAAGGCAAAACACCTCGCGAAGCTAAGTCCAAACACTTAGTTAATTTTCCCCTCGCTGGTTTTCATCCCTCGAGCCTCTTTTCTCTCTCCTGCGCCTCATGGGCTGCTTGCGCATTGAAGGGGAGCCCCAAGCATCGCGACTTGGGGGCTCTTACCTCTTGAGGCCTCACGCACCCCCCGGCCTTGTGGAGCCCTGACTCTCGCATACCGAAGCGGCGGTGGTGTAGCGCTAAGAGAGGGTCCTAAGACGCAGAGCGAAAAAGACATGAAAGGGAAGACAAAAGTCTCACGAGGGATATTCACCAAGCAAACAAAGATTAAAACAAGTCTTTACAGGGCTATTACAAATAAATGCTAAGATAATTCGTGCCTCTGCACGTCCAGATACAGGAGTTCAGGCCGTCGCGCCCCCTGAGGTGCCCGCTCTGTCCACGGCAGCCTCCGCCTCCTCCTCCAGAGCATCCTCCTCGTCGTCGCCTTCGTCCTCATCGACCACGACTTGGTCGAATTTCTTGGCGTACGCATTGGCGGCTTCCCGCGCCTTCTTGCTGATGTCGACCGGCGCCTTCACGGCCTCGAGGTCAAGCGAGGGATGGAGCCTCACGAGGTTGCTGAAGATGCGGCTGGTGGTGATGACGAGGAGACCGCGGCTCTCCTCCACGACGTGCTCGTCAAAGCTCTTCGCCACCCCCTCAGGCATCCCAAGGAATTGCTCGAAGAAGAACGAGTACGCGACCTCGTCGTCGATCCCTGCGGAGAAGGGGGGAACTTCGATCCTCAGATCACCCCCGACGGTGCGCGCGCGGGTCACCAAGCTTTGGAGAATGCCCTGGCGCTGGCGCGACATGGACTGGCCAATCTGGCGCTGGTCCCGTGCCTGCTCCACGAGGCTCACGACCGGCCCCACCTGCTGTCGGAGCTCGTCCAGGTCCTTCTCCAGGGTGGTAGCATTCCCCTCCGCGCGAGCCTGGGCCTCCCTGGCGTGCTCGAGGCAGGAGGCCATCCGCTTCTCCTCCTGCTCGAGCTCCTTGATGCGGTCTTGGAGCTCTTTGCGTTTCGTTTTGAAGCGGTCCTCCTGTTTCGTGACCTTCTCCTCATAATCCTTGGAGAGAGTCTCGCGGACGAGCTTGACCTTGGTGTCGGCCTCCTCCTGGATTCTTTTCCGCTTCACCTCGAAGTCGGTGTTGGCCTTCTCGTGGCGCTCCGTGTAGGTGGCCTCATTCATTTCCACCAGGCCCTCGCGCTCCTGCAGCTGCCCCTCGCGGGTGGCCTGGTCCTTCTCGACCAACTGGACCTGCTCCTCGCGCTGGCGCAGCTCCTTCTCGCGGAGGGAGAGCTCTCCCTCGCGTCGCGCCAGCTCTGCCTCGCGCGGCGCCAGCTGCCCCTCGCGAGCATCCAGCAGCTCGCGAAGCTCCTTCAAGCTGGCCCTTGCGACCTCGGAGTCAGCGACGAATTTCTGCTCCGCGGCCGCTAGTTCCTACTGCTTGGAGGCGGTCTCCACCTCGAGCGCTTCCCGGGTGGCGTCCAGCTGGTCCATCACCTCCTCCGCCTCCCGCTTGACGCTGTCGCGGGTCTCCTTGGCGAAACGAAGGGCCTCTTGGCGCTCCGCCTGGGCCGCCGCGTCCTGCCGGTGGCACAACTCCACCCTCTCGTGGAGGAGGGCCCAGGCCTCGCCAAGCCTTGTCCGCTCCTCCGCTATGGCGAGTTCTTCTTCGGCGAGCTGTGCCCCCAGCTCGTCGAGCGTCCGGCGCACCTGGTTGAGGATGATTTGGCGACAGACTGCATGGCGCCGCGGCACCCGCATTGCCAAGGTCCCCGCGCCGTCACGGGGTGCAGAGGCCTCGATCCTTGTCAAGGAGCCCGAGGCCTCCTGCCTTGGGCTCACGGCCGCCTCTGGTGCGGCCCGGGGGCTCATGGGGGCGCCTCCCTCGTCACCCGCTTCAGGTGCCCTCTGGGAGCTAGGCGTGCTCTCGCGCCCAGCTTCGGCGCCTGTGGGCTCCGGAGGTGCCTCTGCCTCCTGCTCCTCAGGGGCGCTTCCTGCCCCTTCCGTGACGGCCGCGTCCGCCACGGCCTCGGGCGCATCGGCCCCTCTTGAGGGAGCCTCCTCCTCCTCTGGAGGCGGCTCCATGACGATTTCCTCGTCCACTCTCTCCTCCTCCGTCTCCTGCTGGACGGGAGGAGTGGCCGCCCTAGTTGGCGACGGCGGCACCACCTCTTCGGCCACCTCCTCCGTGTGGTGCTCCACCACGGGAGGAGTCGCCGCCCGAACCGGCGACGGCGTCGCCTCTTCAACCACCTCCTCCGCGCGGTGCTCACCCGCGGGAGGAACAGCCGCCTGCCGCGGCTCGTCAGCCGCAGGCGTTTCCGCGGCGACGCTGGCGGTCTCCCCAAGCTTGCGGAGCCGCCGCCTCTTTGGCTCCGCAGGTTGCCTGAAAGAAAGACAAGTAGAAGATCCTTCAAGAGGTTTTTCAGAAGCAAAATGATAAAAGGAAAGAAGAGTCGAGGCTTACTCGTCAGCCATCACCCACACCCTCTTCTTCGCCTTGGGCGGTTGGGTGTTACTTCATCCGGCCTCCTCTTGAGGCACCCTTGCCTCCTCGCGAGGAGCGCTCCTCGCGGTCGCGGCTCTCCTGTCGTGGATGGCCTTGGAGCGGGGCTCGCAGCGTCCTCCCCCGCCGCCGCTCGTCTCCTCCTCCTCTCCGACGCGTCGGGAGCGGGCGACGCGGAAGGCATCCTCCTCATCGCTGGAGGAGAGCACCTGGAGGTCCACCTCGGCGGGGAGCGCTCCTTGAGGAGCCGGCGGAGCCTCTCGAGGGGTTGGCTCCTCTCGAGAACTCGTCCTCGCCAACGGGGTCGGTTGCCCCTCGAGGCCTCATCCTCGCCAAAGGGATCCACGCCTCTCGAGGCCTCTTCCTCGCCAGACTCCTCGACCTCCTCCGGCTCCGGAGACTCGTCCATGTACTCCGGCTCCGCCGCCCACGGGTTGGGACGAGGCCCGCGGTGCCCTCCGGGCACAATTCCCCACTCGTCGAACACGGGCATGCACCGGCGTTGCTCCTCGATGCTCTCCTCGGCAAAGCTGATGAGTGGCCGGGCCTCGTCGTTGGTAGGAGATGGGATCTCCGTCGTCGCGAAGAGGACCCCCATGATCTGGCGTAGCACCTCAGGCGCGAAGCCGTCCGAGCTCAGCCGCATCGCGTCCCCCTTGCCTGTGTACCGCCACACCGGCTCGGAGTGCCACTGGAGGGGGCGACCCGGCGCCTCGTGAAGTCTCTTGCCACCATCTGGCCAGTGACCCCTGCCTCGCGGAGGCGCCGGATGCACTCGTACACCGCGTCAAGCCTCTGGCCCCTGAAGTCTGCGCTCGCCCAGCGCGCCCACTTCCTCGGGGGGGGCCTCGGGCACCTCCAGGAGATGGTTTGTCTTCTTGGTGTCGACAAAGAGACACTTCTTGCGAAAGTCCTCCACCTTCTTCGTCACCTTGGTGATGGCGTTCTCACCGCACCAAACAATGGGAATGTAGTTCTCACTCCTGGCGGCGGCGATGCGGAAGGAGACTCAGCCGAGCCGCTCGTTGGAGGCGGTGTTCCGAAGGGAGTAGAAGCTACGGAAGAGCGCCACCAAGGGACGGACGCCGATGTAGGCCTCGCAGAGGTGGGCGAAGATGGCGAGGATAAGGATGGAGTTGGGATGAAGATGAAGAAGTTGGATCTGGTACACCTCCAGAATCGCCAAGAGGAACTCGGAAAAGCGGGGAATAAGACCGGCGTAGAGAGTATGGAGGAAGATGGGGTAGTACCCCTTGGTGAGCCTGCTGCCGGACGGCCTCATCTCGGTGGCGCCGTGCTCATTGGTGCTCGCCACCGCCACATGGCGCACCTTTGCTATCACCGCCGCGGTGACGCGGGTCTGCGGCAGCGCCTCCTCGAGAGCAGCACCGCGCGCCGCCGCCGCAGACATGCCGGCTCGCATCGCAGCCTTGCCCTTTGGGTCGATGTGGGCTTTCTTGGGAGCCATTGGTCGCCGGAGAAGGAGATGAAGGCCCTGGGGTTGGAGCGCTCTGGGAAGGAGTTGTTTGGGGAAGAGTGCGGCGGAGTAATGGGAGAAGTGAAGAACGCAGTCTGCGCGCCTAGGCTTTATTGACCGGCTCCGAATCGTGGCGGGCCCCGCCACGTCGCCCGTTGAAGCCGAGGAGGTCATGGCCTCGGGTGCAAAGTAGTTTGTTTGTGATTGTGTGTAGGTCCACGTCAATATCTCTTTATCTGGCACCGTTGACACCTTGCAAGCCTTCTCCAAGTCCTACTGGTTCGATAACCTTGGTTTTGTAATCAAGGGAAATGTCGGCACAGTGGAAACCAAGGTACCACGGGCCGGCCTGCCAGGTCCCACAAGATTCCTCAGAAGATTTCGCTAAGGACCAGGCTCTCCAAGCCTGGCGAGCCTCGCGAGGGTTTTTCCTCGCGAGGGACCTTTTCTCCTCGTCGAGGGTTTTGTCCCTTGGTGAGGGACCTCTCCTCGAGAGGGCGTCTCGGACGCCACCAGCAATTCTGCTAAGGACCAAGCCGAAAGGCTCGGCGAGGCCTTTTGCCTCGCGAGGTTTCCTTCCTCTCGAAGCCAGCTCTGCCTCCGCGGCAGAGCGCACATGGGCTCTGCATCCCCCGCAGAGTGACGACCGCGCCAGCGCGCGGTGACAGCAACGCCCCAGTTACCTTTCTTGTGTATAAAGGAGTCAACAAAGCTGCCCCAAGGAAAGGAGCCCCAAGGATTGCCACTTTGGTGATAAGGGAACCGTCTGCAGCTACCCTCCAAGGACGACGTCACCGTGGGACCCATCCTGCCTCAGCAGCGCCAGCCCACCGTCCCGTTTGGACGGTGGCTTTTCCAGCTTTGGTGACGCCGCCCCTGCCGTGGACCGCGTCCATGGACCTTACCTTTATGGTGGACTCCACCTTTTTGGTGCACCGNAGGCTTCCTTCCTCTCGAAGCCAGCTCTGCCTCCGCGGCAGAGCGCACATGGGCTCTGCGCCCATGTGCAGAGTGACGCACGTGCCTGCGCGCGATGACGAGGACGCCGCAGTTGCCGTTTCCATGTATAAAGGAGTCAACAAAGCAGCGCCAAGCAAAGCGGACAACGAGTATTGCCGCTTTGGTGATAAGGGAACCGTCTGCAGCTATGCTCCAAGGGCGACATCACCGTGGGACCCGTTCCACCTCCGCAGCACCAGCCCACCGTCCTGGTTGGCCGGTGGCCCCTTTTTCAGCTTTGGTGACACCGCTCCCCTGCCGTGTACCACGTCCATGGACCTTAGCTTTATGGTAGACTCCACCTTTTTGGTGCACCGCGCCTCCTCCTTCGTCGCCATGTGTAGCCCTTCCGCCAAATGTTTGGGCGGAAGAGGCCCGAGACACCTATAAAAGGAGGAGGAGCCCGTTCGGGCAAAGGGTTCGATCTTTGGTAGGCATTATGGGTTCACAAGCTCACCATCTTGAGCTCAGACAAAACCCTAGCCATTGTAGCCACCTCGAGCTCGCCATGCTCACTCTGTACTAAAACCTCTCCAAGCAAGTGCAATACAACTCGAAGCAGGACGTAGGGGTTTTACCTCACCTAGAGGGCCCTGAACCTGGGTAATACCGCGCGTTCCTCTCTGCAGTGCTTCCCCGCAGCGAGTCCGACGAGCACCGTCGCCGGAGCACGTTGAGGGTTGTTTGATTCCGTGTTCAGCCCCTTACTCGATCCTTCGTGAGACACACCCAGTTCCTGGGACAGTTCTCAGACATTTGGCGCGCCAGGTAGGGGGCTGAGGCGCATCTTCAACCTCGACACCGCCATGGCCGGCCCTTCTCGCGCCGAACGACTCGCTCGCCGGACGGCTAGCGCCGCCACCGCTCCTCCTGCCGGCCGCCCGCGCGGCTGCCCCCGTGGGAGTGCTGCTCCGGAGCGCCACGTCGACCCCGAGCCCCGCATCGAGCACCCGGAGGACGACGACATCGACCACGCTGAGGACGACCTCGGCGAAGAGGAGGCCTCCTCTCTGCACCCGTCGCAGGACCGTGCTGCTTCTTCACTGGGCCGCCCTACGCCCAGCCCGGCGACTGCGCTCCTCATGGCGCAGGAGCTGCTGCAGTACTGCCCCACGCCGGAGGCCCAGGAGGCCTGGCTCAATCGCGTCTCCGAGCTCATTGGCGCCGCTCGCGCCGCCGCTCCTGCACCGTCTCGCTCGCTTGTCCTCTCTGCCCTCGCAGGGGACGTGGCGCACGGCGCGCCTCATGCTCCCGCGTTTCCTCCTTGTCACCCCGCGCCCGCTCCTGCTCCAGCTCCACCGGCTCCACCGCAACCCGCTCCTGGGGCTCCTCCTCGCGGCAACCGCGCCGTGTCGCACGCGTCGTCGCCACACGACTGCCAAATTGTGCAGCGGGCCCCGGAGGACGCACGCGTGAGCATTGAGTGCAACCAGGATCACCACAACCGCGCCGTCCATGACATCGCCGCCGCAGGGCGCCACCTCCGCGCCACCCTCGCCAACGGCACGGTCACCTACGGCACGACGGCCGCGTTCACTCGCAGCCTCCGTCGCGTCATTTGGCCGGTCAAGTTCCGGCCGGATCTTCCTCCGCGCTACGATGGCAATAACAACCCCCTGGAGTTCCTGCAGCTCTACACTCTGGCCATCCAGGCCGCCGGGGGCGACGACAAGGTCATGGCGAACTGGTTCCCCATGGCCCTCAAGGACTCCGCGTCCTCATGGCTCACCAACCTCCCCGCCAAGTCCATCAACACCTGGGAGGACCTCTGCCGGTGTTTCGTCGCCAACTTCAAGGGCACGTACGAGCGCGGCCTCATGTACAATGACCTCCGCGCCGTGCATCAGAAGCCTGGTGAGACCCTCCGCAAGTACATCCAGCGCTTCAGCCAAGTGCGCAACAAAATCCGCAACGCCACCGACGCGCAGGTCATTTCGGCCTTCCAGGCTGGGGTCACGGATGTACGGATGCTCGAGAAGCTTGGCATCCACGACAACATCACCACCGTCGTCAAGCTTTTCGACTTGGTGGACAAGTGCGCCAAGGCTGAGGAGGGCCGCTTGTTCGTCAAGAACGAGCCAGGGGACCCCGCCGAGGGGTCCAAGAAGAAGAAGAAATCCACCGAGAAGCACAAGACCACTGCGGTCCTCGCGGCTGAACCTGACGCCAAGCAGCCTCGCCAAGCTGCCACTCCAGCCGCAGGACCCGAGAAGAAGGACGATCCCCCTTTCTGCATCTACCACAACAGGCATTCCCACGCCACCGAGGACTGCTACGACCTTAAGAGGCTTCGCGAGGCTCGCGAGGCTCGCGAGGCTCGCGAAGCAAACGGCCGGCCGCAGCGCGGGGGGCGACGCTAGAACAACAACTACGACGACAACTACCAGCAGAACCCCCAGGCCAACACCGCCCAGCCCATGAACGACAACCTCCCTGCCGAGACTCCTGAGGGCTACCAGTTGCCTCGCGGGGCCGCTTGCATCCTTGGCGGGGCTCAGGCCCCCAGCTCCAACCGCCACTTCAAGTAATTCGCTCGCGAGGTCGCGGCAGCCCTTCCCGGGGTTGAAGCCTCCAGGCCCCTCAAGTGGTCCCAGTGCCCCATCACCTTTGACTCCACCGACCACCCCAAGTCCACCTCAACCGTTGGCACCATACCGCTGGTGTGCACTCCCACCATCAACAACATCACCGTCTCTAAGACGCTCATTGATGGGGGTGCAGGCCTCAACGTCATCTCTGTCGAGACATTCGAGAAGCTGCAGGTGCCCTACGAGCGGCTCATGCCCACCAGGCCCTTCTCGGGGTGACTGAGGGTCTCACCACCCCCTTGGGGCAGGTGAGGCTCGCCGTCACTTTCGGCACCCAGGCCAACTACCGCACCGAGCTGATCGACTTTGACGTCGCGCACATCGGCTTGCCCTACAACGCCATCCTCGGCTACCCCGCCCTCGCCAAGTTCATGGCGGTGACCCACCACGCCTACAACCTCGTCAAGCTCCCTGGCTCGGGTGGCACCATCGTCATCCGCGGCGTGGTCTCAGACGCCTTGTATGCTGCGCAAGCAGCCTACAAGGCTGCCGCGGTGGTGTCACCCGCTGACGAGGACGAGGAGCCCCTCCCAAGGCCCCCCGCGAAGAAGAAGCAGCTGTTCTCTCAGGAGAAGGCTGCGACGAAGCAAGTGCCTCTTCAGGCAAACGGCTCGAGGGCTAGCATCACCATCGGCGCCAACCTGCCTCCCAAATAGGAAAGCGCGCTCGTCGCCTTCCTCAGGGCAAACTCTGACATGTTCGCTTGGACACCGTCAGATATGTCCGGAGTACCGAGGGAGGTGATCGAGCACCACTTAGCCGTGTGTCCAAACACACGCCCCGTGAAGCAAAAGGCGTGGCGTCAGGCGCCAGAGAAACAAGACTTCATCATCAAGGAAGTAGAGAAGCTGAAGAAGGCCAGCATCATCAAGGAAGTGGTCTATCCCACTTGGCTCGCCAACGGTGTGGTCGTCCCCAAACACACCGGAGGAAGCCGCCTCTGCATCGACTTCACCGACCTCAACAAGGCCTGCCCCAAGGACCCCTATCCCCTCCCGAGGATCGACCAGATTGTGGATTCCACCGCCGGCTGCGCGCTCCTCTGTTTTCTGGATGCCTTCTCTGGTTACCACCAGATCAAGATGGCGAAGGACGACGAGGAGAAGACAGCATTTCTCACCCCTTGTGGTGTGTTTTGCTACGTCTGCATGCCCTTCGGCCTGAAGAACGCCGACGCCACTTTCCAGCGC
>QRDG01000853.1:595749-625787 GCA_012064385.1 Puccinellia tenuiflora | reverse complement strand
GGCACCATTCACCAACGGACTTGGCTTGGAAAATGTGAGTACTTGAAATTTGGAAGTGTTAGGCTGTTAGCTACCAGAAAATGCAAACAGTTTAATTACAATAGTAGTTTAATTTGTTTTTCTTCAGATTAATGTCGTCACACAGCGTGGTTTTATTCCTGTGATGAGCGGATGCAAGTCACGGATGCTGATGGCAATGTGGTATGCTGCGAAAACTAATCGCTAATTTGTTACACTCTCACAATTGTTTCTCAATGGCCTGTTTGGAAATTAATGTGTAATACGTTGTAGGTACCGAATTTATTTTGCATTGGAGATGCCAATGGTAAACTCATGCTTGCCCATGCTGCCAGTGCACAGGGAATCTCGGGTACATTCGAAGTTTGTTGATACATGTTTTTTTCTGTTGTTGATCCTGTGGGTGCTGTTGCTACAGTTGTGTAAATGTGTAAATTTTATATGGAAATGTAGTTGTCGAGCAAATCTCTGGGAGGGACCCACATTCTAAATCATTTAAGCATCCCAGCTGCTTGTTTCACTCATCCAGAGATCAGTATGGTTGGGCTGACAGAGGTAAGTCAAGGATTTTAACTCTTAGGTTTGTCTTGTTCATGCATTGTCCATCTACACTAAAAATATATTTTCCTTAATGGAACTAATGTGCTACATCCTTTTACTGCACTTGATATGTACTCGATCTTGAAGAGAGAAAAGCACTTGACTTGGTGTGTTGAATATGTTGCAGCCACAAGCTAGAGAAAAGCTGAAAAAGAAGGATTTGAGGTAAGTGTTGTGAAGACCAGCTTTAAGGCCAACACAAAAGCTTTGGCAGAAAATGAAGGTGATGGCATTGCTAAGGTGATTCTGTTTTTTCATTAAGTTTTCCTCTTATTGCGTTGTGTCCAAATATTGCACTTGGGGATCGCAGTTTTGCATGTCATGCGTCCACTTACATGTTTTGAGTTTGACAACGTTATATCCTCTGTGCAGTTGATCTACCGACCTGACACGGGAGAAATTCTTGGCGTTCACATCTTGGGTTTGCATGCTGCTGACCTCATCCACGAGGCATCAAATGCCATTGCCCTAGGAACTCGTTTGCAAGTGAGTATAGCCGATAATTTTTCTTTACTTATATCCTTATTCCATTGTTAAGCAATTTAGCTTCTACTAGCACATAATCGCCTCCACCATGCAGGAAATCAAGCTTGCTGTTCATGCGCATCCAACATTGTCTGAAGTGCTCGACGAACTCTTCAAAGCAGCCAAGGTACATATCGATGTGTTAATCTATTGAGCGCGTAGAAAAATTCTCCACAAACTCTGAACAGCTGCAAGCCGTGCTTCTCTCTCCAACAGGTTAATTCGGGTGTTTCTCATTCTGTAAATGAACCAGTTGCAAGCCTAAGGCAGGGAAGGAGCGTAAGCAGAACCATCCACCACAGCCGCTCTTGAAGGTCCTTAGTTTCGTCACCAGCCTGTTGTCTTCCCAGAAATGAGATCGGTAACCTGATACCCTGACAAGGAGTTTCTGCAGCCAAACTGGTGCCACCTTATGATATTAGGGAAAAAATATGACATTGGTTGGCTTCATTTTGTGTATGAAATAGTCACAGTGTGTAACATTTTTAGATATTAGTTATCGGGGTGATATGATTCGGTTCTTGTTGTCTTAATTTCTCTGTTGATTCTTTTTCTGAGTTGTATGTAAGTCTAAGGCAGGGTTCAAACAAGTGTTGTCTCTGCGGTGAACAATGATCATCTTTGAAATAAAGTTTGAAGGTTGAGAGGCCTTTTTCTTTAAATTTTACTGTTTAAGAGCTGTTAGCTGCAGTTGGAAACTAGACTGCCTTCAGTACCTGTAGTTGTTTTTTTAAGGTAAAAGGAGATAATGTCCGACTTCAAATTAATAAAGCCCAAAAAGCTTCAAATTAATAAAGCCCCAAACGGCTAGAGATTATACAAAAATACGAGGAAAACAGCTTAAGTAAGAGCAAAAACAAGCAAGAGCTTAACAAGATGCGCCGCGTGAAACTACTCAAAAGCCTTGCTAGCAGCAGCAATTGCTTGATCAAAGGAGAAGAAAATGTGAGATCTTGATGATGGAGAAGACGAGGCGTATGAGGAGTCATGTAATCGTCTACTGCAAGGGAGGTTTTGTCATTGCTCCACCGCCCGTCTCCACTTTGAAAGAGGGCCCTGCCTCCTCACTCTGACTCGAAGAGCGTGAAGAGCGTCGTGGCATCGGAAGTTGGAGAATCTCACCCTAAAACATGAAAGGAGAAATCAAGACATGATTGCCAAAGAACGGAGAGACAGAGTGAGCACAACCGACCAACCGGAGCCAAGTCCCCAACGAGAAAGCACCACCGAAGACCGCCAACCAACCACACCCGTTAGCTAGCGACTCTAGGTTACCACGTCTCCAAGGAGGGAGTGGCGCGAAGGCATCGTCGCCTCCTGGTCCTGAGGTCGGATCAAAGGCTTTCACCCGGAACCAGGGCCGAAGGTGGCCAAAATATTTAATGGGTTCATCTACACATATTGCATGGTTTAATACTATTTTATTTCAAAACTAGTGATTTACTACAGCATTTACAAACTTTCGTTGGGTTCAGCTGAACCGAACTCCATAGTGCTGGCTCCGCCACTGCCTGGAACCCGAGGATAGAGAAATGCGTACCCCCAACAATGCCTCCAAGGAGGCACACAACGCCCAAAGACGTTGTCGCCATCGGCACCAACAACTGTCGGACAAGGCTTTCACCTAAGTAACATGGCCACTGTTCGCACAAAGACAAAACGACAAAAAACTAGGATGCCTGGACGGTGGGATCCTTAAATCTGAGCAAGGCTGTCTGACTAAGGCCAACACACAACCCACCATGTCGGACGCGACATCCAGACCAATTTATCTCTTTTTTTTGCTCTCTGGGTCCCACTAATAAGGGACATGTATGCGCGTACGATAAATGAGGGTAGTCTGGTTAGAGATGCTCTTGCTTATGTGGCCTTAGGCCTGTGCCAATGCATCATTTCTTATCATGTTATTATAGACGTAATAAAAATTTAAGAGACAACTAGTTCAATGCATTGTTTGTTATGGGTTGTATCTAAATTAATAAATTGCGATTCATGCATGTATATGATTGGTCTATCAACACTTTTTTGCCTATGGCGATTGTATGATAGCTAAGTTACAAGCTCAATCTCTTTCTTCATTAACTAGTATGTCACATAAATAAAATACCTATAAAACCGTGCTAAGAAATCTCCATTGACATAGGCCTTAGTGTGTGACAATGGGGAAATTCACTTCGGCTCATAGGTTCATCTACACGGCTACACCCCACTAACCAAGAAACGAATTTTAAAATTTAGAAAAATTCAAACAATTTTTTGGATGTTTGTATAAAGAAAATCAGGATGAAAAGATGTTTTTTGTGACCGATGTAAAAAAGACAAATCTCAGGCGTTTCAAAATGACTTTGTACGTAACATTTTTTTTTTGTACCGACCACACAAAATATCTTTTCGATGCGAGATTTTTTTGCACGCATAGACATTTTTCATATGAACACACGGAAATTTTATTTAAATGTTTTTGACATTTTAATGTGTTAAAAATGTATTTTGCACATCTACGAGTCAAAACATCATGTCCATCACAATGGCGTTACTTGGAGGGGCAAATATCCATTTCGTTTTTCAGCTTACCCGGGGGGAAAACGTCGCATGAAAGCCTGGCTGCGCCCGAAATTCGAAATTTGCGCGCATTTCTCGCATTTTCCAGCTCCCCGAGCCCCGCCGTCCTCTCCCTGTTTCTCCGTCTCGTCACCTCCCGCTTCCACCCCCACCACACCAGAGACCGCTCCGCGCTACTCGCAGCTGGTGGGCGCCTCCTCAACCCTTTGCGCCCAAACGAAGCAACCCCAAAACCCTAGACCACCACCACCTCCGCCGGCCGAGCCCCTCCCCCCTCCCGCTTTCCTCCCTCGTCCCCGACGCAGTAACCCTAGACCCTGGTCGCCGCCGCCGCCGCCGCCGCCAGGAGCAGGAGGACGCCGCCGCCGACGACGAGATGCCGCGCGAGATCATCACGATACAGGTGGGGCAATGCGGGAACCAGATCGGGATGGAGTTCTGGAAGCAGCTCTGCCTCGAGCACGGCATCGGCAAGGACGGCCTCCTCGAGGACTTCGCCACCCAGGTCCGCCTCCCCCTCTCACCCTCCTCTCCCTCGCTCGCCGCCCGATCCGTCGCCCCGCTCCTGTCGGTCGTTCGTTGCCGGCCCCCTTTTCGCCGCGGATTGCTTTAGATCGACGAGCGCCGCGGCCTGTGCCGTCTCTGAATCAGTTCCTGCTGTTCCTGGATGCGGCACGGATTTTATTTTCTCTGGGTTTCAGGGTTTTAGCGAAATGGCGCGTGGTTACTTTTCTCAACCTGGTAGGGCTGTAACATCAACGCTAGGAGTATATAATTTAACAATTTTACCCTAAAGACGAACCTTGCCAGATTTCAGTTGACACAATCACCGCCGTTAGTTTCTTCTTTCTGACACTCACTGCACTTAGTGTTGGTTTGGAGTATTTTTTTCAGGTAGTTTTGCAATTCATTAACAGGCCACAGTGTCTAAATGTAGGGTTAAGTGCAGGGTGTCTTTAGTTACATGAAAGCAAATTTGCTGCATATCCGTGTTCATATAAGTTACACTAAACCTACCGGCATCTCAGAACCTGGAGAAATATCTTGGACAGAATGTGACTTGCTTTATGGGTGATTATACCAGAAAGTGAATCTGCTTTCCAAGTACCTCAGTACTTATTCTGGTACCTGGGTTAAGACTAGAGCTATAACGCCCAAGTTTCTTTCTCAGAACCTGGGTTAAGACTAGAGCTATAACGCCCAAGTTTCATATAAGTTACACTAAACCTACCGGCATCTCAGAACCTGGAGAAATATCTTGGACAGAATGTGACTTGCTTTATGGGTGATTATACCAGAAAGTGAACCTGCTTTCCAAGTACCTCAGTACTTATTCTGGTACCTGGGTTAAGACTAGAGCTATAACGCCCAAGTTTCTCTGCAGGGGGGAGACAGGAAGGATGTTTTCTTCTACCAGGCGGATGATCAGCACTACATACCCAGGGCTCTTCTTATGGATCTAGAGCCGAGAGTCATCAATGGAATACAGAACAGTGAGTACAAGAACCTGTTCAATCATGAGAATATATATTTGTCTGAGCATGGTGGTGGTGCTGGAAACAATTGGGCTAGTGGGTATCATCAGGTACAGTTGCATCTCTGTGTCTCGGTTTTCGTCTATCTAATAGACTGGTAATTTTTACTGTAAGTCTGTCAATGGATAACCAACATTACAGGCTTTCTAGTATGTCATGTCCGTAGGACAATTATGCATTTTGTATTTCGGCTACCAGTACACCTTTTAGATTAATGCTTCTTCTTGTTCTCACATTTTAGGGTGAACAAGTCGTGGATGATATCATGGATATGGTAGACCGAGAAGCAGATGGAAGTGATAGCCTTGAGGGCTTTGTTTTATGCCATTCCATTGCTGGTGGAACTGGCTCAGGTAACCTTTTCTTGTAGTTTGGTTTCCTCTCTTTTCACCCTACTATTCCTTCTCTCAGTTCTTTGTAAATAGCTGTATTGCAAGAATGTCTACCATGTAATTCACCATATACTAGTATTGTCTTGCAATCATTGACATGCCAATACTACTTAATTGTCTAATGCTGCCCATGTTGCCCTTCCTCAGGTATGGGTTCTTATGTGCTGGAGACCCTAAATGACCGATACAGTAAGAAGCTTGTCCAGACATATAGTGTCTTTCCAAATCAGATGGAAACGAGTGATGTTGTTGTCCAACCATACAACTCCCTTCTAACTCTGAAGCGTCTGACATTGAATGCTGACTGTGTGGTTGTTCTTGACAATACGGCTCTTAATAGAATTGCTGTCGAACGTCTTCATTTAGCAAATCCTACTTTTGCACAAACAAACTCTCTGGTCTCCACTGTTATGTCTGCAAGCACAACCACCTTGAGGTATCCTGGATATATGAATAATGATCTGGCTGGCCTGCTTGCCTCCTTGATCCCTACTCCAAGGTGCCATTTTCTTATGACGGGTTATACTCCATTGACCGTTGAACGCCAGGTAACTTTGATTCCCCAGTTGTTATGTTGGTCTTGTAACATGTTTGAATTTTGGTCTTCTGTACTTGCTTTATAGTTGCCTTTGGTTGAGTGTAATTTGGGGCTAGTGGATTTGTGACAGACTTACTACATTTTGGTTTCCTGCTTTTTTGTGTGACAAAGGCTTGACCTGATTTAAGATCTATGCTACTGCAGGTTAACATGATACGCAAGACGACAGTATTAGATGTTATGAGACGACTTCTACAGGTATTACTCACCCCTTCTCTAGGCTGCTTTCTTTTCTCTTCTATGTTCATGACTTTGAACCATTATCTATGCTATCTTGCAGACAAAGAACATAATGGTATCATCTTACGCTCGTACCAAGGAAGCTAGCCAGGCTAAATACATCTCCATACTTAACATCATTCAAGGAGAGGTGGACCCGACACAGGTACAGTTCTGTCAAATGGATTTACTGGTGAAATGCTTATTACACCAACTTGATTAATGATATTGTCAACTATGGTACCATGCACTCACATAAAACACGGTCAAAAGCTCTATTTTATGTTTTGACTTTGTACTGAACTTTGCTTTATTTGTATGAAGCATACTCTATATGTCCACTTAAGTATCAGAAGTTCAAAGAACATAGAGATGTGTCATTACTGTAGATTTTCATCATGATGTTGAGCAGTACGTACAATTATATCTACCTTTCCCTCATAAGATCTTTTCTAGCCCGCAAGAGGTGATAATAACATGGTCATGCATTCCGTTTTGTAAATATAGTGCTGTACAATGTACATATTACATACTATATTAGTCAGTAGCTATTAACTGTAGTGGAGTGATGCTGTTTACCATTAGATTTTTCATCCATCTGTATCCTGTGGGTTTATCTATTCGTCTTTGCTTATCTTTGGCCATCTTATGGTTGTAGGTCCATGAGAGCCTACAAAGGATACGTGAAAGGAAGCTTGTTAACTTTGTAGAGTGGGGACCTGCAAGCATTCAGGTGATTACCCAACTAGCATTTTTTTCAGTTTAACTTTTGACATTTTAATTTATGAGCATCTCAACTTCTACAGGTTGCACTGTCAAGAAAATCACCATATGTTCAAACCACTCACAGGGTAAAGTTATATTTCTTTCTCGCCATGCATCTATTTTCAACCCTAGCATTCTAATAACCAAAATGTTGTGCCACAGGTTAGTGGTTTTGATGTTAGCAAACCATACCAGTATCCGTCACTTATTCAGCAAATGTCTGGGGCAGTACGAAAAGCTGAGGAAAAAACAAGCCTTTCTTGACAACTACAGAAAGTTCCCGATGTTTGCGGTAAGAACACTATTTTTTTTCTTTAATCATTATGATTATATAAGGCTTACGGAATTTATGCATATTTTGCACCTGAAACTCAATCGAATTGTCAAGATACTACCACACCGCTGAGACACTCCGCTAGCAGTTTTACATAATGCTGACTGGAAATTGATGCTGACTTGCCGATACCCTTGAGCACTACATTTTATTGTGGCAAATGTATCCTTTTCATGCAATATACTGACATGCTGAGCATCTGTCTGGCCACATCATGCAGGATAATGATCTCACTGAATTCGATGAATCTCGAGAAATCGTAGAGGGTCTAGTTGATGAATACAAGGCTTGCGAATCACCTGACTACATCAAATGGGGAATGGAGGTACTCTCAGACTCCACTTTATAATGTGTGTTCTATAATATGAAATGCTGAGCTTTCTGTTATGAAAACAGGACCTGGGAGAGGCAAATGTTGCGGCCGCACTTGATTCAAAGTTGGTTGTGTAAATACCAAGGTAACATCTCAATATTGGACTCTGCAAGTCCTAATATAGTTTGATATATGGGCATATTAAATCGAATAGCTACTTGAAACCTGGCTGAACAGTTGGATGATTGTTCTTACATTGCGTTGTTGAACAATTCCTACATTGTTGGCAATCTCCTTTTATTGGTAGAACATTGTGGTGTGAAAATAGATATATTCCAACCGCTGACAGTGGTCCTTTGACCGTGGTAATCATTAACCATGTGTTGCTGTTTGTATTACTTCAGTCATGGCAGAATTAAGGCTGTGAACAATTCCAAGGTTTACTTCAGTATTAAGCAAATCCAGAAATTTGCAGTAACCTAAAGCAGTTAGGTGACAAGCAAATCCAGAATTAAGGCTTCATACTTGATAGCAGTTCATGTAGTTCATATGTTCGACATTGTTGCAGCAATGAAAGAGCTTTCTACATGCAGGTCCCACCAGTTATACAAAGATGCGACTGTAGCTGCCCGATGGCCACCAGTTCGATGACAGCTGCTCGAGCTCAATCCATCCCAACGTAGTGCTAGTTTTGCATCGATTTGGTTGATGCAGTTCTCTAGTTTCTTAGACTTGTTCCCGTGTGCCATGTATATTCGGAATCCACTGCAACCAGATGTTTGTGTTGTTCTGTTTTGTGTGTACAATCTGTAGTGATGATGCTTTTGGTGCTGCTTACAGGTTTTCTGCTAAGTTATTGTGCCGAGTTTTTTTTTTAACTGGCGACATAAAACTCTTCAGAAACGTAATCGAGTTAGTTTGTAAACAGCACATGTTGTATTTTGAAACCTATGCTGTTTGCAGCTTCCTTTGTTCTGGGAATCTCCATATCGGTTCTAGTCTGCTGATATACCTCGTCAACTCTGTTATTCGTGTGAATCTTCCCGGTATACCACTATGGAGCGTAGACCACTGCCCAAACTCTTCATAACTTTCTCTGAGAATTACCTCAGCACCTGGACTGAAGTTTCTTTTTGCTCCGTTGTGATAATTTTGTCAGTTGGCCTGTTTTGAGATATTAGCAGAGCCTCTTTTGAAAATAAAGTTATTGATTGCGACAATGTTGAAGTATGTTTTGCACGTCGTGTTGCAATATTTTTGCACGTCTTTTACAGGGGTAGAAAATATTGCGGCATTGTTGCACAAGAATGAAAGATGGCACGGACCAGTTTTTTTTTTCTTTTCTTTTTGTGAGCATATGGCACGGGCTAGCTGACCCTTAGCTTCTTACGGGCCGCACCACGGGAGTCAAAAACGCATTCTGCCTAGTGCTCTCGGCCCACCGATGTTAAGAGCAAATCGTCCACGGTTTCAGCCCATCATGGCCGAAAGCGAACCAACTTTGGAGTAACCGACCTTGTTCAACTCGGAATCGAATCCGTCTCGGCCCCGGCAATCCCCGACCTGCATATTAACACAGCGCGCGCGCACCGGCGTAGCATCCACAAGTTGCCCCCGGTGCTCGCACGGCCGCCAGCTCTCCTTTCAAGTTTCACCCTAGCTAGGTCGCTCGCCCGTGCCGAGACCATGCCGCCCGCCGCCGCCGACGTCTCCATGGATCCTCCGCCAGTCAGGACACTGATCCAGCGGCACAGCCCGTGGGACGAGCTGCAGAACCTGGCGCTCGCCATCATCGACCAGACCTACGCCGCCGCGCTCGAGATCGTCGGCGACGCGCGCGTCGCCAGCGGCGGCATCGTGAAGCTCAGCCGCCCCGTCGACCCCACCGACCCGGACTCGCCGGTGCTGACCGTCCACGCGGGCGCCGCGCACTGCTGCGTCGCCTTCAACAACACGCGCGGCGACGCGGACGCCTTCGCCAGGTACACCTCCTCCAAGGGGAAGAGCGAGCCGACCCACCGCCTCGGCCTGGCCACCATCAGCGTCTGCCCGGGGACGCTCCACCTGGCCCGCACCGGCGGCGGTGGCGTCCGGGTCCGGGGACGACGAAGCCGCTCCGGCGCCGGGAGCAGCAGCCGAGGGGAGCTCGCCATTGTCGACGCCATCGTGTCGCGGGTGGACGCGCTGATGGCGGTGGAGCAGGAGCTTCTCCGCAAGGGGAGCGCGGCCGGGTGCGGCGCGTGCCCGAAGATGGGTCAGATCAACGAGGTTTGCAAGGTTCTCCGGGAGATGAGGAGGGAGATGGACCTCGACGCCGTCATGCGCAGGAGGCTCCAGAAGCGGCGCGTCGTCGTGGAGATCGCCGGCGGATCAGAGACGACGACGGCGGCTGCGGTTCACGGCGCGGACGCGACGGAGACGGTGACGAAGAGGTTGAGGACGATGAGGTTCGTCGAGAGACCTAGGTCAAGGGTGCAGCAGGTGCTTGAACAAACTTGTGTGAGTGGCTCGTACGGCAGATGATGTTCAGTCGTGCCACGATGTGCTAGACTTTGAGTACTGGTACATACTTTGCCAGAAAAAATTAATGAAGGCTTACATATGTACACTATGATCCAAAGGATGGACAAGTGCTGGTATCAAGCTCAACTGCTCAAGGGTTTCTTCGATCTGTGTTGTAATCTTCCTTCTTGGTCGTGTGCAATATTTGTGCACGTCTCACGGAAAATACTGCGACATTTTTTTTTAACATAAAGAGGAACGCTGCATTAAACAGGAACACGTGGGGAGTACAATTTACAAAAAGGCCCTTTTACAACTCTTGCCCTAGAAAACCTACTATTTGAAGATAAGGCCTTTCTAATTACAGAAAACACCCTAGAACTAAAAGATAAAAAGCAATCAAGTCCTTGGGTTGCTCCACCACACATCGCCGGTGACCTCAAGGCATTGACGCCGAGATCATGGAGGCAGGCGCTCGAGCACTCGCTTCCGGCGACGAGAGGATGACGCTGGCCAGCTTGAAGACTCCGGGGACGCACCACTTGGAGACTACGAGCCGTCGAGCTCCAGCGCCAGGCTCTGAAGACCTCCGCGACGGAGGAGATGAAGAGGCCGCCCTTTCGGCCGAAGATAGTGGAGAGAACCAAGATCTCCACTTGATTTGCTCGGGGTTGCAGCAGGATCAAACGCCACCTTCCTGCAAAACACGAAGAACAGATGCCCCAATTCTTCCCCCCCCCCCCCCCTCACCTCCACGGCCGGACCAGGGAAGAAGAAGCATCAACTTCGAACTCGCAGCAAGGCAGCCGTGGCCTTCCAGATCCAGAAGGCCACCATCGAGCTTAGGAGGGAAGGAGAACTTGGAGGCTCCTCTTTCTGTATGCGCTCCGACCACCGGAGTTTCGCCAGAAGAAGAAGAGCAACCGCCATCCGACGAACACGGCTCGGGCGCGTCGACGAACTCGTCCTCAACGGCATAGCGCCATACGCCACGGAGGCAAACCAAAGGCATAAACACCACCTAAACCTAGCCCTAACACTACTGCTGTACAGAGGAAACCGGCCTCCCCTCCCCGCCCATCTCCGACCGGCAGCGCCGCCGGATCTAGGGGAGAGAGGAGCCGGGACGCGTCGGTGGACTCTCAACTGTAGAGGGAAGGAGAGAGAAAGAGAAAGAAGAAATGAGTTGCATGCGGCATTTCAATGTTGTAGTGATCAGATGGTGTAGATTTCGCGTTTAAGTGACCGACCCCTAGCATGGCCTTTAAAAGTAAGCACATCATTTACAGAAGTAATCGGTACAAAAAACAAATAAGGCATGAGAAACAAGCCGCCGACTGAGCTGCCGTTATATAATCAGTAAATAACTTTGAGAGTGTAAGCTACAATCCTATGGCCATTGTATTCCAGCAGTACAAATATTAAGGTACAGTTCATTTTTATACTTCCTAATGCTACATAGCTGTTAAGAGCATCGAAACGGAAAAGGATCTAGAGAGAGAAAAATGAAGCGGCTAACAGGACCAATGAAAAATCACATACACCAACCAGAAAGACAACCTCATTGTTGCTTCTTCCTATGCAAACTACTTGGAAAATTTCCTTGAGGTACACCTCAAACAAATAGCTGCAGCACAAGACTGAAAATCCACCAGTTCTTACACAAGAACATCCTTCAGCTTGGCCTTCTGGTCGTCTGTCAGGGTTTTCGGGAACAACACCTCGAATGTCACATACAGATCACCTTTCTTGTTGCTTTGGAACAATGGCATGCCCTCTCCTTTGAACTTCCTTACCTCCTTGGGTTTAGTGACACCCTAATGATTTGTGATGAAACAGGATTGATTAGATGCAGATGAGCCAATCAACACGATAAAAATCTTTTGTTGTCGTGGTCAGAACTTGGTGACTTACCTTGGAGCCGATTTTGACCAGATGGTCGTCAAGATGCTTGATGGTCTTCTCAAAACCAACCAGAGCTTGCAGCTGTAACAGCAAAAGATGATCAGATCATCAGATATATAGAAAAGAACTCCAGTTCGTCATTTTGGAAACAAGAGATATTTGGTGGAATACTTGAACTTGGTTTCAGAGGTGACTAGTAGACTCGTAGAACCCCATTTGAAACATTGAAATGTAAGAAGACATTTGGCCCAAGTGGATCTAGAGTTTCCATGAATCTTCAGCGGGGACCCTACATCCCAAACGGGACCTAAATGTTACGATGATCATTTTTGTCTGTTTGATGGTAGCAAGGACGGTTGGAGTAGTGAGTGATGTTTTACAGAGGTGGGCTAGCATTAAATTCAGACAGCCAGCAGTCTCGAAAAAGCTTCTTAGATTCGTAATTTTCCATCAAGGTACAATTTTTTTACACTATTTTTTTCCGCATAACTACTCTTTACTAATGTTTAATTGTAATAGATACAAGAGAGGGGGCAGTACCAGGGGGATTGTAACTGTTGCATGCAGGTCGTTGCCTTCTCTTCTGAAGCGGTCATGCGGTGCTGTCCGAATCCTAAACTGCTCATGGAGTAAAAAAATTCAGGACGAAATTAGTCACAATAATTTGTTCCCACGGTAATCTGAACCCATCAGGCAAAAGATCAAACCTTCAAGTCTCCAGGTTCTCCATCAATCTTAGGCTCTCCTTCCTCAAAGAATGAAACTTCCTGAAGTATAAGATGACATTTGCGAAATAAAACATCTAAGCAGTAAAGTAGAAATATCACAATGGATTCATTACATCATGACAAACTTCTTAACTTAAGCACTTCTATCTAATTGTCTCTTGACCACGTCGTAAATTTGTTGGTTATTTGGCATCATAGAAACCTTTTGTAGGCAATCAGATATATTCACAGTTTACATCAGTGACAAATGTACCCATAATCGGTTCATTGTGCAGTTCAGGCACAGTGTTCCGAATATAGACTAAATGTCATGAGGATTAAGCAATTACATACACATTGTTGTGACATGTTATCTGGATGTTTCTTCTTATCTACTACCTCCGGTCCGTATTAACTGTCGCAGAGAAACGCCAGCGATAGTAGAAAGTATACGCAACCCCTACGACAGTTTTTCCAGATCAGACGAGTAAACTCTGTAGTATAAACAGGCCCAACTTCCAGGAACTTTTTAGTTTGCCATCGCCATGTCTATGAATCAGCGAGTAATAAATTGTTGCAAGACACTGGGGTAACTGGCAAGAAATATACCAGCAAGTTCATCTAAGGAATTCTCATTCTTAAGTCTTGACCAACTGTAGGCAACTAAGTGATCATTAACAACTGATTTAATAGAAAAGGTCAAGTACTGGAGAGAAAATATGACAGCAGCTTACCTGTCCATCTTGCATACCCTTCTCAATATCAACAGTCAAGAAATCACCATCACGTACATACTTCACATTTGCACACTGGTCGCAGACCTGGAGAAGACCAAAAGGATGCATAAACATTGTGTAGTAGAGACAGAGATGAAATGACTAAGGGAATGTAGTTTCGTCACGGAAAAAATGTATGAAATGGTCTAAATTTCAGTATTTAAAATTACATCAGCTGCAGAATAACATAGCACGGTGCGATTAGGAAAATACCTGCTCGGTCATTTGTTGATACATTCCAGGACCAATTTGACGGTGGTAAACTTCATTCCTGCAGTTACATTGCCTCTTTCCTGGTGCTGGTTTTATGATGTTTTTCTCTCTCCAAACCTATCACGCACATGAAAATAACAAATTAAAACTTGTCCTATACTTCTTAGTGTGAACTCACATCATCCTGCAAAAATTAGCTATTGGGTAATGTAATAACAACGCAGAGCATTTAACTAGTGTCCATGGGATAACTGGGATACCTAACTTAGCTATGTCTTCCTGGTTTATCAGCTATACAAACTTTATTACCTTTAATGAGCCACCCATGTACAGGTCCTCTAGCGAAGCATCCAGTTCGACAATCACATCATCACCTTTTATGATCCGTTCTTCCTCCTCTTCCATACCACCACCACCACCTCCGAAAAAACTGAAGAAGTTGTGAAAAGAACAATAATGTGATCACTAAAACTGCAACATTCATGTGGTACAAATAAAACCAACACAAATAGATCATTAAGGTTGAGTTGCGACAGTCCAAGTTACTACTGAACTGTTAACAAACAATGAAAATGGTAATAGAAGAGAAATACATCCATGGAAAAATAAATAAATACAGCACACCACATCTGTGTATGCCACGACTTCATGAATGATGCATGCTCATATGAAGTTTTAGTTGGTTGGACATGGTGTCGTTGATTCTTCGGACAATAACTTTTATTTGCACACGCTCAGATGCAAACAAGGCCAATAATTCCTATAGTATATCCCTTAACTTTCAAAAAATATTACTCATGATCTCTTGGGAGCAATGACAAACATATAAGTCATGCATTTGTCAATACTTAATGCAAGCCTTAGACATGTTTGATATATCTATAGTTGGCACTGCCACATCATACAGAATGGGAACTATACGCTTTGGGCTGTAAGAATACTTGAATGGGCAATTCAGGGAATATTCAAATTCAAACAGGAGGTGTCATTCCACCAGTTAAGTGCATGCCAATTAAGTTCCATCTTCATGTATTCAACAGGTTTATATGAATCGCCTTAGTAACTATCAAATGACGAGCAACAAAAATCTTGACAGTTTTCTATATCATCTGTAAACAACAGATCCATGTGATGGAATATCTATCTTGATACGTACAACAATCTAAGGGCGATCAGAACATGTTGCGTGACATTTCACTAGCAAGCATGGTGCATTACGCATTATAGACTGCTGACAATTTGTTGTTCTAACTTCCAAGCTGACACTTGTTTCCCTGTATTTTGAAATCACTCTAAGTTTGCATAGGTAGCCAACTACTCTATTACTTGGTAGATTGTAATAGCTCAAATACGTACTAGTAGATCATACTTCAGAGCAAGGGATACCAAGATTGAGGCTGCTAAGAAAACAGACGCCAGGCGACATCTCACTCACCTGCTGAAGATGTCTTGCATGTTCATCCCGCCGCCACCTCCTCTCCCGCCTTGACCCTGGAACTGCTTCAGTCCCTCCTCGCCGTACCGGTCATAGATCTTCCTCTTCTCCGAATCCGTCAAGACCTCATATGCTGCATGGACGATAGCACCACATTCAGATGCCAATTCCTCAGAAGAACTTGAATTATTCAGCTCAGTTCAGCTGGTGATCCAGCTCCTTTTAAGACTAACAGGCCAGTACCATTATTGATCTCGGTGAACCGCTTGGTGGCCTCCTCATTGTCGGGGTTCTTGTCAGGGTGGTACTTGAGCGCGAGCTTGCGGTACGACCTCTTGATCTGATCCTCCGACGCGCCCTTGGGCACTTGCAGCACGTCGTAGAAGCTCTTGCTGATCCACACCAACAAAGAAAACACAAATCATCAGCTGCCCAGCAGAAAACGAGCACACAGATCTTAAACTCGGCAGTAGTGGGATCGAGAGGATCAGCGCCGGATCGGGAAGAGAAAAAAAAACAGGATCTCGCAGGAGAATCGACAGCTGCTCCGAGCATTACCCTTCGATCACCGCCGCGATATGCAGCAGCAGCGCGAGGACGGCCGCGAGCCGCGCCCCTCTCCTCCGCGGCGCCGCCATGCCCCCTCCGCCGTGTTCGTCCCGCGCGACCTCTCCTCGCCCGCCGGCTTGGAGTCGGGGTCAGGGTTCCCGCGGCTGGAGAATCCAAGCGCACGCCCCTCGCGGTGCTGCCTGCCCTGCCCCGCTCCTCGTCTTCTTCGTCGTCGCCGTCGTCTTCCTCAGTGGCTGGTGCTCGTGCGTCGCGGGTTAAGAGTTTCCAGAACGGAAGGGATCTGGAGCTCCTTTTCGGGGAGACGTGGCGGCTGGTGACGTGGGCCAATGGGAGCCCTGATGTGCGGGTCTCTGGCCAATCGGATGCCTCCACGTGGATACGGCGACCACATAGAAGGAACTGCTACGTGCTCCGCGGCAGGTTGACCTGCCGATGCAGGTAAACGGTTTGCCTGCGATGTACGTTTGGCACGACAAAACATTCGGGGTTCCCCGCGGCGTTTGGGCAAAGAGGTCATGATGGACGTGTTGGGTACAGTCCATGGTTGGGTAACCGATTGCTTATATTTTGGGTGTAGGAATACAGTAGGAATTAGTTTCCCTAGCAAATCAACTTGTGGTTGTATGGTCAGTAGGATATGATTAGTTCAAACCATAGATTTGACACCCTTGTGTCGTATAAAGGCGATATATTTTCTTATTACGAAGCGACGTTGTAGCGAGTCACATGTGGTGACTTTGTCAATCACAAAATTCAACCTGTTGAATCAGTCATATAGGTAGGGTGTTCGTGTGTGCGTTCATAAGAACGAGTATATGCACGTTAATGTAAGCGTATGTGTTTCTACTGTGTTAAAAAAAACCTAGTCGTAAAAAAAATCCCGACGAAAAGGCCGTTAGAAAAATGTGACATTTGGTTGTTAAATTTGATTTTCTCGATGGCGAAGGCTCTTAAGATACAAATATTGAGGTCTTTTTTGTCAGAATATTCTTAAGATAAATAAATGACATAGGATGAAGATCTTCTGGGAGGATAAAAAAAAATATACAGTAATACAAATGAATCTTCTCAAGGAACTCAACTCAGTCAAGAAGGATAAGAACAGTAGCAAGAGAATGACCAGTCAAGCGAGGATAGTCTAGTTCTTAGATAAAAAATGAGGACAAAGAAACACAATACATGAGGGCAATATCATGCTCTCGGATCAAGACTCTGTCGATAATTTGCTATCTTATCCCTTAATGGTGGTTTTGAGTCTCCCGCGGTTGTACCATCAAGTAGGAAGAGAAAAAACAAGCTTCTCCCAAAACAAAATTTGGCTTGATGAGAAGATGACATCAGACCAAATGCGCCAGAAGATCCGCTCGACCATGCACGACCACAGAAGTCACTTCCCGTGCGAGACAATCCCTCAAATATCTCTCCCTCTGGTTTCTACAAGATTGATCTGACACTAGTAGAAAAACAGCCTTTCGGAAAGCCATTAGGCTCGGTTCGGCTACATATCGGGATTAATGTAAGCATTAGTCCCGGTTCGTGTCACGAACCGGGACTAAAGGATTTACGGCAGGCTTCGACGGGCTGCGGCGAGCTGTTGAACCGGGACTAAAGGCTGGGGGACCTTTAGTCCCGGTTCGTGCCATGAACCTGGACTAAAGGTGAAAGAACAAGCTATGACCGGATGTCTGAAGGGTCGCAGCATAGAAAACAAAAAAAAAATTCCTACGCAAAGATAGCGGAATAAACCCAACATCTAGATCCGATCTACGAGAGGTTGGTAGCAAGAAGGAGATCGAATCTCACCCTCGAAGAAAACCGTGAGTGTTTTGTCGAGGCAGGGGTTGGCTAGTCGATCCCCGCAACTAGACTCGTCTAGTCGCGAGGAGATGTATTATCCAAGCGCCGCACGAGCAACGCCTCCGAGAGATCCACACGTACAGCTCGATGAAGACTCCACGTTCTTGATCCCGCAAGAGGTGGTGGAGAGGTTCGCGAGATCAGCAGCACGACGACGGTGGCGTGGTGTGTATGGTGGAGATCCGACAGGGCTTCGCCAAGCGGTGTCGGGGAGAGAGAGGAGGAGGAAGAGGTGCGGCTAGGGTTGGAGGAGGGTGGCGGCTAGGGCACCTTGGGGGGAGCTCCTTGGGTGCCGCACCCCCTCCCCTACCCCTCCTTATATAGGGGGCCAAGGGGGGGCTGCGCCCCACCCTCCTAGGGCCGGTGGCTAGGGGGGGGGGACTTGCCCCCCAAGCAACCCCTAGGGTTTCGGCCGCCCCCCCCCCCCCTTCTAGAAGCTTGGCCCGCATGGGCCCTTGAGGGCATGGTGCGGCTGGCCCATTAGGCTAGCCCACCACCCCTTAATACCATGTGGGCCCCATACTCCTATGGGCCCCACTTCTAGACCCCTCTAGAACCTTCTAGAACTTTCCGGTACTTTACCGATAAATTCCCGAACCTCCGGAAACCACTTTCCTTATATGAATCTTATTCTCCGGACCACTCCGGAACTCCTCGTGACGTCCGGGATCCTATCCGGGACTCCGAATCAATATTCGTTCTCACCATCATTTATCTCGAACCCTAACTACATCGAACGTTAAGTGTGTGATTCTGCGGGTTCGCGAATATGTCATATTAATAGCGGGACCGGGATGCCCATATTAATTCCTACATATTCGACGAAGTACTTTACTAGTCGAACCACAATGTCCGGGATTCAATCAATCCATATATGATTCCTTTTGTTTCACGATATGTTACTTGTCCGAGATCCAATCCACCGATATCTCCATATCTAATTAATCTCGTTACCGACAAGTTCTCTTTACTCATTCCCATAGAATAGGATCCCTTATGACCAACCACTTAGTCATATGCTTGCAAGCGTTTGGATGCTATACTACCGAGAGGGCCCAGAGATATCTATCCAACTGTTGGACGAACAAATCCCAGTCTTGAAACATGTCACCCAACAACCTATCATCGGAGAACCTGAAAGCCACCTTTATAATCACCCAGTTACGAAGTGACGTTTGATGTCCACAAAGCACTCCTCCGATAAGAGGGAGTGACATAATCTCATGGTCTAAGAAAACTATATTTGACATCTATTTAATTTGAGTCTTGTCCATTATATCATCACCCATGATACAAACTTCGTTTATTAAGTGATTCACAAATCCATGGTTAGGAAACATCTAACCATCACTTAATCAAACGAACTAGTCATAAGAGGAAAGACTAGGGACACATTACCGTTTATATTCCACACATGTATTTGTTTCCGCTTAATACAATTCTAGCATGGATATAAACATTTATCATGAACGGGAAATATGATTATCAATAACATTTATTATTGCCTCTTGGGCATATCTCCAACAGTCTCCCACTTGCACTAGAGTCAAAAATCTAGTTTACATTTGAAGTAATCTAACACCCATGGCCTCTCGGTGTTGATCATGTTTTGCTCGTGGAAGAGGTTTAGTCAACGGGTCTGCCACATTCAGATCCGTATGCACCTTGCAAATCTCTATGTCACCATCCTTGACATTCTCACGCAAATTGTGATAGCGGCGCTTAATATGCTTGGTATTCTTGTGTGAAGTCGGGTCCTTGGCAAGAGCTATTGCACCTGTATTATCACAGTACAGGGCCAGAGGTCTTGACGCACTTGGAACCACGCTCAGCTCTGAGAGGAACTCCTTCATCCAGACTGCTTCACTTGCTGCCGACGAGGCCGCAACATACTCCGCTTCTGTTGAAGATTTCGCCACCACGCTCTGCTTGGAACTCCTCCAACTCACAGCGCCACCATTCAGAATAAACACGTATCCGGACTGAGATTTAGAATCATCCGGATCTGTGTCCCAACTAGCATCGACGTAACTCCTTACGACAAGCTCTTGGTCACCTCCATACACGAGAAACATTTCCTTAGTTCTATTTAGATACTTAAGGATATTCTTGACAGCTGTCCAGTGTTCCACTCCTGGATCACTTTGGTACCTGCTAGTCAAACTTACAGCATGGCACACATCTGGTCTAGTACATAGCATGGCATACATGATAGAGCCTATCGCAGAGGCATAAGGAACATTGTTCATTATCTCTCTATCTTCTGCCGTAATAGGACTCTGAGTCTTACTCAGAACCTTTTCTTGCAACATTGGTAAGAACCCCTTCTTTGAATTTTCCATTCTGAACTTCTTCAGAACATTGTCAAGGTATGTACTTTGTGAAAGCCCTATTAGGCGCTTTGACCTATCCCTGTAGATCTTTATGCCTAAATGTACGCAGCTTCACCAAGGTCTTTCATTGAAAAACTCTTATTCAAATAAGACTTTACACTTTCAAGCAATGTAACATCATTTCCAATTAATAATATGTCATCCACATATAGTATTAGAAATGCAACTGAAATCCCACTCACTTTCTTGTAAATACAGGCTTCTCCATAAGTTTGGACAAATCCAAACCCTTTGATCACTTCATCAAACCGGAGATTCCAACTCCGTGATGCTTGCTTTAGTCCATAGATGGATCGCTGAAATTTGCTTACCTTGTTAGCATCCTTTGGATCAACAAAACCTTCGGGCTGCACCATGTACAACTCTTCCTTAATATGACCATTAAGGAACGCGGTTTTCACATCCATTTGCCAAATTTCATAATCATAAAAGGCGGCAATTGCTACCATAATCCGAACAGATTTCAGCATCGCTACGGGTGAGAATGTCTCATCGTAGTCAACTCCTTGAATTTGTCGGAAACCCTTTGCGACAAGTCGAGTTTTATACACGGTGACGTTTCCGTCAGCGTCTGTCTTTCTTTTGAATATCCATTTGTTCTCAACGGCCTTACAGTCGTTCGGTAAGTCCACCAAAGTTCACACTTGGTTTTCATACATGGATTCCATTTCGGATTTCATGTCTCCTAGCCATTTATCGGAGTCTGGGCTCATCATTGCTTCCTCATAATTCGCAGGTTCATCATTGTCTAACAACATGACACTCATGACGGGGTTGTACCGTTCAGGGGCAGTACGTTCCCTCGTTGATCTGCGAGGTTCAATAGCAACTTTGACTGGAGTAGCATGATCAACATCATCTGCTCCTTCTTCAGGTGGCGATGGCTGTTCTGGAACAACTTCCAGCTCTGCGCTACTCGGCATCTCAAGAACAGGTTCAATAACCTCGTCAAGCTTCTATTTTCCTCCCACTCACTTCTTTCGAGAGAAACTCCTTCTCTAGAAATGAACCATTCTTGGCAATGAAAATCTTGCCTTCGGTTCTGTGGTAGAAGGTATACCCAATAGTTTCCTTAGGGTATCCAATGAAGACGCATTTTTCCGATTTGGGTTCGAGATTTTCAGGTTGAAGCTTTTTCACATAAGCATCGCAACCCCAAACTTTGAGAAACGATAACTTTGGCTTCTTGCCAAACCATAACTCATATGGAGTCGTCTCAACGGATTTTGATGGAGCCCTATTTAAAGTGAATGCGGCTGTCTCTAATGCATAGCTCCAAAATGATAGTGGCAGATCTGTGTGAGACATCATAGATCGCACGATATCCAATAAGGTTCGATTACGACGTTCAGACACACCATTACGCTGTGGTGTTCCGGGTGGCGTGAGTTGTGAAACAATTCCACACGTAGCGAAACTCGTAACTCAAATATTCGCCTCCACGATCGGATCGAAGAAACTTTATTTTCTTGTTACGATGATTCTCGACTTCACTCTGAAATTCTTTGAACTTTTCGAATGTTTCAGACTTGTGTTTCATTAAGTAAATATACCCATATCTACTCAAATCATCGGTGAAGGTCAAGAAGTAACGATATTCACCGCGTGCTGCAACACTCATCGGACCACACACATCGGTATGTATGATTTCCAACAAGTCTGTTGCTCTCTCCATCGTGCCGAAGAAGGGTGTTCGAGTCATCTTACCCATAAGGCATGGTTCGCAAGTTTCAAATGATTCAAAATCAAGTGAATCCAAAAGTCCATCAGAATGGAGTTTCTTCATGCGCTTTACACCAATGTGACCCAAACGGCAGTGCCACAAATATGTGGTATTATCATCATTCACTTTGCATCTTTTGGCATCAATGTTATAAACATGTGTATCACTACCATCGAGATCTAATAGAAATAAACCATTCCTCTCAGGTGCATGACCATAAAAGGTATTATCCATATAAATCGAAATACCAAAGTTTTCAGACTTAAATGAATAACCGTCTCGCAATAAACAAGATCCAGATACAATGTTCATGCTTAACGCACATAATAACAATTATTAAGGTTTAAAACTAATCCCGAAGGTAAATGCAGAGGGAGTGTGCCGACAGCGATGACTTCAACTTTTGATCCATTTCCAACGCGCATCGTCACCTCGTCCCTTGCCAAGCGTCGACTATTCCGCAGCTCCTGTTTCGAGTTACATATATTAGCAACCGAACCAGTATCAAATACCCAGGTGCTACTACGATCACTTGTTAAATACACATCAATAACTTGTATATCATATATACCTTGTTTGACGGTGCCAGCCTTCTTATCTGCCAGATACTTGAGGCTATTCCGCTTCCAGTGTCCAGTTCCCTTGCAGTAGAAGCACTCAGTATCAGACTTAGGGCCATTCCTTGACTTCCTCGTAGGCACGGCAGCTCGCTTGCCATCCTTCTTGAGGTTGTCTCTTTTGCCCTTTTTCTTGAAACTAGTGGTCTTGTTGACCATCAACACTTGATGCTCCTTCTTGATTTCCACTTCCGCGGTCTTTAACATCGCGAATAGCTCAGGAAGATTTTTCTCCATCCCTTGCATGTTATAGTTCATCACGAAGCTTTTGTAGCTAGGTGGAAGTGACTGGAGAACACGGTCAATCCCCAACTCATTGGGAATCACAACACCCAGCTGTGACAGACGATCATCGTACCCAGACATCTTGAGCACGTGTTCGCTGACAGAGTTGTTCTCTTCCCTCATACAGCTAAAGAACTTAGAAGAGGTTTCATACCTCTCCACCTTGGCTTGAGTCTGAAACATAGCTTTCAGATCAACTATCATCTGATGAACGCCATGGTACTCAAAACGCTTTTGAAGCTTAGGTCCTAAGCCGTACAACAGACCGCACTTAACTATCTCGTGGTCCTCAGAGCGGACTGCCAGACGTTCCTAACATCTTCAGCCGCTCCCTCCGCTGGAGCCTCACCTAGCGATGCATCTAGGACATACAGTTTTTTGGCAGCTTTGAGGATAATCTTCAGATTCATAAACCAATCTGAGAAATTGATTTCATCATCTTTCAGCTTGTCTTTCTCTAGGAACGCGTTAAAGTTCATGGTGATGTTGGGAAGGGCCATTGATCTACAACATTATTTGCAAGGTGTTTAGACTATGTTCATGATAGATTTGTTCGAGAAATAATCTAATTATAAAATGAACTCCCACTAAACTCAACATCTCTCTGGTTGTTTAGTGGTACACGATCCAAAATCCACTACACCACAACCGATCATCACGTGAAGTGGTGCAGCTTCAAAAGGTGAACATCTCCATGTTGATCATATCATTCATATGACTCGTGTTTAGCCTTTCGGCTCTTGTGTTCCGAGGCCATGTCTGTACATGCTAGGCTCGTCAAGTAAACCGTAGTATTTCTGCATGTGCAAACTGGCTTGCACCCGTTGTATGTGAACGTAGAATCTATCACACCCGATCATCACGTGGTGCTTCAAAACGACGAACTTTCGCAACGGCGCATACTAGGGGAGAACACTTCTTGATATTAACGTGAGAGATCACCTTATCATGCTACCGTCGAGATCATATCTAAGCATAAACCATAAGGTGCATAAAATGATTAACATCACATGCAATTCAAAAATTGTGACATGGTATAGCCTTTTCTTGTGCCTTTGATCTCCATCTCCAAAGCACCGGCATGATCTCCATCATCACCAGCTCGTGGCGCCATCACCATGATTGCCTCCACCAACTATTGCAACTACTACTATGGCTACCTTAGCAATAAAGTAAAGCAATTACATGGCGTTTTAAAGTGACACGCAGGTCATACAATAAATATGAGACAACCATAAGGCTCCTGTCGGTTGCCGTACTCATCGATATGCAAGTCGTGACAATTACAAAACATGATCATTGCATACATCACATAATCACATCTTGGGCTATACCACATCACAAACCCTGCAAAAACAAGTTAGACGTCCTCTACTTTGTTTATGCAATTTTTACATGGCTTCTAATGGATCATTAGATAGAACCGTTCTAATCTACGCAAAGCCACAACGGTGATAAAATAGTTGCTTATTTACTCATCCTTTTGAAAGGCCTTCCATTGAAAATTGCACCTTCACTAAAGCAAGAGAAATAGACACCCGCCAGCCACTTATGCAAAACAAGTTGCATGTCAGTCGTGGAACCGGTCTCTCGTGCGTGGACGAGTAAGGTTGGTCCGGGCCGCTTCAATCTCACAGTACCGCAAAGATGCAAAGTGCACGCTAGAAGGTAGCAACACAAATTATCAATGCCCACAACACTTGTGTCTAATCGCACCAACATCTACGAATAGATCTAGGCTCTGATACCACTGAAGGGTCGCAGCATAGAAAACAAAAAAAAATTCCTACGCAAAGATAGCGGAATAAACCCAACATCTAGATCCGATCTACGAGAGGTTGGTAGCAAGAAGGAGATCGAATCTCACCCTCGAAGAAAACCGTGAGTGTTTTGTCGAGGCAGGGGTTGGCTAGTCGATCCCCGCAACTAGACTCGTCTAGTCGCGAGGAGATGTATTATCCAAGCGCCGCACGAGCAACGCCTCCGAGAGATCCACACGTACAGCTCGATGAAGACTCCACGTTCTTGATCCCGCAAGAGGTGGTGTAGTGGTTCGCGAGATCAGCAGCACGACGACGGTGGCGTGGTGTGTATGGTGGAGATCCGACAGGGCTTCGCCAAGCGGTGTCGGGGAGAGAGGAGGAGGAGGGGGTGCGGCTAGGGTTGGAGGAGGGTGGCGGCTAGGGCACCTTGGGGGGAGCTCCTTGGGTGCCGTACCCCCTCCCCTACCCCTCCTTATATAGGGGGCCAAGGGGGGGCTGCGCCCCACCCTCCTAGGGCCGGCGGCTAGGGGGGGACTTGCCCCCCAAGCAACCCCTAGGGTTTCGGCCGCCCCCCCCCTTCTAGAAGCTTGGCCCGCATGGTCCCTTGAGGGCATGGTGCGGCTGGCCCATTAGGCTAGCCCACCACCCCTTAATACCATGTGGGCCCCATACTCCTATGGGCCCCACTTCTAGACCCCTCTAGAACCTTCTAGAACTTTCCGGTACTTTACCGATAAATTCCCGAACCTCCGGAAACCACTTTCCTTATATGAATCTTATTCTCCGGACCACTCCGGAACTCCTCGTGACGTCCGGGATCCTATCCAGGACTCCGAATCAATATTCGTTCTTACCATCATTTATCTCGAACCTTAACTACATCGAACGTTAAGTGTGTGACTCTGCGGGTTCGCGAATATGTCATATTAATAGCGGGACCGGGATGCCCATATTAATTCCTACATATTCGACGAAGTACTTTACTAGTCGAACCACAATGTCCGGGATTCAATCAATCCATATATGATTCCTTTTGTTTCACGATATGTTACTTGTCCGAGATCCAATCCACCGATATCTCCATGTCTGATTAATCTCGTTACCGACAAGTTCTCTTTACTCGTTCCCATAGAATAGGATCCCTTATGACTAACCACTTAGTCATATGCTTGCAAGCGTTTGGATGCTATACTACCGAGAGGGCCCAGAGATATCTATCCAACTGTTGGACGAACAAATCCCAGTCTTGAAACATGTCACCCAACAACCTATCATCGGAGAACCTGAAAGCCACCTTTATAATCACCCAGTTACTAAGTGACGTTTGATGTCCACAAAGCACTCCTCCGATAAGCGGGAGTGACATAATCTCATGGTCTAAGGAAACTATATTTGACATCTATTTAATTTGAGTCTTGTCCATTATATCATCACCCATGATACAAACTTCGTTTATTAAGTGATTCACAAATCCATGGTTAGGAAACATCTAACCATCACTTAATCAAACGAACTAGTCATAAGAGGAAAGACTAGGGACATATTACCGTTTATATTCCACACATGTATTTGTTTCCGCTTAATACAATTCTAGCATGGATATAAACATTTATCATGAACGGGAAATATGATTATCAATAACATTTATTATTGCCTCTTGGGCATATCTCCAACAATGTCGCCTAAAGGGGGGGGGGGGTGAATATGCGATAAAAACCATTTCTATTTAGGGGCTTGATAATTGCGGAATAAATCTAAAAGTTTAAATTAACAAGCCAACAACCTAATATACTAGGTTTGCCTAAGTGCACCAACAACTTATGCTAAGCAATATGACAACAAGGTGATAGCAAGATATGAACTTCAAGCACGAAGGCAATCACAAAGTAAATTGCATAAGTAAAAGGCTCGGGTATAGAAATAACCGAGCCACGCGGAGACGAGGATTTATTCCCGAGTTTCTCCTTGCTAAGGGAGTACGTCTCGTTGGAGGGGTGTGAGCTCACCACAAAAGGCCTACTCAAGATGCCACAAAGGCCTCACCCTATTCTCCGATGAACCGCACCCAAAGGTTTGGTTCACCTTCCACTATCGGAATCCTTCGGGGCGGATTCTGGAGCCCTTACAACTTTTGGGGCACACACCCACAACTCAATTGGGGGCTCCCAAAGCGTGCCGAAGCTTCACAAGCCGAAGTCTTCGCGGCACCACCGTCTAGGGTCCAATGACCCAAGAGTAACAAGCTCCCAACCTTCAATCCCACGAATCAACCGTGGGGAGCAGAACCCGATGCAACAAATGCAAAAGGGGAAGATCACACCAAGTGGTCAAATCCTTCACCCCCAAAATCCAACCAAAGCAACTAATGCTATGGAGGGATTTAGGAGGAAGAACGGAGGAGAAACACTAAGAACTCCAAAATCTAGATCCCACGAGTTCCCCTCACTTAGAGGAGTTTTGTTTGGTGGAAAGATGGATATAGATCTCCTCTTTTGTTTTCCTAAATTTGGGTAAGAATCATCGGAGGGATTAGAAGGAATCGAGCTCTCAAAATGTGTAGCAATGGAGAAGAAAGAGCAAGGAATGAAATCGCTGAAAAAATGGGGAAGAACCCCTTTTATAGGGGGCCACAAAATGTGACCGTTGGGGAAGAAAATGTGGGGAAAAAGGGGCAGCAGGCAGGCCAGCCTGGGGCCGGCCGGCAGCCGGCCTGGCCGGCCAGGAAATGATCCAGCGATCGAACAGGAAAAGCAGAGAGCAGCAGCAGCGAACGAACGAAGCTCAGCAACACAGGGGAGCCGGCCTGCTCCCGGCCTTGGGCCGGCCGGGCACCGTGCTGGGCCGGGCAGCAGCCCGAGCCGGCCGGCCTGCCCCCGGCCTGGGCCGGGCAGCCAGCACCAAGCTGGGCCGGGACAGTGCCTGGGGCCGGCCAGGCCGGGCCGGCACCTTTTTTTTTCTTTTTCTCTTTTTTTAAAAACTGTCTAATAAAATCTCCGAAATAGAAATGCAATAACTTTCGCCCACGAACTCCGTTTTCGATAATCTTGGACTCGTTGGACTCGTCACAATGAGCACAACAAGAATATGCAGAGAAACATCATAGTCCAAGAATATAATATAAAAATAAATGGGGAAAGGTAAAAGCTCCCATTTGCAAATCGGAAATGCAATAACTTTCACCCACGAACTCCGTTTTCGATAATCTTGGACTCGTTGGAATCATCGCAACGGGCACAACAAGATTATGCATAGAAACATCATAGTACAAGAAAATATTATAAAACCAAATGGGGAAAGTTAAAAACTCCTTTTTGAAAACCAGAAATGCCGAAACTTTTGCAATTGAAGTCCGAATGAAGTAAAACCAATTTTGTTGGAAAGAGGACAACAAAAGCAACCTTTGAAAATGGCAAACAAGCAATGAAGATTTTGCAAAGAAATGGAAGAGGTAAATCTTCCGCACGGATGAACCAGCAAAATCTCCAATACCGAAACCGCAATAGAAGACGCATATGAAAACCGTTTTCGGTGAACTTGGCCTTGTCATGACAAGCACGACAAGAACCAAGGCCACACCACGATAAGAGACACATAAGAACCAATAAATATGATTGCATGGATGCAAAGGTTTGTGCTCTCTACGGTGATACAATCACGATATTCGGTCGAGATCCCCTCTTGATAGTATGGTTATCTATCCTATAATCCGGTCTCTCACTAAACAATATGAGACCGGTAAAATAGAAACCCTATCAAGATCATACCTTTGCCTTGCGCATAAAACCACTTGAGGTCGATGAAGACGATCATTATCTCCTCAAGATGCACCACCTTCCTCGATTGCGCTTCGGTGAAGATTCACATGATGCTCCCCCATACACCAAGATGGGAGACGCACTCTTCGGCATATCTTCACTTGGCCTTGAGTGATGATCAACCCACACAAAGCCTTGATCAACACAACTCTTTTCTTCCCTTAACATTCACTCCAACAATTGGAGATCAAACAACTCAAAAGGACACACCTATAAATATAGCTCAAAGCAAACATTAGTCCATAGAGATTGTCATAAATTACCAAAACCATGCAAGGGGGCAACCATGCACTTTCAAAAGGTCCTTAGCTATTTTATCTTTTCCTATTTAATATGGAATAATTATTATCTTTTAATCCATAAATCGGAATTCAACAAATAATATGTCTAAATCGATCAGAAAAATGAGAGGAATCCAAATATGACATCCAAATCATCTTATGAAACTAAAAATGATTTTTACAAAAATTCATAAGCATTAGATCATGTAACTGTAGTTCAAATCTGACTGACTTCCTGCTGATTCGGTAGGAATTTGTCTTTTTCACGAAGAGTGGGCAGAAAGGTTTAAGATACCCCGGTTGGGAAATTGTCCATGTAATGTGGTCTAGAATTTTTGAAAAAGGGGGTGGTACCATTTTGAAACTTCTGTTTGGTGGTCTAGTATTTTTGAAAAAGTTATACCCAAATTTAATTTTTTTAAAAAATTTCAAATTTTTTTGAATGTGAGTCACAATCACTAAATTTGTGGTCAAAATATTTTTTGAATTTTTGAAATTTCTGGTCAAATTATGGTCAAACTTTGGTCAAAATAGTCAAACTAGTCAAATCGTGGTAAAACTAGGGTCAAATTGTTCAAACTATTTTTTTGAGTTTTTTCGAATTTTAAAATATCTGGTCAAAAAATGGTCAAACTAGTCAAATGTGGTCAAACTAGTCAAACTATAGTCAAACTAGTCAAATTGTGGTAAAACTAGGGGCAAACCGTTCAAACTACAGTAAAACTGTGTTCAAACTATTCAAAATAGTTAAATGTGTGATACCACATGATGCATAGGTTAATATACTATAGACATAAGGTTACTAGTAGATTATAGGAAGGGGGATGGGATAGAACCAAGATGTTAAGCGTGCTAGAGGTGGAGTAGTGTGAGGATGGGTGACCGACAGGGAAGTATGACCAAGATTGAAATTTGACCAAAGATTAAGTGTAAAGTGTAATTAGGGGTGGAGTAGTGTGAGGATGAGAGTCCAATAATTCAAAAGATAAAAAAAAATAAAATGTGTTCTTGTTTTTTTTTGGAAAATAATTCAAAAATAAAATCAACCATTAGTCCCGGTTCGTGAGAAACCGGGACTAATGGGGGAGGCTTTAGTCCCGACCCATTAGTCCCGGGTCGGGAACCGGGACTAAAGCCTCTGGTGACCCGGGACTAAAGGGGGCTTTTCCACTAGTGTGAGCTGTCGGTTAGAAAATGACCACGACGACCAATTCAACACGTGTTAGTGTCGAAAGAGATGGAGAGAAGCGCAACATAAGAGAGACCATGATGGTACAGTCGAACCAACCATGCCAATGAAACCTTTTGTTCATGTAGGAGAGTCGGCGTGGCAAG
>QRDG01000853.1:556239-595324 GCA_012064385.1 Puccinellia tenuiflora | reverse complement strand
AGTAAAGTGGCGAGGACAAAGTCACGTGTAAAAGATAGAAGGCGCCAAGAATACTCCACACCAGCGTCTGAAGAGCCTCGAACCAGGATTTGAACTTGCCCACCAATGACAACGAAACGGGACCAAAGGTAACGGACAAGACAACGCCCCTAGGAGGGTGACGACACAGTACACCGCTGTCGTCGAGACCTAGAAAAGTCAAGAGTTTTCGCCCTGGAGCTGTGACATGGTGAAGGTACCCACAATGGTGCCCCAAAGAGGGTTACAAAACCCACGGATATCGCCGTCACTGGAGCCGGACCGCTAAGCTGTTGTCTGAAAAGACCTTCACACCACCACTCGGCACCATGGACCGTCCGTTGTCACTAAGTCAGGCCTCCAGAGTGGGATCTAGGAGCTGTCTTTGCCGAAGCACCACCAAAACCAGGATCCCCCACCACTCCCTCCTCTCCATCCTCATGGCCAAAAAGAAAGACCACCACCACAGCTCGCCGGAGAGACACCCGTGTTGTCCACCTCCCAGGGTCGCCGCCCCTGCATCCATGAACTCGCACCCACGGAGCGGCAGCTACCACAAGACAGGTCCAAAGGCAAAGACGAGCAAGGCCGGCGCAAGATATCCAGCACGTGACAACAGAAAGGCGATGAGCAAAACAACAACGACGCCTGCTAGTCGAGCCCCGCAAAACCCTAGACGGGTCTGCCAAGCAGGCACCAGATCTAGGATCTGGCGCCCAGCCACACACGGCCATTAAAAGTCTGTCAGGTCAATGTGGTGCTCATACCGACACATTTCTGATGGAAGCCATAAAAGTTGTATTTCTTGATCGCTCCAATGTATATGAGATATCTACATTTTTTTTCCCAGGTGAGTTGAAGATTGAAGAGAGACAAACATAGTCATTGCACCAGGCACATATTTCAATATTTGCAAGTGAGATACTTAATACGTTGGCATCTCTCGCGGTATGCGAGGACCATTTATTTGGTTTACTAAAGTCTAAGCAACATGCAAAGAGGGAGAGAGAATTGGTATTTTTCGTAGTATGAATAAAACCACACACTGTTATGTTTGATAGCCTTATCTAAAGTAGGATAATTGTTTCATCATTATGTATGTCTAATTTTTTATTCCATGGTAACGCATGGTCATTCAGCTAGTATGGATAAATAATGGTGTTTTTGTTTTTTAGTGTGAACATTTCACAATTTTGCGGTTTGGTTAGTTTTTGTTATTTTTCATATGTGTAGGTGGACCGGAACTATTATGGACATAGCACAATGATAGGTAAAAAATACAATCTCCCATTTTCTTCTCCCCACTTCCTAAAACGTCTTTAGTGGCTCAAAATTTACTGACTCTAGTGTAGATGGTCTTAGGAATAGCAAAATGGGAAGTACCAACCTCGAAGTAAAGTGCTCCTATAAAACAAAGAAGTAGTGTTTTACATTGTGCATGTGATAAATGATAAAGAGAAGCTTATTCTGATGCTCAGTCGATTTAGATTTAAATCTCAGTCAATTTCACACAATTGTATCTGATCTACAACTCTTATTTCTACACGGATCACGATACAAATCCAACAACTAAGGAGTCGACTAACAATTAACTAAATATCAGTTAGTTGACACACTTGTGAACCATGTACAACACTCAAACCAGCACGAATCAGGAGACAAGATCCAACAACTATGGAGATAACTGAGATTTAGTTAATTCTCACACGATTGAGATTTAGCAAAACTGTTTTTCTATCATAGTTTTTACTGGGGTACTATCGGCATATTTCTTTTCGAGGCTTTTATTATTAGTCAACAATGTGTACAATTGTACATATACATATCTCATGTGCATGACTAGTTAAGAAACAAAATTACAGCTCGCCGAATCTTAAACGCTACACGTTCAAGACTGAAGAACAAAGATATGAATTTTTACATATACACCGAGTATTTTGCTGGTGGTAACGAAAATTCGCCACGTGGCGATGTCAGTTCCCTAACCACCTCAACACAATAATGCAAGTGTCCCGCGGCTGGTTCCCACACCGTCGTGCGCGCGTCCACATGAGAAACCAAAATGAAAAAATCAGATAAAATTAAAGATTTAAAAATATGCATATTTAGATCCATACTCTTGTCTTTTTGTGTAACTAAAATACAAAGTGTTTGAAAATAATATTTTACACTTTTGTGTTATACACCATTGGTTACATCCGGACTTGTTTATTGTTTTTTTTCAAAAAAAATCGTAAATATGATTATCGATTAAAAAAAAAAACAGGATCACCGAGTGCCGAGAGCCACAAATCTCCACTAAGTCTCTACTGGGTACTAACGGCATGTGCCTTTTCGTAGCTTTTATTAGTCAACAATTTGTACAATTGTAGACACCTTATGTACATGACTAGTTAATTAAGCAAAAAAAAATTTACAGCTCGCGCGCCACATCTCAAACGCCACGCGGTCAAGACTCAAGAACAAAGAATTTTCACATATATACACCGAGTATATTTGCCGGTGGTAAGAAAATTCGCCGCGTGGCGAGCGATGTCAGCGTCCTAACCACCTGGACAGAATAATTCAAAGTGCAGTGCGGCTGGTTCCCACACCGTCCAAGTCACATCAACCAACCACGCGCTAGCTAGCTACTAGCTGGCTTTAGTCAACGTACGCGCTGCAGATTTTCCTGATCTCCCCGTTGTCGCCGGTGAGCACCTCCATCCTCCCCATGTTGATCATGGCGGCGGCGTAGTCGTCGAAGAACTCGTGCGGCGACTCCGCGGCCGCCATCCTCGCCACGTAGTTGCGCGTCCACCTGTCGGTGAGGAGCGCCTGGTCCGAGACGAAGAGGCCCTTGTTGCTGTACACGTCCCGGTAGTAGCTGAGGTCGAACTCGTAGGGGCTCTCGGAGTCCATCTCCACCGGCGTATCGTCCGTCGCGTCCCCCGGCTCGCACAGCGCCCGCAGCTCCGGCGCGTACGTCTTGTTCAGCGTCGGGTCCTGCACCCCGTCCCCGCTGTTGTTGTAGAGCCGGTCCGCCGCGAAGGCGGCGCACTGCGCCCTCCCGATCGTGTGGCTCCCCGAGAGGACGACGAGGTCCTTCCAGGACAGGCTCTTCACGCTGAAGTAGGTCTTGAGGTCGACGATGTTGGCGTGCGGCGGCGCGAGGTCGTTCTCGGCGTCGATGGACAGGGACACCTTGCCGTCCCGGCGTCCGGTCTCCACCGGGAACCGTGGCCCGTTGGCCTGCAACATGTACGGGAAGCCGGCCGTTTGATCAGATCGACAGGAAGATCGAATAGGCGTCTTAATTATAAGCTTCAGAAAAGGGAATCCATTCCATGGGGCTAAATAGCTAAAGCTGGTAAATTAATGGGCGAATTGCTTAATTACCAGGAACACGGCGTCCCTTGCGGCCATGATGATGATGTCGGCGCAGGACACGGTGAGCGGGCACTCGTCCTCGAGCTTGGCCTTGATACTTTCGATCTCGTCGTAGCCGCGGAGGCTGTAGCTCATGGGCATGGCGTCCCTCTCCCCCGTCTTGCTCCTCGATTTCAGCATGATCGACCCATCACACCCCTGCGCGTCACGCATCCATCCAGTGGATTAGTATATTAAGCAAAACAGAAACCCGTGCACGCGACGCGACATGAGAATTGGGAGGAAGAAGCAACGCAACGGAACGCACCCTGACGAAGCAGTCGTGGAAGAGAAGCCGCAGCAGCGCCGGGGCCGAGGGTCCTGTCTTTGTGCACGATGTGGCGCATCTCCTCGAGCACCAGCTCCTCGGCGCCCGGGCACGTCTCGTTGTAGAACCCGACGGCGAGCCCGGCGCCGGCGTCCGCGCGGCCCGACACCGGCAGCAGCAGGGCGGTCGCGACGGCCGCGACGATCAGCAGCCGCCGGACGATCACGTCCAATGCCATCCCGCTAGATGGTGTGAGGGAGAGAAGAGCGTAATCGAATCGAATCGATAGCCCGAAGTCGTCGACGAGCTAGCGAGGTTGCCTAATCACGGCGAGGGGAAACAGCTCAAGAACGTTGAAACTGTCGCTGGTCAGCCGGGAAGGGGAGAAGGTTGGGGGCGTACTGGACTATAAAATTGCCGGGATCGATCGACCTCCGGTAAGTAAAACCAAGGAATTGCGACTAGTATAAAGAAATAATGGTGAGAAGTCTCTGCCGCGTTCTGGAGATCCACGGTAGGTTAGGTTGGCGATCGCTGTCGCGAAGCTCGGAATTGGCTAGCTGGTTAAAACCTGACTACCTGAGGCTGCCGGAGGCTGGCTGGAAGTGTGAATGGAGAGTCGGGGGCTACAGAGAAAGGGAGGGAATAGGCTGACCGGAACAAAAATCCCCATTTCACGCGGAAAGAAGTCCACATAACCCCTCTAAGTTTCAGGTTTCGGTCGCTAAGCCCCCTAACTTTGAACTGGAGCAAATAACCCCCTAACTATTCAAAACCGGACAAATAACCCCCCTAAACGTTGATAGGCAGTTTTGAGACTGGTTTAATGCATGGCGGACACCGGTTTAGGACACGTAGACTAGACAAATCACTCTCTGTATTCTCCCCTGTACTGAATCCTGTAGCCGCCGCTCACCCTCTGCACTCTCCCCCGCACACGTCGAACCTCTCCCAGCTCGCTGTGGGCGCCATCACCGTCGTCGTCGCGTGGCGTGGCAAATCGAGGCGCTGGAGTGGCAACCTCGAGTTCGTCATGGTGCCGCCCAGGGGCCTCCTTGGGGACACTGCCGGCACCGATGCCATGGTGCACCACGGTTGGCTCAGGATACTCCGGTTCCTGCTCTGTAGCAGCTCGGGGCTGATGCTCAGGTGCGCGGCGCCGTTCTTGGACCTCCCGCGCCTCCGGCCGCTCATCCGCCTCTGCCTTTCCGTGACACCGGAGTGAGCCACGGCGACATAGAGGAAGAAGACGATGGCGAGCTTGGCGGCGGACAGCGAAGAAGACGAGTATGTTGCGGCTATTCTGGGGCTCTTCCGGCTCCCTTTTCTTGGCGAAGAAGATGGATCACAGCGGCGCGGACCTCCAGGACATGTCGTCTTGGGTCGGGGATGCGCGGACTAACGGGGACGACGACGGCGTGCACCCGGCCGGAAGAGGAAGACGAGGTTGGCGTGGCGTCGTACGTGCTACCCAGACCTCCTCCTTGCCGTTGAGGGCGGAGGAAGGCAAGGCGCGGCTCCTGGCGCGAAGGGAGAACTCGAGGTGGATGGAGTCACCGGGGCCGCGAGCTTGGGCTCACCACGGCCATGGCTGTAGGTGTCGCACATGTTCGGGCCGTGCTTGCCGCTCGGGAACGACATGGAAGCGGCGCCGTCGTGGGCGGGGTTCCTCCCCGACCAGTCGTCCCGGGACGCGGTGCGGCTGCTGTACCTCGACTCGATCGCCGTGGCCAGGCGCGTGGATCCCCTGCTCCGGTTGCGCGGGCTGCCCCACCGCCACGCCCTTCAACCCGACCAAGTCCACCTCCTACCGCGCCGTGCCCTGCCTCCGCGCCATCTTCGTCGGCACCGTGCTCGACTCCGGCACAGGAATGCGGAGGAGGGGAGAGGCGACAGCGACGACGAGTAGAGAGGCGAAGGGAGGGGAATAGAGTCAACGATACTTGGGGGGCTATTTAGACCTGACGTGGCTAAAACCACTGTCCACCGTGGCTAAACCGCTGTCAAAACAACTCCTAGGGGTAATTTGCCCGGTTTAGGATAGATAGGGGGGTTAAGTGATCCAGTTAATAGTTAGGGGGGGTTAGCGACCGAAACACGAAAGTTAGGGGGGTTATCTGGACTTCTTTCATTTCGTGCGGGACACCTGTCGGGGAAATGATCCCCGGATACCCTAAAGATGTTCATTCTTCAGACTGCTTAAGCCGGCAGGGTCAAGCCGGCTGCATCTGTCCGGCTGGGATGAAGCCAGACCTACCAACCGACCGGTCCGAACCAGTGGGCCAGCATCACACAACCGTCGCCTGTGAACAGTACCTCCTGTCGGGCGTTTCCTGTACAACATCATGATGATCCATCTCTAGCTGGACTGTAAAGTAGATGATGTCATAGGGGCAACCATGTAATCTCCTTGTAACCCCAAACCCTAGCCCGCTGCCTATATAAGGCGGGCTATAGTCCCCTGCGAGGGGGAGGCATCTCCACTTGCACATAGATCATTCCACATACACGCAGATCACACTCCCACGACGATCATCATCGTCAACCTCTAGCCGGCTAGACTCCCTAGTCGGCCACCACCCGAAACAGCTCCAGGAGCACCATTGTAGCCCGAGTTGTGTGATTTACACTACCACAGAAATGGATATAGGGAGGTTGGCATTCTGTGGCGCACCGTTAATTGGTGCGCCACAGAATTATTTCTGTGGCGCATGGATGCTGGTGCGCCACAAAAAATTTCGACTTTCTGTGGCGCATCTTTTGTCCATGCGCCACAGAAAGTCAGAATTCTGTGGCGCATGCCCACCCATGCGCCACAGAAAGTCAGGATTCTGTGGCGCATGCCCACCCATGCGCCACAGAATTTCTATGGGTCCCACGTACAGCCACTAGGTCAGAGGTCTATCTGGGACATTCTGTGGCGCACCGTGGCTGGTGCGCCACAGAAAAGGGACATTTTGTGGCGCACCGTGGCTGGTGCGCCACAGAAAAGTGACTTTCTGTGGCGCACCAAGTTTGGTGCGCCACAGATTTTTTTTTTCAAATCCCCCCCCCCCCCCCCCCTGTGGATCGCCTTTTTAGTTTTGCAGGAAGTGAAAGAAAATGATAAAAAATTCAATAAATAAAATCCTTTGCGATGTAGTTAGGTATGAGTGTCTAGTAGGTCTAGAAATTTTGAAATATGAATTTTGACCTTTTTTGCAACAAATGAAAAAAAAATCTTATAACGGGCATAACTTTTGCATACGACGTCGAAAAAATGCGAATAATACCTTAAAAAAACTAGAGAAAATTTCGGAACCGCCCTCACCCGGGTTTACCCGGTTGGACATTTCTCGGATTCTCAAAATTCCAAACGAAAAAAAAGTTATGGCCAACAGAAGAATTTTCCCAGCAAAATAAAAAAATCAAAAAAAGGAAAAAAATTTCTGTGGCGCATGTGCCAAGGATGCGCCACAGAATTATTGGGCGGGATTCGAAATTTTGAATCCCGCCCAATAATTCTGTGGCGCACCAATGCCAAGGATGCGCCACATAATTTCAAACAGACGATTTTTTTCTACAAAATCAAAAAATTCAAAAATTCAAAAAAAATTCAAAAAAAGAAAAAATTCCAAAATTCCAAAAAGTTATAACAAAGAAGATTGTTGAATTTTTTGGATTTTTTGAAATTTTTGGATTTTTTAAAGTTTTTTTTAAAAAAATTAAGTTTTTTCAATTTTTTGGATTTTTTGAATTTTTTAAAGTTTTTTTAAAAATTTAAGTTTTTTGAATTTTTTGGATTTTTTGATTTTTTTAAAGTTTTTTTAAAAAATTTAAGTTTTTTTAGTTTTTTTGGATCTTTTGAAACTTTTGAATCTCCTTTTGAAAGTTTAGAAGTTTTTGAAAAATCTGAAATTTAAAAACACACATTTATAACACATACATAACATATACACATACAAGACTTAAGAGGATTCATATGATATATATATCAATAAGAACTTGAGTAGCACAAGGGTAGGTGAAGTGGGTGGAACTTAGAAGTTAAGCGTGCTAGGGTTGGAGCAATTTGAGTATGGGTGACCTAGCAGGAAGGTATCAGTTCAAAATGTGCAAAAAATCTGAAAAAATTCAAATAATTAGGATTTTTCATATTATTTCATATTTTGATTTTTCTGATTTTTTTTGAAACTTTTTGTATTTTTTTTTTTTGCATTTTTTGAATTTTTTCAGAATTCTGTGGCGCACCAGGCCAGGTGCGCCACAGAATATTTTAGGTGCGCCATAGAATTCTCACATTTCTGTGGCGCACCAAGCAAGATGCGTCACAGAAAATATTTTTGTGGCGAGAATTCTGTGGCGCACCCAGCAAACCTGGGGGTGCGCCACAGAATTCCAATTTGGTGCGCCACTGATAGCCATTTCTGTGGTAGTGCTAGCAATAAGAAACCAGAAGAGCAGGACGTAGGGGTGTTACCTCCACAAGAGGGCCCTGAACCTGGGTACATCGCGTGTGTTTGCATGCTTGTTACCCAATCCCGCGCGAACACCATTGTTTCCTTGCTCCACAATCTTTCCCATCTCCGATGGATATGCCGTGCTATCCACCACAACATTTGGCGCCCACCGTGGGGCAAGCGATGAACGGAGTCATGTTCTGCGCGGGATCCCGTTCCGTTGATGACCGGCGCGTCGTCTCTGGCCTCATGCTCTCCATCGGCTCGATCGGCTGCATCATCGACAACACCAAGAGCTTCTCTGACGTGGGCTTCACCAGCGGGGGCGTCATCATCACCTTCGGCGACTTCCCCGTCTATGTCGCCGTCGCTGCGAAAGAGTACCCGGAGGAGGTTCTCACATGTTTGGCTCCATCGGCCTTCGACGCCGGCACGCGCGGCTACGAGTCCTCCTTCGATCACCTCGACTCCGGCAGCATGGACCGCGACGACACCAAGCTCGTCTACGCTGAGGTGCACATGGTCGAGCATGCGGCTGCAGGAGGCGCCGTCGACAAAACCGTCCGTGAGGCTGGCGAGCCTTCTCAACTCCAACGCAATCTCGAGGCGGAGTTCGAGCTGCTGAGCACTCCCATCGCGCCAAGTGCAGACCCATCCAAGGCGGCGGCCGAACTCGAGAAGATGCGCCAACAGATGTACGACAAGGCACTTCACCTCGCCTCGACGCAGCGCCGACTCAACGCCACGATGCACGAGTACAACACCGTCCATGGCTTCGAACCGGCAAGAGGCAACACGGACAAGCTGAGCGATATCAGGCTCAAAGGAGGAGACCTCGGCGAAACCCTGAAACGTGCCGGACAGCCGCACGAGAATTCGGATATCGTCCAACCGGAATGCAGCTGTCCGGCTCAAAATATGAAGGACGCGGAGGCGGCAGCTGCCGAACTTCCTCATCTTCAAGGCGAAGAGTTGCGTCAACAAATGCGCCAGGTTCAAGAGCTCATCGCCACGGCCAACCGGCAACAACGCGAAACCGAGCCGGCCGAAAGCAAGGACTTGGTGTTCTACACTCCTCCCCCTAGCTACGACGCAGCCGTCAAGTCCAAGCAAGGCTATGAGGCATCGTCGACAAGCCGCGGCAGGCCGAGGGACAAGCCGCCACGAGCTCATTGACACGTCTCAAACGTATCTATAATTTTTGTGTGATCCATGCTAGTTTTGTGATATTGTCACATATTTTTACTATCAATTATATAATTTTTATGCATTTTGTGGGACTAACCTATTGACAAGATGCCCAATGCCAGTTCCCTGTTTCTGCTGTCTTTTTGTTTCAGAAATTTACTTCTGTAAATATTCTCGGAATTGCACCAAAATTTATAGGGATTATTTTTACGCCAAGACGAAGACGGAGTCCAAAGGGCATCCTCGGAGGCGACCCACAGGACGCAGGTGGCCTCCTGCCGCGGCCTAGGGGGGACCCACGGGTGGGACCCGCCCCTGCCCATGGTCCACCTCCTCGGCCCCCTCCGACGCCTATAAAATCAGAAATAACCTAAAAACATCGAGGCGGCCATTATTTTCCAGAAACTCGACCCCGACGTGCCGTCACCGAAAACCCTAGTTCGGGGTCCAATCTGAAGCTGATCCCGACACTCTGTCGGAGGGGAGATCGATCCCGGAGGGCTCTTCATCGTCATGCCTTCCTCCGGGATGATTTGTGAGTAGTCTCACCTTGGACTACGGGTCCATGGCAGTAGCTAGTTGGTAGTCTCTCTCTCTTGTGCTTAATGTCTTATGATCTTGTGAGCTGCCTAACATGATCAAGATCGATTATTGTAATGCTATGTGATGTGTTTGCTGGGATCTGATGGATTATGAAGTTATGTTCAGATTGTGCATGATTCTTATATGAGTAATTTATGTTCTTGCATGCTCTCTGATGTGCGTAGTTACTTTGGCCAAGTGATTGTGTGTATCTCCAAGAGAGTGTATTTATGCTAGATAGTGGGTTCATGCCCCCCTTTTGTTCCTGGGCACGAGTGACAGAAACGTCTAAGGGCGAGGGTGTGCTGTTGCTATTAAGGGTAAAATAGCGGTGTTAATGTCTCTTTTGATATTAGTATTGGTTACTTTATGCACTTTACTTAATGCAATTGTCTGTTGCTTGCAACTTAATACCGTTGGGTGACAGGCTGGATAGCGATCCCACGGTGGACTTTTTAGACAAAGACGCAGTTGGACTCAACGGTCTTTGTTTCTTGTCGTGATGCCTCCATAAATATTATCACGTCCTTTTTGTCATAGCTAAATTGGGTTTGTGTCATGATCTTGTCAATTGCCTAGCTGTAATTCGTTCACCCATCACATGCATATTATATTTACTTGAGAGACTCCACTAGTGAACCCATGGCCCCCGGTCCATCTTTTTACATTGTTTACAACCTCATTTACTTGTTTTTAATCATCATTACTCTTCTGGTCACTTTTCATATTTCATCTACTTTATCATACAATTAACCGCTTTGTTTTCTGCGAGACCGGAAAGATTGACAACCTTTCCGCCGTTGGGGGCAAAGTATTTTCATTGAGTGTGTGCAGGTCCACGTCTGTTGAAGGTCAAGCACCAGAGATCTTCAACATTCACATCGTTGTTGATTTCAAAATCCTACTGATTCGATAAACCTCGGTTCGTTAAACGAGGGAAAACTGCTACTAGCTGCAATTCCGCCTTCGCTTGGGGCACCACCCAACTTATTTTAATACAGCAGCACTCATCGCGAGAGGAGCGCAAGTTCACACCCACGAGACCATGGTCGTGATCCGGCTAGACAACCTGAAGACGGCAACGACAACAACCCGTGAGACGGACGCATCGTCAAGGAGCGAATCGGCCACAAGGTCACCATCGACCAACGCCTGGGGCCACTGGGACCGAAAACCAGCAACGACGCTCGTCAACGGATCCAGTCGCTCAAGGCTTCAAGCGTCATCGAGGAAGAAGACGTTGCCGCGCATCACTGTTTCGGACCACGCATCCGGACAGAGCAGTTCCCGAAGGGATTCACGCTCCCAAGGGACACGCCCAAGTACAACGGCACCGCCAAGCCCGAAGACTGGCTGGCCGATTACGTGACCGCAGTCAACATCGCAGGCGGCAACAAGTGGGTGGCCGTACGCTACGTGCCGCTCATGCTACAGGGATCGGCTCGGACCTGGCTGAATAGCCTCCCAGCCGAAAACGTCAACAACTGGCTGGATTTCGAGAAAGTGTTCAACCGCAACTTCACCGGCACCTACCTGCGCCCAGGCAACGCGCAGCTGCTCGCAATGTGCAGGCAAAAGGATGACGAGTCAGACTGTGCCTATCTCATCCGATGGACCAGCTTGAATTCCTGCGAAGGGATTCCGGAATTCCAAGTTGTCCAGTACTTCATACAAGGCTGTCGGGATCAGACTCTACTCCGGCACAAAGTCCTAAGGAAAAATCCGAAGACCATGGCGCACCTCATGGCAATCGCCGACGAGTACGCCACCGCCGATGCAAGCATGACCAATCTGATCCGACTCGACAAAGCCGGAAGGATCATCACGAGCGAGTCGACTACGCGCAGAAGTCGGACGGAAGCGCAAGAAGGAAGATCAAGCCGGCGTGACTCCGATACGTCTGGCAAACGCAAGTCTACTGATGACCGCGTCGAGTCCAAGGTCATCGCCACCACAGAAGGAAGGCCGGCAGGCGGCTTCGACAACCGCCGCATGAGGACAAGCAGCGACATGCGCTGGACAAGGGCGAAGAACAACTACGAGTCTCTGCTTGACCGGCCATGCCGGAACCATGGCGACCGGCCGGCAAACCACACTGTTAGACAGTGCAACCTCGGCCGTCCAAGGCCACCACCGTACGAACGGCGGGATCCACCTCCTCCTCCGAATGAAGCCGGACGAGACGATCGGAGGCGCGACGACAGGCGGCGCGAGGACAGGAACCGCGATGACCGCCAACGCGAGGACCAAAGAAGGGAACGTCTACCATCTCCACCGCCAAGGGGCCGCGACGAGTACCAGAATCCGGACGCCGCATACATCGTGTTCGTCAGCGAGCGCGACGACAAGCGAAGCCGGCGAGAGCGATTCAAGGAAGTAAATGTTGTGGTTCCTCCCGTCCCCCAGTATCTCAACTGGTCGGAAGAGGCGATCACATGGGACCGCAACGACCACTCGGAGCTGATGCCCAACCCGGGCGGCTATGCTCTAGTCCTGGAGCCCATGCTCATCTCCCCCAAGCGCGCATGCACCTTCTCACGCATCCTCATCGATGGAGGCAGCAGCATCAACATACTCTACCGCGACACGCTGGAAAAGTTGGGCGTCTCCGAGTCCAGCCTGATGCCAAGCCGGACGGTATTCCACAGCATCATACCAGGGCGTGCCGGCTACTCCATGGGGCTCATCCGCCTTGATGTCCTATTCGGCACGAAGGACAACCATCAGCGCGAGACTGTCTCCTTCGAGGTGGTTGACCACACCAGCGCCTACCACGCCATTCTTGGGCGGCCAGCGCGAAGGTAGACGAAACCATGGTCTGCAACAAGGAGATGCGGCAGTTCAAGCGCAAGGCTAGCGAGGAGAAGCTGGAAATACCGGAATCGGCCAAGCCGGATAGCGAATCAAATTTCCAGGCGGCACGAGATACTAAGAAGATCTACTTCGACGACAACGACAAATCCAAGTTCGTCACTGTGGGGGCGAATCTGGACCCCAAATAGGAAAGTGAGCTCGTCGAATTCCTCCGTGAGAACCGGGACATCTTCGCATGGTCCCCCAAGGACATGCCTGGTGTACCGAGGGAATTCGCCGAGCACTCTCTACATGTCCGGCCAGACGCGAAGCCGGTCAAACAATCCTTGCGCCGTTTCGCAGAAGAAAGGAGGAAGATAATAGGAGAAGAGATGGCCAGGCTGCTTGCAGCCGGTTTTATCATGGAAGTGCAACATCCGGAATGGTTAGCTAACCCAGTCCTAGTGCTCAAGAAAAACGGGAAGTGGAGGATGTGTATCGATTACACCAATCTCAACAAGGTCTGCCCCAAGGACCCCTTCGCCTTGCCACGCATCGACCAAGTGATCGACTCCACGGCCGGCTGCGACCTCCTCTCCCTCCTCGACGCCTACTCCGGCTACCACCAAATACCGCTGAACCCGGACGATCAGCTCAAGACATCCTTCATCACCCCCTACGGACCGTTCTGCTACACCACCATGCCGTTCGGCTTGAAGAATGCGGGAGCAACGTACCAGCGATGCATGCAGAAGTGCCTGCACGACCAAATCGGTCACAACGCGCATGCATACGTTGACGACATCGTCATAAAGAACAAGGAGAAGCACAACCTGCTCGATGACCTCAAGGAGACATTCGACAACCTACGATGGTTCCAGATAAAGCTCAATCCAGAAAAATGCGTGTTCGGCGTGCTGGCCGGACAGCTGCTCGGTTTCCTCGTATCGGCGCGAGGAATCGAAGCCAACCCGGGAAAGATCGCCGCCATCGACAACATGCGACGACCAAGGACCATCAGGGACATCCAGAAGTTCACTGGCTGCCTGGCCTCCCTCAGCCGCTTCATCAGCCGGCTGGGAGAAAAAGCTCTTCCGCTGTATCACCTGTTGAGGAAGACAGACAAGTTCGTCTGGAGCGAGGCGGCCAACGCCGTCTTCATCGAGCTCAAGCGCGCACTTGTCACCACCCTCGTTCTAGCACCTACAACCCCGAAGGAGCCCATGCTCCTGTACATCGCCGCCTCGAACCGAGTCGTCAGTGTTGTCTTGGTGGTGGAACGAGAAGAAGCCGGGAAGCAGCAGCTGGTGCAGCGGCCTGTCTACTACCTTAGCGAAGTACTCTCGCAATCGAAGCAAAACTATCCTCACTACCAGAAGCTCGCATACGGCATATACATGGCGGCCAAAAAGCTGAAGCACTACTTTCAAGAGCATCCGATCAAGGTCATAAACGAGGCTCCACTCGCCGAGATCATATGCAACAAAGATGCAACCGGCAGGGTCGCGAAATGGGCGATTAACCTGACAGCGCACAGAGTCGACTACGACAAAAGAACAGCGATCAAATCACAAGTGCTCGCCGATTTCCTCGTCGACTGGACAGAGACGGAGCATATACCGCCACCTCTCGATTCCGGCCAACATTGGCTCATGCACTTCGACGGCTCCAAAAGATACTGGGGACTCGGAGCCGGAGTCGTCCTCACCTCTCCCAAGGGATGCCGGCTCGAGTACGTGTTGCAAATCCACTTCACGGCATCCAACAATGTAGCTGAATATGAAGCACTCGCGCACGGCCTCAAGCTCGCAAAGGCCATGAACATCAAGCGGATCCTCTGCTACGGAGACTCCGACTTGGTGGTCCAGCAAACCACCGGGCATTGGGACGCCAAGGACCCCAACATGGCCGCCTACCGCTTCTACATCCAGCAACTCGCGGGACGCTTTGATGGATGTGAGTTCCACCACATTCACCGCGCCAACAACGAGGCGGTTGATACATTGGCGAACATCGGCTCCCTCCGGCAAGAAATTCCACCCAGCGTCGCCCTCGAAAAGCTATATAAGCCGTCCATCACACCATGCCCTGGCTCTGACTCCATCCGGATGCCCCAAGGCGTGGAGCCGGACGAGCCGGCTGCTCACAAGCCGGAAACCGTCGAGGTCCTTGTCATCGAAGAAGCTCCGCCATGGACACAACCCTTCCTCGCCTACCTCGCCAATGAAGAACTCCCGACGGATGAACTCGCCGCCAGACAAATCAAGCGTCGAGCAAGCGCCTACACCATCATCAACAACGAGCTGTACAAGCGCAGCGTTTCAGGCATTTTCCAGCGCTGTGTAAGCCAAGAAGAAGGAATCAAAATCCTCAAGGAAATTCACCAAGGCGAATGCGGCCACCACGCGTCATCAAGGGCAATCGTGGCCAAAGCGTTCAGGCACGGTTTCTACTGGCCGACTGCGCTGGCGGATGCAAACCAGCTAGTCCGACTCTGCAACGGCTGCCAACGGTTCGCAACGCAGAAGCATACGCCGGCTGCGGCACTCAAGACAATTCCCATCACCTGGCCGTTTGCCGTCTGGGGGCTGGACATGGTCGGCCCGTTGAGAAGGACAAATGGCATGACACATCTACTGGTAGCCGTCGACAAGTTCATGAAGTGGATCGAAGACAAGCCGATCAAGAAGCTAGATGGTCCAACAGCGGTCAAGTTTTTCAAGAGCATCATTTACCGCTTCGTCTACCCCAACAGCATCATCACGAACAATGGATCAAACTTCGTCAAGGGTGAATTAGCCAGGTTCTGCGGCAGAACCGGCATCCGGCTTGACGTCGCTTCAGTCGCGCATCCACAATCAAATGGGCAAGTTGAACGAGCAAACGGACTCATCCTGTCCGGCATCAAACCCCGGCTACTCGAGCCACTTGAACGAGTAGCCGGTGCATGGCTGGAGGAGCTACCATCCGTCCTCTGGAGCCTAAGGACAACTCCAAATCGCTCAACCGGCCTCACCCCTCTCTTCTCCATCATGCCAACTGACATCGAGCACGATGCACCTCGGATCGTCCTGTTTACGGAAGAGGAGGCCAAACAAGCTTACGAAGACGGGATGGACCTGCTCGAGGAAGCACGCCAACTCGCCGAATCAAGATCGGCAATGTACCAGCAGCAGTTGCGCAACTACCACAGCCGGCGAGTCAGGCATGTCCGCTTCCGCGAAGGTGGCCTCGTGCTCCGATTAATTCAAGACACCAAGAACATGCACAAGTTTTCATCACCCTGGGAGGGACCATTCATCGTGAGCAAAGCACTCATCAACGACGCCTACTACCTGATCGACGCCCGCGAGCACAAGGAGGACAAGATGGACAAGGAAGGCGATGAAACGGAAAGGCCATGGAACGCCTCACTCTTGCGCCGATTCTACACTTGAGCAAGTACCATGTATGTACCATCCATGCTATCAATAAAGGAATGAAAATGATGAGTACTTGAGACAATTTTCGCAGTTTTTGTTTCTCCTTTTTTCTTCCGGCTGCCCCGGCAGTCGGCAAACTTCCCTCCCGCGGCTGTGTAGCATGAACAAGCTCCAAACGGCTAACTCTTCGAATCCGGTTAAGGCCGGCAAGAGAATAAGCTGGAGGATGCCAAACACGTGAAAAACGCTTAAAGGAAAGTAGTGCCAGCTGATAAAAACATCATTCCGCAAACTCAGCTAAGCCGGCAGTCGGCAACTTTTTCTCTTATTACGGACGATTAACTACATAACGCTAAATGGTTAACTCTTCGAATCCGGTTAAGACCGGCAAGAGAATAAGCGGGAGGCTGCTTGTACACGAAAGACGTAAGAATAGAACTTGTTGCTGGCTGAAAAACCCTGGCCCTATAACCCAAAACCTAACGTTATAGTAGTGTGCATGATCCCGCTTGACGGTGAAGTGCACACGAACTACGGCAGGAATGGCTACAGGCGAGTGGATAATTGAGCTCAACAAAATAAAAGCAGCGTTTATAATCAATTGAGCAAGCTAACCGCTTCGTCATCCACTCTCTGTGCAAAAATGCCGCTTGCCGGCTATGGAGGCCCGGAAGCCGGACGCAGAACACAGCAGAAAACCCGAAGCCGGTCTCCAGCACACAGACACAAGGACAGAACAAACAACGGCATCCAACTCCAAGCATTGAACTGGCAATACAGCAATACATTCAAGGGCTTACACGCAACTAAGGGACGAAGCAAAATACATGAACCAAAAAGAGGAGATCCACAGGCAAACATCCTCGCACACATGTGAATCCGGCTACTTGGCAACCTAAACCTAGGCTGGAGGCGGCGTCATATCGTCATCGCTCTCCTTCCATTCCTTGAGACAAAGAGAACCGTCTAAGACCTTGATGTAGAAGACTCCAGTCCGGCGCTTCAGCTGAAAGCGGACAATGAAAGGAGGAGCCAGCCGATAAAATCGGGCGAAGCCTTTCCAACCGCTGTAGAACTCCGCCCGCCTGCGGACCTCTCCACCTTCATGGCTGACGACGACCCGGGCGAACACCTCCCAAGGCCCTTGGCGAGCCCCAACTCGATGAAGAAGAAACCGGAAGGGACCATCACCTCCCAGCACATCAGCAACAGCCCGAGAAAGCCATTGAGTATGCTTGACGGGCTCATACAGCGTCAACACGAATTCAGAAATGGGAAACTCATCCCAGAAACCACCAACAGGCGACTCAGACCGAGCAGGAGAAGGGCCCCTGCCACCCTCACCCGTCGCATCTGCGGTATCATCGCCGGCACCTCGACCACGACCTCGACCACGCCCACCGCCACCGCGACGGCCGCCACCACCATGACCACGCTTCGGCGGGCAACCCCTCCCACGCTTCGCCGGCGCAGTCGAGGACTCTCCAATCTCCTTCTTCGGCGCCATGTCCGGAGAAGATGAAAAGAGAAGAGGACGGGATGAAGCAAAGCGAGCGCGCCCGCACTACTATTTATGCAGGAGCAGAAGAGCAACCAACCGTCACCGTCGCATTTCCAAGCGACACGTGGCCACCAACACGGAGGACACAAACCGCAAAGGATCCAGACGGTCAGTTAGCCACATAAAATCCGGGGTGGAGAAGCCGAGGAGGCAAGCAGTGCCGGTGCAGGAATATAGCCAGAACAAACCTGACACATGGCCTTTGCACGCGGCAAGCCGACAAAAATACCCGGGGGCTGCGCAGCTGCCAAGCCGGCTCCACAGACCCGGATGTTCATCTTCAACACCCCGAGTCAGGGACTCGGGGGCTGCCACGCCGTCAGCCGGCAGAAGACTCATACCCGGGGGCTGCGCAGCTGCCAAGCCGGCTCCGCGCACCCGGATGTTCATCTTCACCACCCCGAGTCAGGGACTCGGGGGCTGCCACGCCGTCAGCCGGCAGAAGACTCATACCCGGGGGCTGCGCATCTGCCAAGCCGGCTCCGCGCGCACCCGGACATACATCTACAACACCCCGAGTCAGGGACTCGGGGGCTGCCACGCCGTCAGTCGGCAGAAAACTCATACTCGGGGGCTGCGTAGACGCCAAGCCAGCTCCACGCACCCGGACGTACATCTACAACACCCTGAGTCAGGGACTCGGGGGCTGCCACGCCGTCAGCCGGCAGAAAATTCATTCCCGGAGGCGGCGCAGCCACCAAGCCGACTCCGCACACCCGGACGAACATATACGACACCCCAAGTCAGAGGCTCGGAGGCTGCTACGCCGTCAGAACGGCATCAAGAAACACAAAAACGAAGAGAAGCATAAAATTTCGACCCGACTTGATACTCAAGCCGATCCGAAATTCGGGGACTAGATATGGTGAATATCATCACCAAGTCAAACACAAATTCTAACACAAAAGCTCAACAGTTTCAAAGGCGATGCCTCTAAATGAAGCAGTTGACAAAGTGGAAAGAGATCCACATCACAACAGGCAATAGTTCAAGCCAGGCATTAATCCAAATTAACAGCTATACAAATACGCCCGGCATCCCAGGGAGCAAGCAAATCAAGGAAGCGCAGCAGCAGTGTCGCCGGCGTCAGCACCTTCAGTCGGCCGCGCTGCTGCAGATGGTTCAGCAGGGACAAGCTACGTCAGGTCAACCGCTTTGGCTCTCCGCCCTGAAGCCATGAGAATCTCCGGGCGCAAGCTTTCAAGAGATGTGCCTGTGCGGAAGCCCCCCGTCAGCATATCCACCTTTACCTCGAGGTACCAAGACTTTACCAAGGCCAATGCCATATCGGTGCCTCCTCGAGCCGCCATCTCCACCTGCTCGTCGATGCCAGCAGGCGCCCCGTCAAGCCGGACGGACAGATCGTGGATAGCATCAGGCATGGGAGCATCCGGCCACAGATTCTCGAGGACGCTGCCGCCTGCATCCTTCAGCAACTTGAATTCTTGGCGAAATTGAAGAAGACAGGAGGCAACAGACGGCATGGCTCCAGCAACAGCGCCAGAAGATTCTGGCAGCGCGTGTTCAGAGGCAACCGCCTTCTGGATTTGCGCGTCCACCTCAGGATAAAAGCCTGCACATCAAGCCGATGAGATTAGAGATAAATCTACAAATGAAAAGACGAAGGAAAAGAGGATATCCCGTACCAAGGATGATTTCATTCATGCGCTCCACCTCCGAAACCAGGCCGCGCACTAGCCGCTCGTGCTCGAGATCGCGTTCCTTGGTCGCCTGGACGGTCTGGTCATGGGCATCCACAGCCTCCTTCAACTTGCATCTCAGGTCTTCTCCATTCTTCCGAAGGGTATCGACCTCGTCCGGCCTCTTTTTCTCTGCTTCTTGCAATCGCTTCACTTCTTCCACCAGCCGGACAGCCTCAAGGCGGTGCTCCTCAGACATTTTCGCTGCTGACTGGAGGTCGGTCACAACCAGTGCATGGGCAGCGTCCTTCTCCTTCAGCTTGTCGTTGAGCACCATGAGAGGGATCAAAGGTGCCAGTTGCTTCTCCAAGCCAGCACGAGAAGTGGAGTCACCTAATGAAGCAAGATCATCGCCAAGTCAAGCAATCAAAAGAAAAGCCAAGACTCCAAGGCGGAATACGGCAAGAATAAGAAACCAAACCTTTGGCGGCGTCAAGCTCCCGCTTGAGGGTCATGACCTCCCTGGCCGCATTGGCAAGCGCGTACTCCATGGACGAGCGAAGCAGCGTGATGTCGGCCAGCTGCTCCTTCGCTCTCTTCTCCGCCAACACTGCGAGTGGAAACTCCCCAGAAGCATCCAGCCTGACCGGTGTCGGTCCTGAATACGGAGGAGAGCTCACCAAGGTCGACTGACGCGGGCCGGGAAGCAAAGCCGTCGCCACCGCCATGGCCTTGTCCTTGGCCATCTCGGCCACGGACAAAGAAGGAAGGAGGAAGATGCCACCCTCAGTCGCCGCGGGCGGCCTGTGGATTGCCTCGAAAGCTTCCACCATTACCTCGTCACCGCCACCAGAAGCCGAGGGGTCGAGGTCAGCCATAAGAGGAGCTGCATCTGGCGGCACCATGCCACCCGACATCGCATCCTTCTCCGCTCTCCACCTCTGAAGGCGGATCGGCCGCCTGCACCTCAGGAACTTCATGAGCGGACTCAGAGGCGGGCTTGACCAAGACATCAGGCTTCGTCCCACCAATCGCAAGCGGCTACCTACACAACAACGAAAATGTCACAACAAGAAGCATGGACTACGAGAACTAATATCTCCGCGCAAGGGTTTACCCATCACACGTGCCCAAAGCCTCCGGCTTCCTCCTCCTCGAGTGCTTCGATGACGGAGCTGGCACGCCATCCAACGGGCGTTTCACCCCACCAGCGGACGCCTCCACATCCTTCGCGGGAACGATAGGGTCGTCAATCGGCCACTTCGGAGCGGCAAGCGGTGCCATATCTCCAGCCTTGGCCTTCGCTACCTCGCTGGCTGACGCGTCCGCCTTCGCCTTCGCCTCGGCCTCTTTGGAGGCCGCCAGCTGCTTCACAGTCATATTGGCGTTGAAAGCCTCGGCAGCAAAATCCGCCTACGCCATACACTCATAAAAAGATTTTTCGAGATCGCCAAGGCTCAACTCATAATTGGGGTTGGCCCAAGGAGCATGACCAATCACCTCGGTGTTGGCCCCACCAGCAGGAGCCTCCCGCTTTTCTTCCACCTCCTCCTCTGCAGCGATCTTAGCCCTGATTTCGGCTTCTATCGCGTCCACCTTCTTCTCCGCCACCGATTTCCCAGAAGGCGCCAAGCCGGAAGTGGTCGGCCGGCTCCACGCCGAAGACAACTTCTTCGCGGGCAGTGCACTCCGCTTCGCGAAAGAGCCTCCCCGTTTGCGGATGACTTTGCCCACATCCAAGTCGACGGCCGCTTTTGATCGCCTCTCCTTCATGGTCCGGGGAGGAGGCATTGCCTGAGCCCTCTGAGCGATCGCCTCCAGCACTTTGGTCCTATGGGAGGATACGGGCGGCTTGGAGGCTGGCACGGAAGAAGAACCCTCAGAGTCCGGATCGGAACCACTGGAGAGGTCTACAACCACGCGAGCACCGCCACCAACTTGCTCAGCGACACCGGACATAGGAGACTTACCGTGGGACGACGGAACTGGAGAGGGAGCTTCACGCTCGAGCTCCAAGTCCTCGTAGGCGCCGGGGTCAGAATCGGAGGCAGTCGAAGAAGCGGGACTCGTTGCGATGTGACCGCCATCGTCGTCGCCGACAACGTCAACGTCAACATCAACAACGGCATCGGATGACTTCGTGGTGTCGTCGTGCCTATCCGTCCGCTTCCCCGCATCGGACGCAACAGGGGCGTCGTCACCCGCCTCTCCCTCCGAGGCGGTGTCTTCAACCTCCACCACCTGCTCGGCGGAGGCGCCCCCCCAACAAGGGCCATCTGCTCCTTAGAGAGAGGACCCGCCAGGTCCTCCCCGAAAACGACGTCAAGGTCTTCGGCCCTCTGAAGCTCGCAAAGCTGCAAAAACGCCCCAGCCAGATCAAGTCGCCAGCTGGCCGGAAGAAACTTGAGACAAATAACGACAAAGGAAGCTAACCTTAGGGGCACGCTCCGCACGGGAAAACGGCTTGATCCCAAACCGCCAGTTCCGCTTGCTCTGATCAGTGATCACGATGGCGGCACAACATCGCATCTCATCCGGCTCCAAGGCTTCCATGCTGACCCGGGTGGGATCCCTAACCCCGGAGTAGAAACACTTCTTGTGCTCCCAGGCCTGCAGCGGGAACACCCGACGAGACATCCAAGCCAGAGTCAGATCTCTGGAGGTCAAGCCGGCTTCCACCAATTCTTTTAGCCGACCCATCACGGCCTCCTCCAGAACCTCGTCAACAGGCACCTTCCGGTTACAGGACTTGTCTGAAGGCGGCACGTTTGAGAAGACAGGAAGCCCGACACGATCCGTCTCCATGAGATTTCGGACATAGAAATATGTACTCTGCCATTTCTTGATGGAGTCCGGCAGATGGACTTTGGGAAAGAGGGGAGTCTTTGTATAGATTGAAATACTCCCGCAATCACGCAACCTCTTGCCAGTGGTTTGCGCCCGGAGGAAGAAGAGCATATCGTAGATTTCCATACAGGGTCAGATGCCCAAATATGCCTCGCAGAGGGTGACAAAGCAGGAGAGCAGCGTAATGATGTTGGCTCCCAGATGGTGAAGTTGCAAGCCATAAAAACTCAAGAACTGCTTGAGGAAGGGGCTTGCAGGCAGCGCCAGTCCCCTCGCCAGATGCGAAGAGAATACCACGAACTCGCCCTCCCCCGGGTCCGGCGATATCTCGGCCGTGCCAGGGGAGCGAGTTCCGACCTCCTCCTTCAGGCCAAGATATCTCCTCCCGCGGAGCCTCCCGAGCTCCGCGTCATCAACACAGGAGCCCATCTAGGCGCCTGAGTTCGTCATGGATGCTCTGTTTCCCGTCGGAGAAGGAACGACGCCGACGAGAACGAAGATGCAGGAGGAAGATGGAGAGAGACGAAGAGCTCCAGGATAAGACGAAGGAGAGGCACAAGAATGGGGAACGGTAACCAGAGCCGTTCCCTCTTCCTCCTCTTTTAAATCGAGACGCGGCAGAAAGGTCACGTCCTCCTACGCCATGTGGCGCGCGGTTACTGCCGCGTTTCCCGCAAAAGATCCCACCAGCGAACGGTTGCCGCAGAAGATCCTGCATGATGAAGCCGAGGAGTCATGCCTCGAATCCCGGACACAGAACCGCCAACCGGACAAGACGTGGGAACGTGGCTGACGCGAGCCACGATCCAAATCCTCAAGCCGTTCAAGCAAAATCGTCAAGGTCTTCATTTTCCGGCCGCCCGCAGCCGGACGAGCCGTCTTCAAGATCTCCAAGCAAGCCGGCAATTCACAAGCCGGACCCTTAAACCTCAGCAACATGAAACAAAAGTCGGGGAAGCTCGCAAAGCCTTCCCAGCAAGCAGACAAGACTCCACGAGCTCGGGGGCTAGTCAGACTCCACGATCATCATCGTCAACCTCCAGCCGGCTAGACTCCCCAGCCGGCCACCACCCGAAATAGCTCCAGGAGCACCATTGTAGCCCGAGTTGTGTGATCTAGCAAAAAGAAACCAGAAGAGTAGGACGTAGGGGTGTTACCTCCACAAGAGGGCCATGAACCTGGGTACATCGCGTGTGTTTGCGTGCTTGTTACCCAATCCCGCGCGAACACCATCGTTGCCTTGCTCCACAATCTTCCCTATCTCCGATGGGTATGCCGTGCTATCCACCACCACAACATCGAACCAGGAGGCGCGAGTGCGACGATGGTGGTGGCGTTGGTCAATGCCTGATTTTTTCACACACCTCACCCGACTGCCGGAGCCAGACGAGCAGAGCAGAAGCTTTCCCTTCGATTATAGGTAGACCTTTTTCTGTTCATATGTTCAACCCACTATGTACTACTTATTACAAGGTGAGCCTTTCTCATCTACCAGAGCCTTGTTTAAATGGCACACCATTTTGAGTCTCTCACTTCTTCTTCCACCGGACTTAAGGCACAGGTGTCTTCGGTGGCGTCCTTGTCGGAGTTTTTGGGCGGCGCCGTCATCTCCTTCCTGGAGACGCATGGGATCCTTTCTTCCCCGAAAAAACGCGAGCCTTCCCTCAGGTGTGACGATACACAAGATGTGTAGGGCTTTGAGGGGGATTTTTGGGATGTGCTAGTAAGTAACTCGAAAATACAAGGGGGAAGTAAACGGCCTCACTGGGATGTTTGGGGATTGACGGGTGGGCCGGGAATCTCCCTTCTGAACCCCGGACAAAACTAGACAAGTAAACGAGTCCTAAACGTGAAGTTCATGAAGGCCCAAACGTGGCGTCAACTCATTCCCAGAGCAGATCTAGATGGATTCGTCCTCCTCGAGGGATGGTGAAGTTTAATGTTGATGAGGCAGTAGGGCAGGTCACTTGTCGAGGTTCAGTGGCCGTTGTTGGAAGGTCGGATGGTGGGGTTTTCATGGGCGCGTCAGTGGTTGTCTTCCCGGACAATTCTGATCCTGAAACCCTAGAGGCGCTTTCTTGTCGATAGGCGATTTCTCTAGTACGCGATATCAATGAACAAATAGCTTTGGTGGCAAGCGATTGTGTGTGAGTGATTAAGGGTGTGTTTGGTTTAGCTTCCTGGACCAGATTCACGTCCTCACAGTTGGAATCCGAACCAAATGAGTTTGGGCAGTAGAGCAGATTCTGAACGCACCAAATTTTCCTAGTGTAAACTGAAATCTGGCTCAACCCCAGATTTCACTACGTCGCGAGTGAACTTTCCAAGAAAATTACCCACGCTGCCATTGGTAAGTGAAAATTGGACGGTTCAGTTCTTTTTTTTCCTCCTCGTTCCTATCTACCCCTCGACTCCAACACAGAACAGAGGCCTAGCTAGGGTTCCTCCGTCTTGCCGCCTAGCTCCGGTGCCGGCCATAAGTCACGCCCCCTTCTTTCTCTTTCTGAACCTCCTCCTCTGTCTCATCCAGAAGCGTCCCCTTTGCTTGGCCTATCGCGTCGCCGCCTCCATCAATGACGCTGGCCGCCGCCTCCAGCAATGATGCCGGCCGCTGCCTCTAGCAATGATGTCGACTGCCGACGACGCTTGAAGCAATGACACACGCTGCCGTCCGCCGGCACCACCGCTCGGCCCGTTCCGCCTTTGCCTCTAGCAACAACGCACGCCGTCGCCACCATCTCCACTGCTCTGCATGTCCTGCCGCCGCACGATTTATTCATGTAATTGGTTTGTGTAATGTGGCTAGTAGATTATAGTTGTAATTTTTTCTGTATGCGAATTTGTGATTAAATTCATTTAGATGTGACGAATATGTGGATAGATGCTAGCAGTGGTTATGACGCTACTTTCTATTTCTTTTGCCTATATGAAATTTGTGTTATACGATAATTAGCATGTAAAAGTCTCTCAGGACTTAGAGCATTATTGGTATTTTCTATCGAATCCACAGTTGACATGTTCCAACCAAACAACTTTCAGATTTTCAATAGTTATCAGGCCACAGCAACTTTCCCACAGTTCACAGCTGGAATCTGATTTTTGGGAATCTACAGCTCAACCAAACACACCCTAAAAACCCGGAGAATGGCTCCATGGGAGTTTATGCTCTTGTTGTCAAGGACATCAGAGTGGCAAGAACAGAGTTTGAGCATCTATCCTTCTGCCATGAGCGAAGGACCTCAAATAAAAAAGCTCATATTTTAGCTAGAAGTTGTTGGTAAAAAAAAATAGCTAGAAGTTTTGTTTTAGCTGCTCATGGTCGCCAAGCTTGGCTAGTTGATTGGCCTGAGAGCTTTTGTATCCATGTTCATGTTGAGTTTTAAATAAAGGCGGCCACACCCCTAACAAAATATACATACAAAGACCCCGCAAGCATTTTACCACAAATGAAATCACCGCCGAATGAAGAGATATACATATTTCCCCGCAAAAAAAAAAGAAGATATATACATATACAAGAGCATAACTGGTCTGGTCTGCTGTGTTGTTGACGTATCCCGCAAGCACACGTTTCTTCATGGTGAGCTACTCCGCATGCTCGGTCATTGCTGTCTACGCTATGTGCCCTTTGCAAGGACCCGGAGGCCGGATACCAACCATATCTTCATCCATTGTAACCTTGCCAGCTTCATGTGGAGTGCAGTTAGGGAACTGCTAGCCTGTTCTTGGAACCTGGCCTGTTTTGCCGATGTCTATCGCACACTGAACCGTTCAAAAGGCTAGCCTAAGCGAGTGCTATGGATATGCATTGCGGCCTTATGCTGGTCCATCTGGACAACTAGGAACAAATTCACAATTGAGGTTGCTTTCCCCAGCCAACCTTCTCACGTTCTATACAAAATGCCATCTTACTTACGGGTGTGGAAGGCAGTAGTTAGCACACGGACGGTGTAGCTACCGTCGGTGGGAGGCGCTGCTGCCACAAGTGGGCGGCGGTGCTATAAGAAGGAAGTGGCGTGTGGTGGTGCTTCTGGAGGTGGTCACCGGAGCTTCAGATGAAGCCCCACGCTGCTACGAGCGGCAGTCGTCGCAGCTGCCGAAGGAGGGTGGTGCTTGCGAGGCGTGCTCAACGAGGTTGCGAGCCGGTGAGATCTCTCGCCGCTCGCCGGGGAGCGGCAAGTGGTCGCGGCGGTTTATGCTGTATGGCCGTTGCGGTGTGGTTTCTGTGCGTTAAGTTGTTGAACGGTGTGATTCCTGTGCGTTAACATTTTTCAAAAAAGAGAGTACGCTGGGGGGGGGGGGGGGGGGGGGGGGGCGCAAAGGAGATCGGATGGTCACGATCATCTTAATCAAAAGGTGCGGAAGGCGGGGAAACGGGGCTTCCGACCCCCCAGAGGACGCTCCAGCATGGTCCATTTTATTAGCCACTCCGCTGACTCCTGCTTCTAAACATTTTGGCCTTTTAGAGCCATGCTCTGATGATACATATAGTACTCAGTCTCGTGGCCGTTCGCAACTAAAGAATCCCAAAGGCCCATCCCGAAACAACATATGTCGAAGTACATACTCAGAACGTGGAGAAACTTGCAAGCGCAAAACTGCATTAGTTCAACACAAAAAAAGGATGCCTCGATTACGAACCTTTTTTCTAGAATGAGTGGTAAAAAAGGCAAGTGACTAGATTTTCAGAAAATTCTAGATGCCTAGAGGGTAGACATACCCAGAGAGTAATCTTTTTTTTTGAGGGATAGAGTAATTTTTTTCGATAAAAGACACAATAGTGTCGAACCTTAAACTCTGGGATCCTACGCTCCCAAGTGCAATAGCTTGCGAATTAGGGTTTAGGTTTCTATCACTCCGGCAACCCTACCATAAGCAAACTAAATACACCATGCATTCTCCTAGAAGAATAAAACCACAACTTAAGTATCATGTAGTCCATATTCACATGGTACCACTAGAAGAATAAAACCACAACTTAAATACCAAACCATTTAATATTACTCAACATAACATGACTACTAGCAACAAGACTTTTCCCATGTCCCCAAGAACTAAACAAACTACTCACAAGATATCATTTGGATCATGGTCAGAGGTGATTTATAAATGAATAATAATCTGGTCATAACAAGAATTCACTGATAAAACTCAATAGCATCAACTACAACGGGGTAATTAACACTGGTAAAGAGATCCCAATGAATAGAACAAGTTACAACACTAGATGTTGCAGCGGGGTGAGATGAGATGGTGTGGTGATGATGATGCTGGTAGTGGAGATGATGTTGATGATGATCCCGATGATGCCCGACGTGATGACGATGACGACGGTGACAATTTTCCCCTCCGGGAGGGAATTTCCCCCGCAAATTTCTACCTATCGAAGAGCCTTCTTCTCTCTAACTCGTTTCCGCCCCGAGGCGGTGGTGAAAAAATAATATGAAGTGCCCCCCGATAGTCTGCATCAGTTCAACACAAAAGAAGGATGCCTCGATTACGAACCTTTTTTCTAGAATGAGTGGTAAAAAAGGCAAGTGACTAGATTTTCAGAAAAATTCTAGATGCCTAGAGGGTAGACATACCCAGAGAGTAAACTTTTTTTTGAGGGATAGAGTAATTTTTTTAGATAAAAGACACAACAGTGTCGAACCTTAAACTCTGGGATCCTACGGTCCCTAGTGCAATAGCTTGCGAATTAGGGTTTAGGTTTCTATCACTGCGGCAACCCTACCATAAGCAAACTAAATACACCATGCATTCTCCTAGAAGAATAAAACCACAACTTAAATATCATGTAGTCCATGTTCACATGGTACCACTAGAAGAATAAAACCACAACTTAAATATCAAACCATTTAATATTACTCAACATAACATGACTACTAGCAACAAGACTTTTCCCATGTCCTCAAGAACTAAACAAACTACTCACAAGACATCATATGGATCATGGTCAGAGGTGATTTATAAATGAATAATAATCTGGTCATAACAAGAATTCACCGATAAAACTCAATAACATCAACTACAACGGGGTGATACGTGTCAAACGTATCTATAATTTTTGATTGATCCATGCTAGTTTTGTGATGTTGTCACATGGTTTTACTATCATATTACATCATTTTTATGCATTTTTTTGGACTAACCTATTGACAAGATGCCCAGTGCAAGTTCCCTTTTTTTGTGCTGATTTTGTTGCAGAAAGTTACTTCTGGAAATATTCTCAGAATTGGACGAAAATTTACGACGATTTTTTATTAAAGAAATAAGGACCGGAGCCAGAAGGGCGACCCTGGGGGGGACCCACAGGCCAGGGGCGGGTCCCACCCATGGGTCTAATGGGGGCCGCAGTCACAGCCCGCCTCTGCCCTCGGGCACCCCCTCGGCCGCCTCCGATGCCTATAAAATCATCCCCGACAAAAAAACCCTAACCCCCGAAGGATTTTCCCAAATACGATACAGATCTCTGCTGCCATCGCCGACAAGTTTCGGGGGTTCAGAAGGTCCAGTTCTGGCACCCTGCCGGGACGGGGATCGACCACCGGGGCCATCTCCATCAGCATCGCTGCTTCCCGCGATGAGGAGGGAGTAGTCCCTCACCGGGGCTGAGGCTTATACAAGTAGCTATGTGGTTATCTCTCTCTCCCATGATGTGATCTTCATTGTGATCATGAGCTTTGTTAGTATAGTTGAATACATGATGTTTCCCTATGTGCAATGGATATGATGTTGCTCAAGTGGTGTTATCTAGTATAATTTGCGGAGTCACCGTTGTGATCACGGTACCTCGGTGTGTGAGTGCCGTGTGTGACTCTATGCATCAAGATTAGAGGGATCTTCATCATGAGTTTGTTCTTTATTATTGTTGGATTGAATAGATCATGAGGTTTCTTGATGCTTGTGTTATTGAAGAAAGAGACTTCAAGAAATAGGTTGTGGTGTTTGTTAGTACTATCTTGGGATGCGGAAAGTGACAGCTTGAAGTGTCCATAGATGTGGAATATGAACTTTAAGGTGTGCTTCTCGTAGCCCTACGCAATTCTCATCCTATTTGATCCACAAAAGAATAATCTCCGAGTAACGTCTACCATGCATGTGTTTTTGTGGGAACTATCATGTGTTTAATTATGTTAATGATGTTGAGAGTAGTCACTAGTGAAAGTATGAAGCCTAGGCCTTGTTTCCAAGCATTGATACACTGTTTTTAATCACTTTTGTCACTTGTTTGCTTGCTGCCATTTTTATTACAGAATTACAAAATCACCTTTTGCCATCCATATCACTTGCATTTTACCATCTCTTCGCCGAACTAGTGCACCTATACAAGTGAGAATTGTATTAGGTGTGTTGGGGACACAAGAGACTTCTTGTATTATAATTGCAGGGTTGCTTGAGAGGGATATCTTTGACCTCTACCTCCCTGAGTTCGATAAACCTTGGGTTACTCACTTAAGGGAAAATTGCCGCTGTCCTACAAACCTCTGCGCTTGGAGACCCAACAAGTCTACAAAAATAGAAGCGTGTAGTAGACATCAAGCTATTTTCTGGCACCGTTGCCGGGGAGGTGAGTGCTTGAAGGTATCTTCTTTAGATCTTGCGATTAAATCTTTTTGTTTCTTGTTTTTATTTTTACTAGTTTGGCTTATGGAACGTTGTCCTTTAAATTTTCTTTTTGAGAGCGACCTCTCCACCACTCCCATGGTGGATAAGGTTACTCCACCTACTGAATGTATTTCTTTCGAAATACCGATGGGAATAATTGATCTTGTTATGACTAATCGCTATGCAGGAGATGGAGCTGTCCATCCTAGTAATCATCTGCTTTATATTAAGGAATTATGTGATTTATTTGAGATTGCAGGTGTTTCAAGAGAGGTGATCATGAGGAAATTATTTTTCTTATCACTTAAGGAGAAAGCATTGGAGTGGTATAGGCTACTAGACAATTCTCATTTGTTGGATTGGAAGGAGCTTATGTCTCTCTTTTATTCTAAATTTTATCCTCTTCATGAAATTCATCAAGATAGGAATTAATTCTACAATTTTTGGCCACATGACGGAGAGAGCATTGCTCAAGCTTGGGGGAGATTGAAATCATTAATGCTTAAATGTCCTAACCATGATCTTTCCAAGGATATTATTGTTAATAATTTTTATGCAAGGCTATCTCGTCATGACAAGGAAATACTTGATGCTTCTTCTATGGGTTATTTTACAAGTAAGGGATTGATGCTAAATGGGATCTTATTGAAAAGATTCAACACAACATTGAAGATTGGGAGATCGACAAAGGTAATGAGTCAGGTATAAATTATGAGTATGATTGCATTAAGTCTTTTGTTGAAACTGATAGTTTTAATAAGCTTAGTGCTAAGTTTGGACTTGACTCTCATATAGTTGTTGATATCTATAAATCTTTTGCTGCTCATATTAATATTCCTAAAGAGATATGGTCTAAGCATCATGAACCTTTCAAAGACATTTGCAAACAAAATGAAATTGTTAATGATGATTGCAATAGACATGATCCAATCTCTACAAATATGTTCTATATAAGCATGTTAATTTTTGTGGAGTGCATAGACCTTGTGAAAGCACTCGGATTGAAGAAGATAAATATTGTAAGCAACATAAGCATGAAAGAACTAGCAAATGGCTTAAGGATTTATATAAATTTGCTAGAGAATTAAATGACCTCTATCCTTTTGAGTGTGAACTTTGCAAAGAAGAAGGTCATTTTAATTTCCAATGCTCGTACTTTAATGATAGAACTATTAGCCAGTTTGTGATAACATGATCGCCTCTAGTCTTTATGATGAACTTAATTTATTTTTGGGGTGTGAAGAGTTATCAGAAAAAACTTCTTGGTTAGATAGGAGTACTTTTAGGACGAATGGCATTCTTCAGGGAGCTTATCATTATTGTGTTGTGAATTGCCGTGACAATGCTTACATTGCAAAAATTAGAAAGAATAGCACTTAAGCAGAGTATAAAAGGAAAAATGTTTCTTATGTTGCCAATAATGAAAGGGAGAGATTCTCCCAAATTTCTCCTGTCTTTTTTAATAATGAATCAGATTATGTGGAGAAGCTTCCTTTCCAACCACTCCCTCCTAAGGTGGTGGTGAAGAAGAAGAAGGAAGGGAGGAGTAAAAAGAAAGAGGAAACGGTATCATCCCGTAAGCATATTTATCCCATCATGGTTGTTCCTAATGAGTATGAATCAAAAATTATTGAAGATGATCCGCCTGATTGTATTCATTATTAATTTTATGTTAAGTCTATAGGCACCATTGAAGACGATTATGCTATGCATGTTACTTATTGTGATGGTTATGATTGAGAAAATAATACTACTTATGATCTTGAAAATCTTTTTGGCACCAATTTTGAAAATGATGATATTGATAATTGTTATAGTGTTGGGAATATTCATGTTTCTTCTAATCATAATGTGGAAAACCCCAAGCATGGGGATGATTTGTTTGAAAATCCTTTTGGTATTGAAAGTCATGATGATTTGTTTATCAAAATATATGCTTGGATAGATGACTATCCCCTTGCTTATGATGATATTATGCCTCCAATTTTTGATGATTATTGTGATGATAACTATGCCATAAAGAATAATTTTAATCATCCTTACGAGACTTGTCATAATTATTACTCTCCTACTGAACATCATCTTTCTAATATAAAATTAGTCTATCATGTCCAAGTTCTATATGATAGTCCTACTCTCAATGGTACTAATAATAAAGATTTTGCTTATGTGGAGAGTAATAATAATACTTTAATGCATGTGAATCATGAGAAAAATGCTTTATGTGATGGTTATTGATGGGGGGATACTTTATAGGTAGGCCCATGGACCCGGAAAGTAGACCCGCCAAGACCAAGAAGGCCAACGCCGAGTCACGAGACAAGTCACATGGGCTGGGCTGGAGACAAGCCGACCAAGGCCCGTGTGGAGAAAGAGGTTCGTCCAAAGAGAGAGTCCAAGTACAACCCGGAGTCTAACTTGGAAGACCAAGGCGTAGAGTAGGACTCCGTGTTCTAGTGTGACTCGGTGTAAGTTGTAAGTCCAGGGACCCGGCAGCCTTTATAAGCGGGGTCCTGGACCTTAGATCGATAAGCAAGTTGAGAGAGTTCAATCAGTAGAGAGAAACCCTAGCCACCAGAGAGAAGTCGCCGGCTCCTAAGTTGTGGGAGCCGGGTCCTTGTAATCGAGATATACTCAAGAGCAATAACATAGAAGCAGGAAGTAGGTCTTTACCTCGAATCAGAGGGGCCGAACCTGGGTAAATCCTTGTTCCTTGGCGAGATTAACCGTTCCTACGTACTTCAGTCATCAATGGCCCCGAAACCCATCTTCCCTGAGGAAGAACTTGCCGTGACAACCCCACGACAGTTGGCGCCCACCGTGGGGCCTACGGTGACGAAAGGAGTTGAGATCGTTGGAGCTGCTCGTCGGGCTATGGAGAAACTCGCCATCGGGAGGGTCTACACGGACGAGCATGGAGAGACCGAGATCGATGACTCAGGCTGGACTTCGGAGATGAACGAAGTCGACGAAGGCTACCAGCTTGTCTTTGGAGGAATCAACGTGTTCGTCGGGATGGTTTGCGCGTCGGGTCTTCGCGTGAACTCGGCGGAGTCAGTTTCAGAGCCAACCGTCGTCGTCGAGTCCGACGGCGAGGAGTCGGTCGGAACTTCAGAGGTCGGCATCATCGCCGAGTCTGAGGAACCCCTAGCTGAGGAACCAGGGATGCTGCAAGAGTCAGATTCAGATTATGATGCAGATTCAGAGTCCATCCTACCCTTGTTTGAAGATCGGCTTGGGTATGGGATAGAGGAAGAGGATTATGAGGAGTCGCCAGTACGCGCTCGTGTTGTGGGAGTCTACATGTCTGGAAACACTGGGAATCAGTTTGATCCGACTCTATTGACAAAGGAAATTAATGCAAGTAATGCCGCAGAGAGGGCGGCTGAGTTAACCAATGCTCGTACTGCGTTGGAGAGGCAGCTAGCTGATATCACTGAAGCAAATCGTAGATTGGCCGAAGAGCGGGCCCGAGTCCAAGATGAAGCTCAAGTTGTGCGGAGGCGCCGCGAGGAGCTTACTTCAATTCAACACCGCAGAGCCAGGAGTCGCTTGCATGATGGAGTCCACATCAATCCAACCAACTTATTCACCACACCTAATGGTCCAGGCAGAGGAGCCGGACTAGGAGGCTCAGCGGCAGCAGGAGGCGCCGCAGGAGGAGCCGGAGGAGCACCACCACCACCACCACCCCAGAAGGATCGGGAGGCAGCCGTACCAACGGACCACCGCCTGAAGGAGGAGTCGGAGGAGGAGCACCTGGTGGCTTAGGGTCTCAGCCTAACAGATTTCATACTCCAGAGGGACATTACTCTAATCCTATGGACAACGTTCACGCGGCGACTCTGAGATTGGAGAATATTGTGGTACTAGAGGGACCAGCAGGACAGGAGACTCGTGAGGCTATCGAGCTACTGAAGACAGCTTTAACTCAGCAAGCTTTGTATCCAACTTTTCCAGATGCAAGTAGGCTACACTCAACACCCTTTAACTCAGGTACGAGGAGTCGGCACGGTGAGTCCAACCCGGCCAACTCTACGAGTGCAAGGCGTCGTGAGCTAGTGAGGAATCGTGCAAACATGCCAACTGCTTCACAGGCTCAGCTAGTGGTTGATGAAGCAAGGCAACGACGAGAAAGAGAAGCAGCAAGAGCTCGGGAGGCAGAGAGGGACAGAGCGTTAGTGGGTGCAGCCAACCAGCCTCAGCCAACCCGGGTGCACGAGGAGGTGACTTCTCCTGGTGCTTCCCCAGCATTAACAGGACCAGAGTGTTTGTCTGATGCCATCAGGTCCGAGTCCTTCCCCAGCAGTTTCAAGGAGCCGCGCAAGGTTCCAAATTATGAGCCCAACATGGACCCGACCTCTTGGTTAGGTACATACGAGATGGCGATGAGTATTCGCAATGCCACAGGTATCTGTGTGCCAAGTTCATGTATCTTATGATGGAGGGAGCAGCCAAGGTTTGGATGCGCAACTTGCCTCCTAGGTCAATCAACTCTTGGGAGCAATTGAAGGCAGCTTTTATTCAGAACTTCCAGGGCACATGCAAAAAGCTCAGCACCATCGAGGACCTGGAGCGGTGTGTCCAGAGGAAGGGCGAGTCAGCAAGGCACTGGATGAAGCGAGTCTCGGAGATCATTAACTCCTCACAAGGACTCCCACCAGTTTCAGTGTTAATGGCGATGGAGAGAAATTGCAGTTACAATCCCTTGAGTTGGAAGCTAGGTCGTATGAAGGAGAGCCTGAATCAAGGTATTCCCCTTACGATTGGTGAGATCATGGCAGGTGCTAATAAGCATGCTGCCACAGACAAAACCAAGGATCAGGAGGAAGGGACTAAAGGACAAGGTGGCAACGGTCAGAGTCAGAACCAGAATCAAAACCAGAATCAAGGAGGTGGCAAGCGGCCGTATGGAGACAACTCTGACCTAGTGGCCAATACAAACACTGGAGTCAGACGCAAGGACAACAATTCTGGTGGATACCAAGGCTGTACTCCAAGCACAGAGGAGGTCTTGAGAATTCCATGCCCTAAACATGCCAAAAACGGTAGATGCGGTCATACCTTGGGACAGTGCGTAGATCTGCAGCGCGCCAGGTTCCAAGGGCCAGGAGGAGGTAACAACAATGGTGGTTATAGAGGAAACAATGGAGCCGGAGGACCCGGCAATAACGGTGGAGGAGCCGGCAATAACCCAAACCAACCTCAAGGAGGAGGTAACCAGCAGGGCGGGTTCCAGCAGAACCCGAAGCAGCTCAATGATGGCAATGGTCAGTATTATGTCACAACTCGGCAGCACAACCCGAGTCGTGGCAGCTACCATGTCTTCACAACTAGTATGTCCAAGCGTTCCAAGAAGTTGAAAGTTAGAGCAGTTAATGCAGTAGAGCCGGCCCTTCCACAATGGCTCAGGTGGTCAGAGCAAACCATCACATGGAGTCGGGCAGATCATCCTCCAAGAGTCGACGAGCCAGGGCAGCTAGCCTTGGTGGTGGCACCTCAAGTTGGGGGCTATACATTAAACAAAGTGCTTATGGATGGTGGAAGCAGTATCAACATCTTATATTATGACACATTCAAGAGGATGCAGCTGCAAGATAGACAGCTAATTCCAACAGAGACAGTGTTCCATGGGATAGTACCAGGGAAGTCGGCCAAGCCCATTGGTAAGATTTATCTTGAGGTTGCTTTTGGCACAGTGGAGAATTTTCGTTCAGAGATTATGCCCTTTGAGGTAGTGGATCTTAAGAGCCCATATCATGCTCTTTTTGGTCGACCTGCATATTTTAAGTTTATGGCCAGGCCATGTTATGTGTACTTGAAGCTCAAGATGCCAGGTCCAGCAGGAGTCATTACAATTAATGGCAGCAGACAGATGGCATTGGAGTGCGAGTTAGGTGATGCAGCTATGGCTGAGACAGCTTGTGCTCAAGAGGAGCTGAAGTTTTACAAGGCAAATGTGGACCCGGAGGACAACTCGGTCCTTAAGAAACCGGCCACAGAGGAGAAGATGAAATTCAAATCAGCTCAAGACACAAAGCAAGTCGACTTTACCCCTGGTGATTCTTCCAAGCAGTTCACCATTGGGGCACACCTCTCTGACAAATAGGAAAGCGCGCTCGTCGAGTTCATCCGTGAGAATCGGGATGTTTTTGCATGGAAGCCATCTGACATGCCAGGAGTCCGAGAGAACTCGCCGAGCACAGCCTACATGTTAATCCTAATGCAAGACCAGTTAAGCAGGGTCTGCGCAAGTTTCATGATGACAGGAGGAAAGCCATAGGAGAAGAGGTGGCTCGGCTCCTCGCAGCCGAGTTCATCAAGGAGTCTTTCACCCAGAGTGGGTGGCCAATCCAGTGTTAGTACCAAAGAAAACAGGAGAGTTGCGTATGTGCATTGACTTCACGGGCCTAAACAAACACTGCCCTAAGGACCCGTTTGCACTACCCTCGCATAGACCAGATCATTGACTCCACAGCGGGTCAGAGTTGCTTTGTTTCTTGGATGCATATTCAGGGTACCACCAGATCAGACTCAACATAGAGGATGAGGTGAAGACGTCTTCATTACGCCCTTTGGAGCATTTTGCTACACAACAATGCCCTTTGGACTCAAGAACGCAGGAGCTACATATCAGAGATGTTATTCAGAATTGTTTCAAGAAACAGATTGGAAGGAATATTCACGCTTATGTGGACGATGTGGTGGTCAAGTCTCAGAAAGCCGACTCTCTGATAGCAGACTTGACAGAAACCTTTGAGAACCTACGCAAGTACAAGATGAAGCTCAATCCAACCAAGTGTGTATTTGGAGTCCCTGCGGGCAAACTCCTAGGCTTCATCGTTTCAGAGAGAGGCATCGAGGCAAATCCAGAGAAAATCAAGGCTATCCATAACTTGCAGAAGCCGACTTGTTTGAAGGACGTTCAAAAGCTCACCGGATGTGTCCCAGCTCTAAGCAGGTTTATTTCAAGACTCGGGGAGAAGGCGGGTCCTCTCTACCGACTCCTGAAGAAGTCAGATAAATTCCTATGGGATGAAGAAGCTGACCGTGCTTTTGAGGAGTTGAAGAAAACTTTGTCAACAGCACCAGTGCTTGCAGCTCCTACAGATAAGGAGCCCATGCTATTATATGTAGCTGCCAACGAGAGAGTTGTCAGTGCAGTAGTAGTGTGGAACGTGCAGAGGAAGGAAAGGAGTACCCAGTGCAGAGACCTGTCTACTACATCAGTGAAGTCCTCACAGAGTCAAAGCAAAGGTACCCACAGTGGCAGAAGTTGGTCTATGGAGTTTTTCTTGCAAGTAGAAAGCTCAAGCATTATTTCCAAGAGCATCCAATTAAGGTGGTGAGTTCAGCACCGCTGGCAGATATTATACGCAACAGAGAGGCAACAGGGCGAGTCGCCAAGTGGGCAATTGAGTTGGGTCCTTATCATATCACATATGAGCCAAGGACAGCGATCAAATCTCAAGCTTTGGTTGATTTTGTCAATGATTGGACAGATTTTACATCTTCACCAAGCACCCCTTGCACCAAGTATTGGACAATGCACTTTGATGGGTCCAGACAGTTAGAAGGCTCAGGAGCCGGCGTGGTGTTAACATCGCCTAAGGGAGATAAGTTAGCATGTCCTTCAGTTACACTTTGATTGTACCAACAACATGGCAGAGTATGAGGCTTTGCTACATGGCCTGCGTTTGGCCAAGGAGATGAACATCAAGCGTATCAGGTGCTTTGGAGACTCGGATCTCGTAGCTCAGCAAGTGTCTGGAACTTGGGACTCGAAGGATGCAAACATGGCGGCTTATAGAAGAGCAGTCGAACAGATAGCCGGGTTCTTTTCTGGTTATCAAGTGGAGCATATTGACAGGCGCAAGAACGAGGCTGCTGATGCGTTATCACGACTCGGCTCTCGTCGAGAGAAAGTACCACCAAATGTGTTCTTGGATGAACTCCATCACCCTTCAGTCAAGTTGCCCACAGAGGAGGAGTTAGCTTTTCCAGACCCAGAGTCGGCACTTGTTGCACACGAGCAATCCCAACGTGGACAGAGCCCTACCTAGCATATCTCCTGCGGGGTGAACTCCCAAAGGATGAAGTCAAGCGAAAGCAACTCATCAGGCGATGCAAGTCCTACAGTCATTATGGCGAGTTGTACAGAAGAAGCGTTACTGGAGTCTACCAGAGATGTGTGTCTCCAGAAGAGGGCAAGCAAATATTGCAAGAGATTCAGGAGATTGTGGTCATCATGCATCCACTAGATCCTTGGTGTCAAAAGCTTTCAGACACGGGTTCTTTTGGTTGACAGCACATTTGGATGCAGAGAGGATAGTTCGAGTCTGTGATGGATGTCAAAGGTACGCAAGGCAAGACCACGTGCCAGCTCAAGAACTCCTCAGAACCATCCCTATCACTTGGCCATTTGCAGTTTGGGGACTCGACATGGTGGGCCCTTTCTCAAAGTCGCCTTGTCAGAAGACCCATCTGCTAGTAGCAGTTGACAAGTTCACCAAGTGGGTGGAGGTGGAACCCGTCAGCAGAGTCGACGGTGCATCAGTGTGAGATTCTCAAGAAATAGCAACACGCTTTGGATACCCTCATAGCATCATACAGACAATGGTACCAATTATCAGTTGGGGAGATGGCCAAGTTTTGTGGTGAGAACAACATCAGACTCGACCTAGCCTCAGTGGCACATCCACAGTCCAATGGACAAGCGAGAGGGCAAATCAGGAGTTGCTGAGGGAATTAAGCCTCGGCTCCGAGTCCCTTTGCTAAGAGCCGCCGGGTCTTGGGTTGAGGAGTTACCAGCAGTACTTGGAGCATCAGGACGACTCCTAACAGATCCACTGGCTTCACACCTTTCTTCATGGTGTATGGAGCAGAAGCTGTCTTGCCAAGCGACTTGTTGCATGACTCGCCACGAGTCGCCAATTATGTTGAGACAGAAAACGAACTCGCCCGCCCAGGACTCGGTCGATGCACTTGAGGAAGCAAGGGAGTTAGCCCTTGAGAGATCAGCAGTTTATCAGCAGGACTTGCGGCGATATCACGCACGCAGGTCAAGACCCGGACTTTCCAGGAAGGAGACTTAGTGCTTCGCCTTGTCCAGAATAAGGAGGGATGCACAAGTTATCTCCACCATGGGAAGGACCGTTCGTCATAAGCAAGAATCTGAACACGGATCGTACTATCTAATGGATGTGCGAGAGCCGGCAAGTGTAGGCAAAGGAGCTGATACAGCTCATACTCTAGATCCTTATGCAGAGGCAAAGAGGCCTTGGAACATAGCTCAGTACGTCCATATTATA
>QRDG01000853.1:496546-554150 GCA_012064385.1 Puccinellia tenuiflora | reverse complement strand
TCCCATGTAGCTCATGAAGGACGGTGTCAAGTGGTGTGGTGCAAGTACAAGATGATCATCAAGTATATATCATTTGTTTGGGGCTTGCCATCCACTTGAAGATAAAGGCCAAGTGAAGATATGCTGAAGAAGAAGTTCTCCCATATTGGTGTATGGGGGAGCAACATATGAGTCTTCACCAAGCGAAGCGCAACCAAGAAAGGTGGTCCATCTTGAGAAGATGAAGATCATCATCGTCAACCTCAAGTGGATTATGTGCAAGGAAAAGGTATGATCTTGATAGGGTTTCTATTTTACCGTTCTCATGATGTTCGTTGAGAGACCGGGTTATAGGATAGATAGCCGTACTATCAAGAGGGGCTCTCGACCGAGTATCTTGATCGTATCGTTCGTGGAGAGCTCAAAACTTTGCATCCTTGGCATCATCTTTATTGGTTCTTATTTGGCTCTTATCGTGGTGTGTGAAAGAACAATCGATGTCGCCTAGAGGGGGGTGAATAGGCGATTAAAACTTTTCCGGTTTAGGGCTTGATAATTACGGAATAAAACTATGTGTTTAAATTAACAAGCCAACAACCTAAGTAAACTAGGCTCACCTATGTGCACCAACAACTTATGCTAAGCAAGGCAAGCAACAGGTGATAGCAAGATATAAAACTTCAAGCACGAAGGCTATCACAATGTAAATTGCATAAGTAAAAGAGCTCGGGTATAGAAATAACCGAGGCACACGGAGAAGAGGATGTATTCCCGAGTTCCTCCTTGTTAAGGGAGTACGTCTTGTTGGAGGGGTGTGAGCTCGCCACAAGAGGCCTACTCAAGATGCCACAAAGTCCTTACCCTATTCTCCGATGAACCGCACCCAGGGTTTGGTTCACCTTCCACTATCGGAATCCTTCAAGGCGGAATCCGGAGCCTTTACAACGATCTTGGGGCACACACCCAGAACTCAATCAGGAGCTCCCAATCTTCCCCGAAGCTTCACAACTCGAAGGCTTCGTGGCACCACCAAACGTCTAGGGTACACAATGCACCCAAGAGGCACAAGCTCTCGGGAAGACAATGCACCCAAGAGTAACAAGCTTCTCGAACATCAATCCCACGAATCACCGTGGAGAGCACAACCCGATGCAACTAATGCAAAAGGCAAGAACACACCAAGTGGTCAAATCCTTCTCCCCAAAATCCAACCAAAGCAACTAATGCTATGGAGGGATTTAGGAGGAAGAACAAAGGAGAAACACCAAGAACTCCAAAATATAGATCCAACGAGTTCCCCTCACTTAGAGGAGATTTTGTTTGGTGGAGTAGTGGATCTAGATCTCCTCTATTGTTTCCTAAAAATGGGCAAGAATCATCAGAGGGAAGTGGAGGAATCGAGCTCTCAAAGATGTGCAACAATGGTAGAGAGAGAGAGAAAAAATGCTTAGCAGGAAAAATGGGGAAGAAGACCTTTTTATAGGGGGCTCCAAAAAGAAGCCGTTGGTGCAAAAAAGTGCTGGCCCGAGACCCCGGCCTGGTGCCGGCCTGCACGCTGGCCAGGCCGGCCGGGAATCTCCCGCACAAACGGCTCGAACGGCAGCACACTGGCACGCCGGCCTTTCCCCCGGCCTAGACGCCAGGTGGGCCGGGCAGGTGGCCGAAGCGGCCTGGACTGGCCACGCGCACGAAGTGGGCCGGCCTCGGGCCCGGCCAGGCCGGCTCGATTTTTTTTTCTTTTTCTCTTTTTAAAAACTGTCTAAAAAACTTTCCGACGATAAAACCGCAATAACTTTCGTCCACGAACTCCGTTTTCGATAATCTTGGACTCGTTGGAATCGTCACAACGAGCACTACAAGAATATGCAGAGAAACATCATAGTACAACCAAATATTATAAGAACAAATGGGGAAAGATAAAATCTCTCATTTGCAAATCGGAAATGCAATATCTTTTTCAAATGAAGTCCGAATAACGTGAAACCAATTTTGTTGGAAAGAGGACAACAAATGCAACCCTTGGAAATATTAAGAACAAGTAAAGGAGGTTTTGCAAATAATTGGAAGATAGAAACCTTCCACACGGATGAACCGGCAAACCTCCAATACCGAAAACGCAAACGGAGACGCATATGTAAACCGTTTTCGGTGACCTTGGCCTTGTCATGATGAGCACGACAAGAACCAAGACCACACCACGACAAGATCCAAATAAGAACCAATAAATATGATTGCAAGGATGCAAAGGTTTGTGCTCTCTACGACGATACGATCAAGATATTCGGTTGAGAGCCCCTCTTGATAGCACGGCTATCTATCCTATAACCCGGTCTCTCAACAAACATCATGAGACCGTTAAAAAACCTATCAAGATCATACCTTTGCCTTGCGCTTAATTCACTTGAGGTCGATGAAGATGATCTTCATCTCCTCAAGGCGAACCACCTTTCTTGATTGCGCTTCGCTTGGTGAAGACTCACATGTTGCTCCCCCATACACCAATATGGGAGAGGCACCTCTTCGGCATATCTTCACTTGGACTTGAGTGTTGATCAACCCGCACTTAGCCTTGATCAACACATACTCTTCTTTGCTTAGCCTTGACCCCAACAAATGGAGATCAAGCAAAGCAAATGGACACACCTACAAGTAGCTCAATACAAACATTAGTCCATAGAGATTGTCATTAATTACCAAAACCACACATGGGGGCAACCATGCACTTTCAATCTCCCCCATTTTGGTAATTGATGACAACCCCTTTTTAAGAGGGTTTATATAAATAATAAAGCAACATTGCAAGACAAACAAGCAAGGATGCAAGCGCATTAAAGGAAAATGCAACAAAAGCATAAAACCCAAATTCCCTTAAACCCTCTAAACTTCTCCCCCATTGGCATCGATTGCCGAAATGGAAGAAAAATTTAGAAAGCCAATATAATATGAGTTCCTCCATAAAGTGTGCATTTCTCAAGATATGAGTGAAATCAAATGCACATATCCATTGACGAATAAATAGAGGGAATCAAACTATATTGAGGATCCAAAGATTGCAAAAAAGATGAAATCCTTCTAAACATCTCCACAAAGAAGAAAAGCAATCGAGAAGATCCAAAACAAGAGTCCTAAATAAAAATGAAGAAGCTCCCCAATGTTCATGCACTATTGAGGAGTGCACAAATATGGAATCCTCACTCTCCCAAACTCATCTAGAACACACAACAAGTGCAAGGGTGTAAAAATAAATCAAAACAAAGCACTTGCACCAAAATATGGTTGAGCCATAAGGAGATACCAATTTTCAAAGATTCAATCATAAGATAGGCCCAACCTAGATAAAAGGAGGATCTTTAAAGGAGTATGTTCACAAGCTTAGGGATACCAATTGGAAACTAAAACCAATTGAAAATGCCAAAAACTAGTGAGAGCATTTAGCCAATAAAAAACAACATACTCACCATGGTAAGCATGAGGTAAAAGATCCTCAACAAATACATGAGTGTGCAAAGATGCAAATAGAAAGATAGGCACTCATGGAACAAATTTGGAGCCACCAAAGAATTAGATAAAAAGCAAGGTATCTCAAAAGAATTAGGATACCAACTAAAAGATGACCTCTCTCATATGTATAGGTTTCTAAGTAGACAAATCATTGACAATATATATCCACAAAGAAACTTGCACATATGAAATGGTCTATGAAGGGGAGACCACGGTATCCAAAAGGGAAGTCATATATACACAAGTAAGATTATTGCTTAAAAGCATAGCACATAGCTCAAATTTATCTTATTTGTATATATAGATGAACTTTAAACACATCAAAGACATCACACATATCACTAAGGGAACAAGAGATAGTGAAGATGCTTTGAGATAGGCAACAAGTATCTCAAAGAAATAATACCAATTGAAGAAAAAGGTTTTTGTAATTTCATCACAAATATCACAAAGATATACCAAGTGAAGAAAAAGGCCAAAACCACAACAATTGCACATAAAAGGTTTCATGCCAAGTGGCAACCTACACAAGGTTGAAACTAGAAAAGTATGCATGAGGTAGATACTTGTTGCCGGGATACATTGACGATGAAGAAGATGAGAGTTTGTTTATCATCAAATCTTGACTCCGATAATCACATGGTGAGAACACCTTCCTTATGAATGAGGCAAGCATCCAATGCATCTCCATTGCACCTAAAACACAATTCAAGTACAAAATGGTTCCCAAACTCATTGGGTCCCATAGTAGTTAGATAAACTATAATATATAGGAAACACTCCATATAAATATGTGCATATAGATATGAAATTGAATTTCATGCACATCTTAGCCGATTTAGGATTCGGTGGAGTATCCCCTAAATATTGGAACAAAAAGGATAAGCATGCTAGAACCCAAAATAAATTAGTGACTGTCGTGGTGGCTTCAACGACATATCCATCAACGATGGAAAAGTTTTGTGGGACAAGGCGGCGATGGCGTTCCAGCGGGATTGGGCACAAGCACGATAAGAACACGCGGTGTACCCAGGTTCGGGGCCCTCCTTGTGGAAGTAACACCCCTATGTCCTGCATGTCTGATGTATATCATGGCATAGATCTCGGGCTACATGGTGGCTCCTGGAGCTGTGTTTTTCTCTCTTTAGCTAGAGGAGGAAGGAGAAGAGGTAGGTAGGTATGAGAAGAGCTTCTACCTCCCAAAATATCTATCTAGGGTTTCCTCTAAGAGTTGCCTCTCAAGGGCTCCCTGGTGCACCTTATAAAGGGGATGCCCAGGGGACAAAGGGGTGGCCCATGAGGCCCAGTTAGCACTACACAGGGCAGCCTGCAGCCTGCAGCCAGACGGGCAGCCTGCCTGCAACCGGACTGGGCAGCCTGCAATCTCAAGGCAGCCAGCAGCCTACAACCGGACGAACTTGAAGCCGGATGGAGTCTGCAGCCGGACGAACTTGAAGCCAGATGAAAAGCCTTGAAGCCAGATGAAAAACCTTGAAGCCGGATGAAAAGCCTTGAAGCCGAATGAAAAGCCTTGAAGCCGGATGAAAAACCTTGAAGCCGAAGAGTAGGTTGGTTAGCGTTATGCACAATACTTAGAATTGCGTGGCAGCCCTCGGGCTCTTGGCCGGGGTGGTGGGGTCCTCTGGGTCTGCAGCTGTGCAGCCCCCGGGAATGGTGTTGCCGGCTGACGGCGTGGCAGCCCCCGGGCTCTTGGCCGGGGTGATAGAGTCCTCTGGGTCGGCGGCTGTGCGGAACCCGGGAATGAGATTGCCGGCTGACGGCGTGGCAGCCCCCGGGCTCGTGGCCGGGTGATAGAGTCCTCTGGGTCGGCAGCTGTGCAGGACCCGGGAATGAGATTGCCGGCTGACGGCGTGGCTTGGGGTGACGTAGATGAGCGCGGGCGCAACCGGACTGGAGTAGCCTGTGGGCTACAGCTAGCAGGCTGTAGGCATGTGCAGCCAGCCGATCTACGGAGTCACTAGCCCCCGAAGCTGTCGAGGTCGTGCAGCGCCAGCGGGAGGACCTCGGCAGGTTCATGCAGAAAATAGTCATCCAAGAGAGACAAAGTTAGTCATTAGATCTCAATATACAAAATTTATATTGTTTGAAACTTTTGGCGAATTTCTATGCCAACTCGCTTTGGTCCGAGCCTTTTAGATCATTCGTGTGCACTTCACCGTCCCGGTTTGTGCTCTTGTCGGCTGGTCGTCTCGGGATAGTTTCTGCTGTTTTCCGTAGTCGAAGTAGAGGTACTGTAGTCCGGAAGCCGAACAGGCTAGGAGCGGCCGGCCTGCTTGCATGCGGCCTGGCAGCAAAATGTAGTCGAAGCCGGACAAGGTGCAGCCGGCCTTTTTCAGCCGGCTGGCTCGTTTTTTTTTGGCCGGCTCGTCTGGCTCCTTTTTTTTCTTTTCAGCCGGCCTCCTCTCCCCCTTTATTAGCCGGCCCGACGGAGGAGCGCGGAAGCGGCCGGAGCGGCGAGCCGGCGATTGGTGGGGGCGCAGCCGGCAGGGCGCGGGGCGCAGCCGGAGGGGCGGTGGCGAGGTAGCTTGCGCGGGGTTGCTGGAGCCGGACGCGGACGGAGCGAGAGACGGCCGGAGCGGAGCCGGACGCGGACGGAGCGGAAGGCGGTCGGAGCGGAGCAGGCCAGCGAGGTGTAGCCTCCGGTGGCCAAGCGCTTGGGCGAGGAGGATCGGACGGGCGCGCGAGCATCCGCAGGCGGATGGGCGGGAGCCGGCTGGAACCGGGGCGGAGCCGGCAGCCGGACTACGCGGGCGCGCACGGGCCGGAGGCGGCCGGACCAGCCGGGCGGGTCGAATGCGAAGATGCGGCCGCGGCCGCAGAGCAGCAGATGGGCTAGGGCGTGGCGGCCGGAGGCGAGGAAGCCGGACTCGGCCATCAGGGCGCGTGGGTCGACCGGAGAGAGCTGGAGGCGAGCAGCGAAGTGGAGGCGGAGCGTATGGGGCGCAGCCGGACGCGGCCTTGGCCGGCGTGGGTGCTGTGTCGGTCGTGGAGGCCAGACGGAGGTGTCGATTGGAGTCGGTGGCCGGCGCGGGAGAGGGGCTCGACTGTGGGCGGTACGGGCCGGGGGAGAAGACCTGGCGGATGCGGACGCGCACGCCGGCAGCAGCGGAGATGTGGCCATGCGGAAGAACTCAATAGGCCCGGAGCGGAGGAAAGCAAGCGCGGGGGAGCATGAGGTTGTGAGCGGTGCTGGGGCGGAGCTGGGGGCGCCGGACACGGAGATGCTGGCGCAGGTGAGGAAGAGGCGCGGAGGCCATAGGAGCGCGGGCGAAGGAGCGGCCGTGGCGGCCGCGCGCGGGAGGCGGCTGAAGCTGGGTGCGGCCGCGGAGTTGAAGCCGGTCGGAGGCGCGGACGGGCACGCGCGGGTGTGCAGAGGCCGCGCGCGGACGGACGCGGACGGAGGCGTCGTGCGGGTAGGAGCTCGTGCGCAGGAGATCTTTGTGACGAGCGCGGCTCGAGGAGAGGACGAGGGAGGCCGGCGGCGCGGAAGACCCTGACGACGCAGAGGGGCACGCGCGGGCGTGGAGGATGATGGAGAAGCGGGAACGCGTGGAGAACTTGAGGTCGAAGGAGGCTGCAGGCGTGGAGGTCAAGCTCATGGGAGACGGCGTGCCTGCGCAGATGCGGAGTAGCTCGAGCGGCAGGTCGAGGACGCGGTCGTGCGCTGGTGCCGATCCAGACCCGTAGATTCAGCACAGCGCCGTGGCCAGCGACGAAGACGTTGACGGAGATTGGTCCCGCCGAGAACGGGATCCAGTCGCCGCTAGCCCCACGGTGGGCGCCAAATGTCGTGGTGGCATCAACGACATATCCATCTATGATGGAAAAGTTTTGTGGGACAAGGCGGCGATGGCGTTCCGGCGGGATTGGGTAACAAGCACGCAAGCACATGCGATGTACCCAGGTTCGGGGCCCTCCTTGTGGAGGTAACACCCCTACGTCCTGCATGTCTGATGTATATCATGGCATAGATCTCGGGCTACATGGTTGCTCCTTGAGCTGTGTTTCTCTCTCTCTAGCTAGAGGAGGAAGAAGAAGAGGTAGGTGGGGATGAGAAGAGCTTCCACCTCCCAAAATATCTATCTAGGGTTTTCTCTAAAAAGTCTCCTCTCAAGGGCTCCCTGGTGCACCTTATAAAGGGGATGCCCAGGGGACAAAGGGGTGGCCCATGAGGCCCAGCTAGCACTACACAGGGCAGCCTGCAGCCTGCAGCCGGACGGGCAGCCTGCAATCTCAAGGCTGAGTGAGCATGTGCGTGTGCATGTTGGCTGTTGGCCACGTAGACTTATGCAGCCACCAGCTAAGCAAAAGCAAACGGCGTGCCATAGTTCAAATCCATGACAAAAAAAATGAAAACGGGATGAAAAAACTAGTAATCCCATGACGTCGTTGATGATGGCATCCGTTGTCGGCATATTTCTTTGTTTGGCACGATGCGTTCCGATCGCAAGCAATTGGACTTCAAATCGGGCATATGTGTGTGGGCAGGCGACGGCGGCCTGCGCCTGCTGGGGTTTTTGTTTTCAACCTCTTTCTTTGAAGATCCCGCTTCTCCGCTCTTTGCTCTAGGGTCAGCTCTTTTCTTGGTTTCCGCAAGGACTCGTGGGCCTCCGGGACTTCGGTGGTGTCCGCAGCAGTGACGAGGGTGGTTTCGTCATCGGAAGCGGCGGCTACGGGTGGTGTATTGGCCATGGGGTTTTCGCTAGGACACGGAAGAGTAATGGTCAGGAATGAGGGTTGTGTGTCTGGTGGGCAGGTTTGGGCAGGCCAATACGAGGAAACCACGGGACTCCGCGCGTGTCTGAGGTTGACTCGTTGATTTTTACCCAAACGGACAGAAACGGAGCGCACCGAACCAAATGGATCGACGCGTTGGAGATGCGTTGACTTTCAAAATGGTAAACAATGAGCCCCCTATCTATGGCTTGAAGTGCCTAGAGTCCATCCTCGCCCGCACAGCTAGGTACTAGCGAGCAAACCCAATGCTAGAGCGCTCACGTCGCGACTCGCCATACCTAAGGCATATGCATCTTCATTACACATGTTTCTTTTTCTCTTCCAATTTTTCTTTTTTTCTGAAATATTTTAATAAATAGATTTGTAACATTCTATCGCCCCGTACAAATATATTTAAATCCTAATCTTAACATTTTGGAAATCTCATATTTTGAAATATTTTTCAAAATCTAAACTATTTTAAAAATGAATAATTTCAAAAATCTAAATATTCCTTAATCTGAACATTATTCAAATATGTATTTTTTTACAAATGATCATTTTTAAATTTAAACATTTTTTAAATGTTAACGACTTCAAGATTATAAAAATAAAGAAACGAAAAAGGAAAAGTAATTGAAAAAAAGGAAAAGAAAAAACAGCCCGAATGGGCCGGCCTATTCCAGTGCGGGTGAGGCGCTGGCCCGTAGTACTATGCTGTCTCCGGTGGGCCTATTGGGCTCCTGTTAAATATCCTTTCTACTTCTCTCGATATATCCTCACGGGAAGAGAGCAGTGGAACCCTGCCGTTCCGGGGAGGGTTCGATCCCCTGTGTGGGGACGGACATTTCACCGTTATCCCACTAAGCCTGCCAGGGAGGCGCGACATGGAGCTAACATCTCTATATAGTGTACAACGAACCGTACACTATGAGAACAAAACAACGTCGCGAATGCGTTGCTCCACGCACTGAGGCAGAGGTACCGCTTCGACCACTTTAGGAGGCACATGAATGTGATCATGGAATCGGAACGGGGCGGAAACAAAAAAAATTACAAATTGGAAGTTACAAATCGACCCTCAGATTTAAAATAATTACAAATGCATTCTCAGATTTAATTGTCCCCAGGACTTCCGGCCTCCGTCCGTCCCCGCGATTGGGGCCCCCTCCTTGACGCCGACGGCAGCGCCCAGAGCTTCTCAGTGAGGGCGTCCGAGCCTTCCTTGCAAGCGCCCATCCTCCGCCATGCCGCCGTTCACAGCTCCGTCCGCGACCCCTTCTCCTTGACGCGGGTGACCGTGCAGCTCCGCTCGTGTGCCTGAGAACAATTGCAGTTCTGTTTTCATTGAACAACTTGCAATTATGATCAATTTTGAACAATTGTAGAGTCTGTCAGGATTAATCAAATCTGAAAAGAACAATTTTGTATTCTTGTGAAAAATTTGAACTCTTGTGAATCTCTGAGAACAATTGCACGCCTTTGAAAGTGACAGTATTCTGAAACTGTAAAAACTCTAGAAATGATAGTACTCTAAATCATGTGGTTGTGGATGTGACAGTACTCTAAAAAGAAACTTTTGTTAACTGAAACACGGATAGTGATATGAAGTGTGGATAAGAAAGCAGCACGAAGTGTTGACAATTAATTAGGTACAGCTTCAGAACAGCAAGTGACATTATAGTGTAATGTACTCCATTCTGTACTTTGAGAACAACAAGTGACCGATAAGAGAGAGTTGAGTAGCTCCCAGGTGCCTTGTCGAAACCAATGCACTCTGTACAATTCAGAAGTGGTTGAACCAGGGAAGTGCTACAGTACAGTATGATCTTTGCAACAAAATTGGTACTACAGTGCATGTACAATTAGTCAATGTAACTCCCTGAATCTTTGCTATCTTTGATTAGCAAAATGCATCTTGATTTTTGCACCAAAGAACTGCGCTACTTTATCTTTTTAGACATAACGTACCAAGATTTGCTACTACAGGACATGCAATTGCAAAGAATGTTTCATGACCTTTTTCGCTTGCTGCAATATAAAGAAAATGTTCCCTCTAATGTGTTATACTCCTATACATTCAAATGTCACTGCCCTATACATTAAAATTTTGGAACCTAGCAGCAGAAAAAATTTCTGAAAATATGGAACACAATGTCAGTGGCTAGATGGAAACTATCTCATGCTGAAAATATGGACACATTGTCAGTGACTCCGAGTCCTATCCGATTCCTCCTCGAGCAAGAACAACAACAGGGTCTACATTCCAGACCAAGAGGTTTGTGTCTAAATTCTCCAAGGAAACAGAGTACTTCTGCATACCTCAGCTAATGGAGCACACGCACACTGGAATAAAGCTTTGGAGCACACGCACACTGCATACCTCAGCTAATGAAGACATCTGGGCATGGAAATTTGAAAGATCTGGAGAATTCTCGGTGTGATCGGCCTTCAGGGAGCTGAGCTGTCCCACAAGACAGGTCGAGGCTGCGTCTACCTCAGCTAATGGAGCACACGCACACTGGAAAAAGCTTTGGAAACTTCCAATTCAGCCTAAAGTCAGCAATTTTTGGTGGAGGGTGCTAAATAAATTTGTACCGACCCGTGCAGCGCTAAAAGACCGACATATTGAGAAAATTACTTGCTGCGAGGACTGTGGCGGTACAGAAACAATTGACTATGCACTGTTTCAATGCACATGGGTGAAATTATTCTGGGCAGAGATCCGACGCTTAACGGAGGTAAAGTTACTACTCCCTTCGTTCCACAATATAAGATGTTTTAGCATTTCTCTTTCCATCCGTATCTAGACATGTTTTAGTGTAAGGTTCAAATAAATCTTGCACTAAAACATGTCTAAATACGGATGGAAAGAGAAATGCTAAAACATCTTATATTTAGGAACGGAGGGAGTAGTTCTAAACCTGGAATCTTGGGCTTTGGACTTAATTGATGAGCATTTTATCTCGGGGCATCATACATCTGTCATATGATGTGGCTGTTGGACCGTATGGTCGGAACGAACTACACGACGATATGGCAACTGGGGAAGATCTGTTAAAAGTTCTGTCAAGTGAGCAATTAATGCTGCTTGTGATCTTGCTGCTCCTCCAAAGCAAGAAAAACAAAGAAGTAAACCTGAGTGGAAGCCACCAGCAGTAAACTGGGTGAAAGTTAATGTAGATGCCTGGTTTGACGTGCAATCTAGCACTAGTACTACAGGTGTGGTGATCCGTAGCCAGACATAGGAGAACTGTTGCGATATGATCGGGCTACTGATGCACGATACATGGAGGCTACAGCTATCAATTCGAGAAGGGATCCGACTAGCCCACGAGATGGGTTTGGCAAATGTTTCAGTGGAGAGTGATGCCCTACAAGTAGTTAATTTGTACAACTCGTCGAAATTTGATCGGGCGGACATTGGTGCTCTTTGTTGTCAGACAAATGACATGGGGACTACTTTCTCTAGCTTTGAAATTTCTTTTGTACCCTGAATTGCAAATGTAGCTGCACACAGATGTGCAAAACAGGCTAGCAATTCTAGGAGGAGATGCTTTTGGATCAATTATATTCTCTATTTCTAGAACAAATGCTCATGTAGCTAGTTGTCTTTTTCACTCGTCTATTTCCATGAATTAGTGAAGAATTGGCTATCGGGAATAGGGCTTAAGTGTACTCTCATTTCAGAGATGTGCTTGTATTTTCGTAATATATTGAGTTTTTGTTAACTGTGTGAATCTGCATGCTGAAAGTCTCAGATATGCTTGCACGCATCATATTTAAAGTTAGTCAGCAGCACAAGTACTTCACATTCAGTCTTGAATAAAAAAGGAAATAACATCATATTTGAAACAATAAAAAAGATGTCACACTTATTCTAGGAAAAGATGTATATTAACCCACTAACTTATTAGTGATGAGATATTTAAATGTAGCAAAACATGGATTTTCAAGCCTTTAGAGCCAAATGGAAGTGATTAGAAGACAAAACCTTTGCAAGTAGAGCTTTTCCTGTTCCCCATACATAAAGTATGACTCCCTTCGGAGGCCTCAAACCAATGTCCTCATATAGCTCGGGAGGTTCAACTGCTTCTTTGATCTCTTGAATTTGAGCAACTAAACCACCAATGTCAGCACAAGACTCTAAAGGTGCCATTTCAATTTTCATGACAGAAACCATAGGATCAACATCATGTTGCAAAATTCCGACCACCGAGAGAACCTGACGAAAAAAGACATGTAAAGCTCAAGTAATAAATACTCCGATGCAGAATAGAAATTCATCACATCAAAGAGATACTCCGATGGCCTAATCTAACCAGTCATCTCTCTGAGTATATAAATAAACCACAATAAGAATATGAGAGCTGAAGACTTCAATGCAGATTTTGAAGAAAAAAGTGCTAAACCACAACAAGTACAGTACCACATTTTTAAGCATGAACAAGATGCTGGCCTAATCTAACCAGTCCTCTCTAGTTCGGTAGAGATGCCTCATAATTTGCTGAACTCCAATTTAGGTACAAATAAAAAGGAAAATGGAACCTGCTCACCTCAGATGATGTGAAACCGCAGTTAACTAGCTCCCCACTTCCCCAGGCAGCTGTGATAGACTTCAACGACATATCAAGCAACTCTGAGCAACATCTATTTGTTTCAGTATTAGTGGAGAGAAGATAAAAATATATGAACATGTTAAAACAGTTTCAAATTTTGATACAATTATGTAATGCACAAATTTACACCATATGCAACGAAGATCCATACTTGCTTTATCTGATCCGATGGAGTAGCAAAAACAAGCATATGATGGTGTAGCACAAATACGCATGATGGTGTGTGGTGCAGGGAAAAAGAGTTGGGAGCAAAGGATGGGCGTGACCTTGACGACGACGGCGATGAGGAAAGGTCCTGGAGCGGCGGGCGTACTGCTCCGAGAATTTGTCCGGGCCTTCTCCTCGCTGCTCCAGAAAGAAACAGTTTTTGTCCGGCTCGGAGATGGTCGCCTGGACGCCGAGCCGCTAGGGTTTCGCGGAAGCGCAGCCGGAGAGGATGCGTTGCCCTTCGTAGCTCGCGTCGGCGCCGTCGCAGGATCCAGCATCGGCAGCACCGGATCAAGCCGGAATTACTCCTCCCTTGGGAAAAAAAATCGATCTTTTCCAAGAGAGTAGGGACGGGGATGGCGGAGCTCTAATCGGCGCAGCTTTTCGAAGCGAGCAGCGTCGCAGGATCCGGCATCGGCAGCACCGGATCAAGCCGGATAGGGACGGGGATGGCGGATCTGACAAGGAATCGGGGGGAGGGAAAAAAAGCGTTGATCCACTTTTGGAGAGCCTTCTATAATGCATCCTTTGTGAGAATCCCAGGATTTCGATCCACACAGGACTCGAACGCTGGTTGCCAGGTGCACCACTGTGACCCTAACCGTCGGGCTACTGCCGCGTCCTCGATCTATCTACTTCAACACTTTATATAACATCTTTCCATTGTTCCGTACTTATGCCCCTTGCTCCCAGATTTTAGTTTTTATTTCTTTTCGATAAAGGTATGATATAATCCAAACGAGTTATATCCGGGCTCTGCATAACAACGATACAATAAAAAAAAATTTAACATAAGATTTTGACATGGTTTGTACTGAACTTCATGCGCTGGAACCTAAGAGCAACTCTGCCAGACCTCTAATCGTGCGGGCCTTTAAACCCATGATAAGGGGCCCGCAATGCCGACCGGTAGAGGATTAGAGGGCTCGTGCGGGCTGCGGCCAAAGAGAACCCGCAAAGCCTCTTTTCTACCAGTCGTATAATTGTTTAATTCGATGATTACGAAATATTAATATTTTTCCTTAGCACAAAAGATGTTTTTTTTACATAGCCTTCAACCACTAAACTAATAATATTACTAGTACTAATACTAATAAACTAATACTAATACTAGTACTAATACTACTCCTACTGCTAATACTAGTACTATACTAAGCCCTAATCCTAGGGCTTCCGCCTCTTCGTCGGTGGTGCGTCGGCGTCGTCCTCCTCGTCGGTGTTGTAGTCGTCGTCCTCCTCGTCGGTGTCGTAGTCAACAGGGGGTTCCTCCGCCTCCTCCTCATCCTCCTCCGACGACGAGGAGTTGTCGGAGTCTGGGGGCGAGTCCTGCCTCCCCCTCCCACCAGCCCTTGTAGCCCTCCTTATCTTCGACGGAGGCATCGTCGGACGTTCTCTCGCCAGTCGTAGCATCCGCCATTGCTCGCTGGGAGAAGGATTGGGTTTTTTTTGGTTTCTGCGTTGGGAGGAGAACTGCTCTACATAGAACTGCTAGTGGAACCGAAGTGGGGTTTTAGGAACCGTTGGGAACAATCGAGTGCCTCAAGTTGATCGAGGAGAACATTAAATCGCCTACAGAAGTAGAGTTGACGGGAGAGATCAATCCGCCTGCGGTTGACAAGACATGACAATAGAAGCATCTTGACCATCTTGATTGTCACAAGCTTCTTTATGGTATTTGTTTTGATCATTTTTTTGTGAACATGATCTTTGGGGTATTGATGTTTTGCAAACTTTCTCAACGGTAGGTGATCAATCCGAGCGTTTTAATTCCTTTCGCCTAGCACTTTTGCGAAGTAAAGTTCAAAGTCGTGAAAAAAGTATCTGAATGAGATGCTGGACCACTGTCATGGGCTGCAAGAGGGAGCACGTGCTGTGGTGAAGTATCTGAATGCTAAGAGCAAGTGCCCCAAAGAGCCTGAACGTCTGGTGGACGAGTTGTCTAGGACACCAGGGTATATGCGGCTGTGGAAGCAATCTTCTTTGAGGAGAGCATCCATCAGAATCCTTGCCCTAGACCACAGATATTATCCCACTGTCTTAGAGCCAGCACTGCTTACTATGGGAAAGCCAGAACAACATGAGGATGGCAAACCCTTCACCCAAGACGACTTCAAGGCTGAGGAGAAGCTGGTGCGGCCATACGCTTGTGAGATTGCCAACAAGATGGACCCTGAGGTATGGGTTCATCACTATAACTTGGAGAACAAAAGGGTTGCTCCAGAGACTCCTGAGATTGTAAAATTTGGCCGCCCCTCACAGGACCCAGCTGGTGTCCCCTCCTCTTCTACTGGGCCGAGTTCTTCTTCCCCAGCGGCTCCTGTTCCTGGTGCCGAGCCTATATTGAAGACTCCTACTGCGCCCACTCCTTCAAGAGCTACCTCTGGTGACGCCCAGAAACAAGAAGAGCTGGCTAAGCACATGAAGAGTCCCAGAGGCACCGGTTTTCAAACGAAGAGAGTCGCCACCAAGCCTCCTGTGAAGCCGGCTCCTGCCCCTGCTACTCAAACAAAGAACAAGTCTCCTGTGAAGAAGGACTGTCGTCGTGGTGAACGACAGATGCCTAGGGGTAGGCTTGAGTTGGGGGCCGATGGACGCTAGAGGATTCGAGGAGGGATTATGCGTAGGATTACGCACACGAAGTGAAGCACACACGCGGTTTACCCAGGTTCAGGGCCCTTGTGAGGAGGTAAAACCCCTACTCCTGCTTGTCTGATCTGTATAAGGTGAAGTATATGTGAGTTACAAGGTTGCTCCTAGAGTTGTTTTGCTAGAGGAGGAAGAAAGGCTCCAAGAGAGCTAAGGAAAAGTGAGACCCGGCCCGGGTCCTGCCGCCCCCCGTCGTGCCTTATGTGCTACCCCTGGTGCTCCTTATAAAGGGGAGCCCAGGGGACAAGTTGCGGCCCACTGTCACTATGCACGGCACGGGTGCAACACTGTTGCCGGAATTGACTACTGGGGTCTTGTCCGCCTATGTCACCACTTGTACTCTTGTCACATCCACGCTACTGTGGCCATGCCACCGCCTTGTCTTCTCCTGTGGGGCCGGGGTATCTTGTACTTGTCGAGGGAGCATATGCCGGTCTGATCCTGGGGCGTCCCAAGACCCGGCATTAGTGGAGAGTAGTCGATGAAGAGAACCGACATAGCCTGTGCCATTGGTGGGCGTCTATGTCGGTCAAGGAGTGATGAAGTGCCTCATATATCAGCCCGGGCTCGGGAGTGGAGAGTGGGCCGTCCGGGATAACTCGGCCAGCCGACATACGCTATGTCGGCCTGTAGTATCTTGGCAGTCTGGATGCCGGTCGAAGGAGATCCGGGGCGTACCGAGGTAGCAGTGCTTAGCCGGCATAGGGACCCGGGCGCCGGCCTAGCCGGATGAGTGACTAAGATGAAGGGACCCGGGAGTGGTGCTGCCGTCTGCCGACATAAGCCTATGTCGGCGTGACGAGGTGCCATCATGAGGAGCCGGTGCAGAGGATGTGGCCTACGGGGTACGTCGGTAGTGGAGAATCGGCCCAATCGGGTTAAAGGATCCGACATAACCCTATGTCGGATCCACGACTGGAATAACGGCCTGGGCCATGCCAGTGTCGGCTCAGGCTGCCCTCTTCTGCTTTTCCTTTGCCTTAAATGTATTTGCTTGTTGCCTCCTCCTTCTACTGTACCAACTCTGAGGTACCCGGGGTTATATCCCCGACAGTAGTCCCTGAGGCTATGTGGGACTCGTAGAGTCGGGCATAGTCTTACCAAAAATTAGTATCGCAGAGTTGGTACCCAACATAAAGCCAGCATGGGCTGAATCAAATATATAACCAATAATAAAATTCCATGTCGGCAGCACTCGCTGTGTCATTTTGCAGCCTGCATGGGCGTCACCACATGTTGGTTTTTAGCCAAGCTGGGCATTTGCCAAAATCGTATGTCTGCCACCATAAGTCCGTCGTCTAGCCATGCCCTCTAGACCAAACGCATCATCCGGTTGATCGAGCTCACCCGAATCAACAACGAGATGGACAGTTTGTACTGGAAATGCATTGCATGCATGGGCACGCCCACACGTAGATGTTTCTGCCGACATTGGGCAATTTGGCACTCTGCCTGCACGAGCATGCTTCATGTGTCAGATGTCAACAGCTTTTGCTTAATTGACATAGTGCCTGCATGGGCATATTTTATATGTCGGTTTCTGCCACTTTGGGCTTTTACCGCATAGATATGTCGGCAGCATGAGCTGGACCGACATATAGCCTGCTTGGACATTATTATATACCGGTTTCTAGCCTTCTTGGGCATTACCGTAATATTATGTCGGCAGCTTTTAGCTGGACCGACATATAGCCTGCTTGGGCTGCTTTGACATATTGCCAACCTGGGCAATGTCTCATCGACATATGGCCAGCATGGGCTATGTCGGTTTTTCCGTAGAGCCTGCTCGGGCTGTTTTGACATGGTGCCAACCTGGGCAATGTCTCATCGACATATGGCCAGCATAGGCTATGTCGGTTTTTCCGTAGAGCCTGCCCGGGCTGTTTTGACATGGTGCCAACCTGGGCAATGTCTCATCGACATATGGCCAGCATGGGCTATGTCGGTTTTTCCGTAGAGCCTGCTCGGGCTGTTTTGACATGGTGCCAACCTGGGCAATGTCTCATCGACATATGACCAACATAGGCTATGTCGGGTTTTGGACGCGGGGTCCGCCAGATTTTGCTGGCATCACGGACATGAAGTTCACCGGCCTTGCCGGCATACATGGCGAACCGAGATATGTGGTGATCCGACGTTTTTTGTCGATGCCATGATACTTGGCGATATGAACGGGTGATGCCGCGATTTTTGGCGAGCTGACATAAACAGCGATTCGGAGATATGGGTTGATGCCATGATACTTGGCCAGCCGGCATAAACAGCGATTCGGGATAACCAACAAGATCGAGATTTCGATGATGAGCACTCACTCGGTTAGAACCGACACCACCATACCGGATTAGTCCAAGCATATTTATAAAGAGTATTTAAACTTAACAACAACTTTGCTAACAGATGAATTTAATTTTAGCATATGACAGAATCGGCAGAACTATGCATGAAGATGCAGACTCGGTCTCAACCGAGTCCCCGAGTCACTTTCATTATCTAGGAGTAAACATAAAACTGACTGGCCGGCCAGTCCCCGGGTCAAGACATCTCGTTCCCAGGGAAAACATCTAAGCAAGATAGGAAGGGGCAGTCCCCGAGTAACTTTTGAGGTTATCCTCTCTATGCTTGGTACTAGCATATACATGGTAAATACTTACATTGCCTTGTTGATGCGGACTTGAACGGAGAAGTGCAGGTTTGCCCCGTCCCGGGCGTCCAACGGAGTCGAAGACGAGCGAGACTGCTTAGGTCAGCAGATTATCTCGGCAGTTTTCTTCCAGTTTTTAACTCGGCCAAACTATTTCAGCTGGTCTACTTCCAGCCGACATGATGTTTATGTCGGTGCCACAAAACTCAGCCGAGTTAACATCTTACTCGGTCGTACTTTCGATCAGCACCCGACTCAATCCGAGTCCTTCTTTTACTCGGCGAGCACACTCAGCCGACATACATGTAACAACCGACATGATACTGCTGACTTTTCTATCTTGGTAGCTGACTCTTTTCAGCCGACACACACTAACCGCCGGGACCTATTTCTTTTCTTTTCTTCTACTCACTAACTCGGTCGGTGCGTCGAAGCCGACACAAGCCTCTCTCTATAGCCTCTCTACTTTACTCGGCCACGACGCCACATCCATCAGTGGGCGTCATACCTATGCTTCGGCCTGCTGCTCGCAGGCGTACATGAATGCAGAGCGCGCCTAGACACGCACAGACGCAGCCGACATTGAGCCGGACAACGGTGACAGAGTCGATGTAGAGCCACCGGGCCAAGCAGGAGAGACGGCTCGCACGCTGCAGTCCCCGGGTACAGGCACAGTGCTGGTGACGAAGAAAGAGTGAGCACGGAGGCCATGTCGATGTCAAGCCCCCAGGCGAACCCAGTCACAGCGTGAAGCCGGGGGTAAGGGCGCCGGGCTCGGGCGAAGCTTACTGAGGCGACGCCGGATCAAGGGTAACTGGTTGCAGGCGAAGCCGGACGTGGCAGAGCCGGCGCGGACACCGGGAGCGGCGACGGTCACGCCAGCCCCCGAGTGCGGTTGGAGATGCCAGAGAGATCAGCGAGCGCGGCGGCGGTGCTGGCGTAGAGCCGCCAAGCTAGCCAGAGGCACGGCGAGCCGACCATAGCCCCCGGGATTTGTTGACGACGTTGGCGCCGGTCGGCAGTGTTGACGTAGAGCCGGATGAAGCGGCCCGGCGAGCGGAAACCCCGCGACGCCACGCGAGGTGCTCGCCGGAGTCGATGAAGAAGGTCCCGTCCGAAATTAGCCCAGCAAGCGCCACTACCAGCCCCACGGTGGGCGCCAACTGTCGTCGTGGTGAACGACAGATGCCTAGGGGTAGGCTTGAGTTGGGGGACGATGGACGCTAGAGGATTCGGGGAGGGATTATGCGTAGGATTACGCACACGAAGTGAAGCACACACGCGGTTTACCCAGGTTCGGGGCCCTCGTGAGGAGGTAAAACCCCTACTCCTGCTTGTCTGATCTGTATAAGGTGAAGTATATGTGAGTTACAAGGTTGCTCCTAGAGCTGTTTTGCTAGAGGAGGAAGAAAGGCTCCAAGAGAGCTAAGGAAAAGTGAGACCCGGCCCGGGTCCTGCCGCCCCCCCGTCGTGCCTTATGTGCTACCCCTGGTGCTCCTTATAAAGGGGAGCCCAGGGGACAAGTTGCGGCCCACTGTCACTATGCACGGCACGGGTGCAACACTGTTGCCGGAATTGACTACTGGGGTCTTGTCCGCACTGTGGCCTATGTCACCACTTGTACTCTTGTCACATCCACGCTACTGTGGCCATGCCACCGCCTTGTCTTCTCCTGTGGGGCGTCCCAAGACCCGGCATTAGTGGAGAGTAGTCGATGAAGAGAACCGACATAGCCTGTGCCATTGGTGGGCGTCTATGTCGGTCAAGGAGTGATGAAGTGCCTCATATATCGGCCCGGGCTCGGGAGTGGAGAGTGGGCCGTCCGGGATAACTCGGCCAGCCGACATACGCTATGTCGGCCTGTAGTATCTTGGCAGTCTGGATGCCGGTCGAAGGAGATCCGGGGCGTACCGAGGTAGCAGTGCTTACCCGGCATAGGGACCCGGGCGCCGGCCCGGCCGGATGAGTGACTAAGATGAATTGACCCGGGAGTGGTGCTGCCGACATAAGACTATGTCGGCGTGACGAGGTGCCATCATGAGGAGCCGGTGCAGAGGATGTGGCCTGCGGGGTACGTCGGTAGTGGAGAATCGGCCCAACCGGGTTAAAGGATCCGACATAACCCTATGTCGGATCCACGACTGGAATAACGGCCTGGGCCATGCCAGTGTCGGCTCAGGCTGCCCTCTTCTGCTTTTCCTTTGCCTTAAATGTATTTGCTTGTTGCCTCCTCCTTCTACTGTACCAACTCTGAGGTACCCGGGGTTATATCCCCGACAGTAGTCCCCGAGGCTATGTGGGACTCGTAGAGTCGGGCATAGTCTTACCAAAAATTAGTATCGCAGAGTTGGTACCCAACATAAAGCCAGCATGGGCTGAATCAAATATATAACCAATATTAAAATTCCATGTCGGCAACACTCGTTGTGTCATTTTGCAGCCTGCATGGGCGTCACCACATGTTGGTTTTTAGCCAAGCTGGGCATTTGCCAAAATCGTATGTCCGCCACCATAAGTCCGACGTTTAGCCATGCCCTCTAGACCAAACGCGTCATCCGGTTGATCGAGCTCACCCGAATCAACAACGAGATGGACAGTTTGTACTGGAAATGCATTGCATGCATGGGCACGCCCACACGTAGATGTTTCTGCCGACATTGGGCAATTTGGCACTCTGCCTGCACGAGCATGCTTCATGTGTCAGATGTCAACATCTTTTGCTTAATTGACATAGTGCCTGCATGGGCATATTTGATATGTCGGTTTCTGCCACTTTGGGCTTTTACCGCATAGATATGTCGGCAGCATGAGCTGGACCGACATATAGCCTGCTTGGGCATTATTATATACCGGTTTCTAGCCTTCTTGGGCATTACCGTAATATTATGTCGGCAGCTTTTAGCTGGACCGACATATAGCCTGCTTGGGCTGCTTTGACATATTGCCAACCTGGGCAATGTCTCATCGACATATGGCCAGCATGGGCTATGTCGGTTTTTCCGTAGAGCCTGCTCGGCTGTTTTGACATGGTGCCAACCTGGGCAATGTCTCATCGACATATGGCCAGCATAGGCTATGTCGGTTTTTCCGTAGAGCCTGCCTGGGCTGTTTTGACATGGTGCCAACCTGGGCAATGTCTCATCGACATATGGCCAGCATGGGCTATGTCGGTTTTTCCGTAGAGCCTGCTCGGGCTGTTTTGACATGGTGCCAACCTGGGCAATGTCTCATCGACATATGACCAACATAGGCTATGTCGGTTTTTGGACGCGGGGTCCGCTAGATTTTGCTAGCATCACGGACATGAAGTTCACCGGCCTTGCCGGCATACATGGCGAACCGAGATATGTGGTGATCCGACGTTTTTTGTCGATGCCATGATACTTGGCGATATGAACGGGTGATGCCGCGATTTTTGGCGAGCTGACATAAACAACGATTCGGAGATATGGATTGATGCCATGATACTTGGCCAGCCGGCATAAACAGCGATTCGGGATAACCAACAAGATCGAGATTTCGATGATGAGCACTCACTCGGTTAGAACCGACACCACCATACCGGATTAGTCCAAGCATATTTATAAAGAGTATTTAAACTTAACAACAACTTTGCTAACAGATGAATTTAATTTTAGCATATGACAGGATCGGCTGAACTATGCATGAAGATGCAGACTCGGTCTCAACCGAGTCCCCGAGTCACTTTCATTATCTAGGAGTAAACATAAAACTGACTGGCCGGCCAGTCCCCGGGTCAAGACATCTCGTTCCTAGGGAAAACATCTAAGCAAGATAGGAAGGGGCAGTCCCCGAGTAACTTTTGAGGTTATCCTCTCTATGCTTGGTACTAGCATATACATGGTAAATACTTACATTGCCTTGTTGATGCGGACTTGAACGGAGAAGTGCAGGTTTGCCCCGTCCCGGGCGTCCAACGGAGTCGAAGACGAGCGAGACTGCTTAGGTCAGCAGATTATCTCGGCAGTTTTCTTCCAGTTTTTAACTCGGCCAAACTATTTCAGCTGGTCTACTTCCAGCCGACATGATGTTTATGTCGGTGCCACAAAACTCAGCCGAGTTAACATCTTACTCGGTCGTACTTTCGATCAGCACCCGACTCAATCCGAGTCCTTCTTTTACTCGGCGAGCACACTCAGCCGACATACATGTAACAACCGACATGATACTGCTGAATTTTCTATCTTGGTAGCTGACTCTTTTCAGCCGACACACACTAACCGCCGGGACCTATTTCTTTTCTTTTCTTCTACTCACTAACTCGGTCGGTGCGTCGAAGCCGACACAAGCCTCTCTCTATAGCCTCTCTACTTTACTCGGCCACGACGCCACATCCATCAGTGGGCGTCATACCTATGCTTCGGCCTGCTGCTCGCAGGCGTACATGAATGCAGAGCGCGCCTAGACACGCACAGACGCAGCCGACATTGAGCCGGAGAACGGTGACAGAGTCGATGTAGAGCCACCGGGCCAAGCAGGAGAGACGGCTCGCACGCTGCAGTCCCCGGGTACAGGCACAGTGCTGGTGACGAAGAAAGAGTGAGCACGGAGGCCATGTCGATGTCAAGCCCCCGGGCGAACCCAGTCACAGCGTGAAGCCGGGGGTAAGGGCGCCGGGCTCGGGGCGAAGCTTACTGAGGCGACGCCGGATCAAGGGTAACTGGTTGCAGGCGAAGCCGGACGTGGCAGAGCCGGCGCGGACACCGGGAGCGGCGACGGTCACGCCAGCCCCCGAGTGCGGTTGGAGATGCCAGAGAGATCAGCGAGCGCGGCGGCGGTGCTGGCGTAGAGCCGCCAAGCTAGCCAGAGGCACGGCGAGCCGACCATAGCCCCCGGGATTTGTTGACGACGTTGGCGCCGGTCGGCAGTGTTGACGTAGAGTCGGATGAAGCGGCCCGGCGAGCGGAAACCCCGCGACGCCACGCGAGGTGCTCGCCGGAATCGATGAAGAAGGTCCCGTCCGAAATTAGCCCAGCAAGCGCCACTACCAGCCCCACGGTGGGCGCCAACTGTCATCGTGGTGAACGACAGATGCCTAGGGGTAGGCTTGAGTTGGGGGACGATGGACGCTAGAGGATTCGGGGAGGGATTATGCGTAGGATTACGCACACGAAGTGAAGCACACACGCGGTTTACCCAGGTTCGGGGCCCTCGTGGGGAGGTAAAACCCCTACTCCTGCTTGTCTGATCTGTATAAGGTGAAGTATATGTGAGTTGCAAGGTTGCTCCTAGAGCTGTTTTGCTAGAGGAGGAAGAAAGGCTCCAAGAGAGCTAAGGAAAAGTGAGACCTGGCCCGGGTCCTGCCGCCCCCCGTCGTGCCTTATGTGCTACCCCTGGTGCTCCTTATAAAGGGGAGCCCAGGGGACAAGTTGCGGCCCACTGTCACTATGCACGGCACGGGTGCAACACTGTTGCCGGAATTGACTACTGGGGTCTTGTCCGCACTGTGGCCTATGTCACCACTTGTACTCTTGTCACATCCACGCTACTGTGGCCATGCCACCGCCTTGTCTTCTCCTGTGGGGACGGGGTATCTTGTACTTGTCGAGGGAGCATATGCCGGTCTGAGCCAGGGGCGTCCCAAGACCCGGCATTAGTGGAGAGTAGTCGATGAAGAGAACCGACATAGCCTGTGCCATTGGTGGGCGTCTATGTCGGTCAAGGAGTGATGAAGTGCCTCATATATCGGCCCGGGCTCGGGAGTGGAGAGTGGGCCGTCCGGGATAACTCGGCCAGCCGACATACGCTATGTCGGCCTGTAGTATCTTGGCAGTCTGGATGCCGGTCGAAGGAGATCCGGGGCGTACCGAGGTAGCAGTGCTTACCCGGCATAGGGACCCGGGCGCCGGCCCGGCCGGATGAGTGACTAAGATGAATTGACCCGGGAGTGGTGCTGCCGACATAAGCCTATGTCGGCGTGACGAGGTGCCATCATGAGGAGCCGGTGCAGAGGATGTGGCCTGCGGGGTACGTCGGTAGTGGAGAATCGGCCCAACCGGGTTAAAGGATCCGACATAACCCTATGTCGGATCCACGACTGGAATAACGGCCTGGGCCATGCCAGTGTCGGCTCAGGCTGCCCTCTTCTGCTTTTCCTTTGCCTTAAATGTATTTGCTTGTTGCCTCCTCCTTCTACTGTACCAACTCTAAGGTACCCGGGGTTATATCCCCGACAAGGACTCCCCAGTTCCAGCTGAGAAGTCGACTCCTCTAGATGATCATCCCTTGAATGACTTTTGAATTTTTGTAATGATGTGCTACTGGTGTTTAAACTTTGTAATGATGCACTGCTGGTGCAAAACCTTTTTAGGTCTTTTGAACTACTTGTTCTGGAATTATGTCAATCGGCTTGTAATGACTTGCTTGTTAAACTGTGAGATTGATATGTATTATCTATGCAAGTCATTTTGTGGTTCTTATAATCCGTCTAATTATACACTGATGAATAAGTAGGCCCTGTATGACTTCTCTTACTGCTTGTGCTGACAAGCTCCTGACACCTCATGTCCCTTAGGATTCATAAGAGCCGGAGACATGTCATGCCTGTAGATTAATCATATTGTGCAGGATGCATCTTACTTACCAGCGAGAAAATTAGGAAAAGTTTGGCTACTGTGCCGGGTTCAAGAGTCTAAGCTTGACTTTTTTCACTGAAAAGCAAGCCCCCAAGAAACTAATGATCAAAATTTAAAAGGATAAAGCGCACTCGCTGGGTGACTCGACTAAAGGACTCATATTCACAGAAGCCGGCTTTATTTCCTTTGATCATAATAATTTGATTACATCCGGGCATGGCTCACTGGGCTCTTTGCCTTTCAACTCATAAAACTATTACAACTTAAGTATAATAAGGACGTAACTGAGCTATATTCCATGGCCTATTTGCCTCTGCATAAGGATCTAGCGTATGAGCTGTGTCAGCTCCTTTACTTTCACTTGCCGGCTCTCGCACATCCATTAGATAGTACGACCCATTGTGCAAGTTCTTGCTTATGACGAACGGTCCTTCCCATGGTGGAGATAACTTGTGCATCCCTTCCCTGTTTTGGACAAGGCGAAGCACTAAGTCGCCTTCCTGGAAAGTCCGAGTCTTGATTCTGCGTGCGTGATATCGCTGCAAGTCCTGCTGATAAACTGTTGATCTCTCAAGGGCTAACTCCCTTGCTTCCTCGAGTGCGTCCACTGAGTCCAACTGTCGTGGGGTTGTCACGACAAGTCCTTCCTCTGGGAAGGTGAGTTCTGGGGCCATTGATGATCGAAGTACGTAGGAGAGGTTAATCTCGCCAAAGGACACAGATTTACCCAGGTTCGGCCCCTCTTGATTAGAGGTAAAGACCTACTTCCTGATTCTCTTTATTGCTCTAGATCTGATCTCGATTACAGGGTTCCGACTCCTATCTGGGGAGTCGGCGACTATGGATCTGGTGTTTCTGGATTGCTTAGGACTTCTCGATCTAAGGTCCAGGACCCCGCTTATAAAGGTGGCCGGGTCTCTGGACTTACAACCTACACCGAGTCATACTAGAATACGGAGTCCTACTCTACGCCTTGCCCTTCCAAGTTAGGGCTCCGGATTGTACTTGGACTCCTTCCTGACGGGTCCCTTTTCCATCACGGGCCTTGGTCGGCTTGTCTCCAGCCCAGCCCATGTGACTTGATGCATGACTCGGCTTTGGCCTTCTTGGTCTTGGCGGGTCTACTTTCCGGGTCCATGGGCCAACCTATAAAGTATCCCCCCATCACACGAGGAGCTGAAGGTATTGGTTAGAAAGAATGATAAATAAAGCAATGGAAGATGCAAATGTTTTTGGGATTTTCATTTGTATGATTGCAAAGATAATAAAAATGTCGAAAGTAAATAGTAACAGTTGAAAGCCCAATCCTCTATGTGGCAAGAGGACAAGCTCAAATGGTGTGTAACTTATATGTGGAAAGCGTTCCCGAGGGCGGCATGGATATCACTAGGCATAGAGATTTATTAAACAACACGTTGCATATCTTGTCAAGTTTTAATCTTCTTGGGGCGGAGCCATAACTAGGCATAGCTAAATAAATAATCTACAACCCCTTATGATGGATCATGTAGCCAATTAAATGACTGCACAAGAATTATTAAGACACAAAGTCCCACCATAGCATTACACTCTAAGGTCCCCGACACTACTACCCACATAATATAACTGCATGACTCCGTCTTAGGCTTACTTGTCCTCCCAAGTATTCCTCAATTCATTACACTACGTGTTCTCCTATGAGCCCTTATAGGTGAAGTGTTGTGCAGTCGACGTTCGCACAACACCATCATAGAATCACATAGAAGATAAACTCTTGAGAAAATACCAACACGTGTTATATATAAATCATTGTCAATTCATCCTATGCCCTCAAGAAAATATTGGAACTACTCACAACATGCAAACATGATCATAATCAGTGGCATAAAGGGTACAACACAATCTGAAATAAATACTTCACCACCAAATAATGACAAGTACCCAATCACAAACATGAATAGGAGCACAAGACAATGATCTAGGGTATAGCAACTCTCAAACTATCAGGGGAACGGAGTGGATCACGGACATGACGATGGAGATGGTGATGGACTTGGTGATGGACTTGATGTAGAGGCCTCCTCCCACACCAAGGAGGAGAGGTGATGACGATGGCGATGATTTCCCCCTCTTCGGAGCTCCGGAGCAGCAGGATCTGACCCCCTTCGGAGAGAATCAGGAGCTCCGCCACGGCCAATAATTCGGGAAAAATTAGGGCGTCGTTTTTCGGGGAAGACGAAGGCGTACATAAAAAGCCACAGGCGAGGAAGTGCCCGAGGCCCTGTTTGGTGGGTCCCACGCGGCCCATGTACCTGGTCGCGTGGGCCCACCCCATTTGGGCCTCATGGCCTTCCTCTCTTCGGTCTTCTTTCCATTGCCCTTCTTAAATGACTGCACAAGAATTATTAAGACACAAAGTCCCACCATATCATTACACTCTAAGGTCCCCGACACTACTACCCACATAATATAACTGCATGACTCCGTCTTAGGCTTACTTGTCCTCCCAAGTATTCCTCAATTCATTACACTATATTGTTCTCCTATGAGCCCTTATAGGTGAAGTGTTGTGCAGTCGACGTTCGCACAACACCATCATAGAATCACATAGAAGATAAACTCTTGAGAAAATACCAACACACATGTATATATAAATCATTGCCAATTCATCCTATGCCCTTAGGAACATATGGGAACTACTCACAACGTGCAAACATGATCATAATCAGTGGCATAAAGGGTACAACACAATCTGAAATAAATACTTCACCAAATAATGACAAGTACCCAATCACAAACATGAATAGGAGCACAAGAAAATGATCTAGGGTATAGAAACTCTCAAACTATGAGGGGAACGGAGTGGATCACGGAGATGATGATGGAGATGGTGATGGACTTGGTGATGGACTTGATGTAGAGGCCTTCTCCCACGCCAAGGAGGAGAGGTGATGATGATGCCGATGATTTCCCCCTCTTCGGAGCTCCGGAGCAGCAGGATCTGACCCCCTTCGGAGAGAATCAGGAGCTCCGCCGCCGCCACGGCCTCAGATAATTCGGGAAAAATTAGGGCGTCCTTTTTCGGGGAAGACGAAGGCGTACATAAAAAGCCACAAGCGAGGAAGTGCCCGAGGCCCTGTTTGGTGGGTCCCACGCGGCCCCTGTACCTGGCCGCGTGGGCCCACCCCATTTGGGCCTCGTGGCCTTCCTCTCTTCGGTCTTCTTTCCATTGCCCTTCTTCCGAAGAAAAACTGTTGTGGTATTTTTCCTTTAATTATTTGGGTTCGCGAAACTCCTGAAACAATAAAGACAAGAAAAGGGGGATATTCTGCCTCCCAGATATTAAATACCAAAAATAGGGACTTTGTTTGAAAGTCCCATAAATCATCTAAAACATGCAAAACGTTGATATAACAGTGCATATAACATTCCCATATGATAATATAAGGTATAAAAAATGATGATATATAATGCACGTATCAACTCCCCAAGCTTAAACCTTTACTCGTCCTCGAGTAAGTAAGGACATAGATCATTACATGCATCGATGGACTTATGGTTGATAGATAAATACGGGCATTGTATCATCATCATATTCAATTGCAATGTAAGATTAATGAACTAAAACTCATACACATGAGGGCAACATAAGTAGAAGCTCTAACAATCTCCGCTTACTTTTGAAAGCAAATAACCATTGTATGTTGGACAATTGACTCATACTCCTTTTCCCATGCTTTTTCTCTTTATGGCAAGCATTTGAATGATTAGAGTTAAATGTGAAAGCAAATATGAGTAGTGGCCTTGATAAAGTAAAGGTTAGATGTCTCATGCCCCTTGAATACAAGTACCTACACCATGATTACTCATCTTGGGAAACAAAGCAAGTTTAAGTTATCTATCATTGTAAGTAATAATGGTATTATCAAGAGCCTCAACTGGGGTACCTCTTGTCCCATGATATGGATCAAGCCCACATCAAAACAACAAGACAAACAAACATAATGAACAACCTCAACACCCTTTTTATTTACCACTTGATATAGCTTTTATTGTAGGGTGTATCACAGAAAGTTCAAAATAGCATGTAAGTAAATTTCCACCATGAATGATGCATGGCTTAGATTAGCGGCCCAGGTTTCTCTCTAACCATTTATACAAACTCACTTAAACTTACTCTATTTCCACATTATTTCACCATGATAGGCATCCATAAACAAAAGTACATGATATCAACTGAATAAATGATGGAACATGTTAAAAGCTTTGCATGTGACAGCACATATGGGCTAACTCCCAACCTTAAACATTTATCAAGCCACTATCATCATAATATTGATCACAATGGTTCATGTTTATTATTTGATATTTTGATGATATAATTCTATAGTTGTCCAACATACTCAAGTTAATTAAGTCCAAGGCAAGATGCGACTGAAACCTCTAAATATGTCACGCTCATTTGCATGAGTATTACCCATAAATCTCCAAAACAAGAGACCTATGGATGACACCATACTTTAATATTCATTGATAATCCACAAGATAGGGAAACATGATAATGCTCTATGAGCTCACACAAGCCTAAACAAAATTGATAACTAAACGATAAAGCAAAACACACCTTGACTAGATAGATAAAAGAGACTAATAAAGAGAGAGACTAGGTGGAACTCCCCCAAGCTTGACGTTCTACCAGACCCTCCTTTGCTGCAGCCACCTTCTTCTCGTATTCTTCCTCCCATTCAGCCATCTTCCATGGGAAGGGTCTTTCATCACGGAAAGATGTAGGTGGATCATTATACCTGAGGGTGGAAGCTGTTGCAATCTTCTTAAAGCGTTCTTCATACTTGCAGTTCTAGTTTTCTACATCCCACATGAAGCACTGGATCTTCTCTAACTTGTCGATGACGTACTTGTACCTATCTTCCAGATCTTCAAGTCTCTTCTTGTACTCTTCAACCTTCTTCTCCAACTCCAGGTTCATGAAGTGATGAGCATCTGATACGTGCATTTTATATCATCATTTTTATACCTTATATTATCATATGGGAATGTTATTTGCACTGTTATATCAATGTTTTGCATGTTTTAGATGATTTATGGGACTTTCATACAAAGTCCCTATTTTTGGTATTTAATATCTGGGAGGAAGAATACCCCCCTTTTTTGTCTTTATTGTTTCAGGAGTTTCGCGAACCCAAATAATAAAAGGAAAAATACCACGGTAGTTTTTCTTCGGAAGAAGGGCGATGGAAAGAAGACTGAAGAGAGGAAGGCCATGAGGCCCAAATGGGGTGGGCCCACGCGGCCAAGTATAGGGGCCGCGTGGGACCCACCAAACAGGGCCTCGGGCACTTCCTCGCCTGGGGCTTTTTATGTACGCTTTCGTTCTCCCCGAAAAGGGACGCCCTAATTTTCCCCGAATTATCTGAGGCCGTGGCGGCGGCGGACCTCCTGATTCTCTCCGAAGGTGGTCAGATCCTACTGCTCCGGAGCTCCGGAGAGGGGGGGAATCACCGCCATCATCATCACCTCTCCTCCTTGGCGTAGGAGGAGGCCTCTACATCAACACCATCACCAAGACCATCACCATCTCCATCACCATCTCTGTGATCCACTCCGTTCCCCTCATAGTTTGAGAGTTGCTATACCCTAGATCATTGTCTTGTGCTCCTATTCATGTTTGTGATTGGGTAATTGTCATTATTTGGTGGTGAAGTATTTATTTCATATTGTGTTGTACCCTTTATGCCACTGATTATGATCATGTTTGCACGTTGTGAGTAGTTCCCATATGTTCCTGAGGGCATAGGATGAATTGGCAATGATTTATATATAACATGTGTTGTTATTTTGTCAAGAGTTTATCTTCTATGTGATTCTATGATGGTGTTGTGCGAACGTCGACTGCACAACACTTCACCTATAAGGGCTCATAGGAGAACAACGTAGTGTAATGAATTGAGGAAGACTTGGGAGGACAAGTAAGCCTAAGACGGAGTCATGTAGTTATATTATGTGGGTAGTAATGTCGGGGACCTTAGAGTGTAATGCTATGGTGGGACTTTGTGTCTTAATAATTCTTATGCAGTCATTTAATTGGCAACATGATCCATAAGGGGTTGTAGATTATTTATTTAGATATGCCTAGTTATGGCTCCGCCCCAAGAAGATTAAAACTTGACAAGATATGCAACGTGTTGTTTAATAAATCTCTATGCCTAGTGATATCCATGCCGCCCTCGGGAACGCTTTCCACATATAAGTTACACACCATTTGAGCTTGTCCTCTTGCCACATAGAGGATTGGGCTTTCAACTGTTACTATTTACTTTCGACATTTTTATTATCTTTGCAATCATACAACTGAAAATCCCAAAAATATTTGCATCTTCCATTGCTTTATTTATCATTCTTTCTAACCAATACCTTCAGCTCCTCGTGGGTTCGACAACCTTTTATAATTGAAAGGTACTACAATTGATCTCCTGCACTTGGGAGTCATCAAGATACTTTTGCTACGGTAAACCACAGTCCCATACCTGAAGGTCTTGTCTTCCAACTCGTCCAGTCTTTCCTCCACGGTACCGGTTGTCTTGGGAGCCTTCACCTCCTCCACGAGCATCACCCCTTCCTTGAAGCACACGGTCTTCTGAGGCGCCATCACGGAGTTGAGGTAGTGGTTCACAACACCCTCCTTGGTAGAGCTCTCCCCATCTAGATTGGATCCGGAGCAAGACATGGCTAAAACCTGGCAAATAGAGACAGCAGGAAACAAAGATCGCTCGAGAACGCTTGGTGCGGGATTAGATCGTCGGAGAGGGGTATATATTGAGGGTTTCTAGGTCAAGACTGAGCGTCGGGATCGAAAACGGGGCGAAAAGGGTCTCCGAGGTGGAAAAGGAGTGGGCCCACGCGCCCCCTATGCTTGGCCGCGTGGGGCCACCTCTTTCCCTCCTCGGGACTCCGTTTCGTCAAGTTTTCTTGCCCCACACGTTAATTTCCATAAGAAATGACTTCCATAAAATTTCACGTAATTCCGAGAAACTTTCCAATACAAAAGTTACCTTTTATTGATTTGGGGTTGCTAAAACTTCTCGACCCCCTTCTATTATTTCTTTCGGTGTTTGTAAATTCAATGTTTCCACCGTTCCAATGAAGCTTTTTCCTGCAATATAATGTTTAAGACGTTTTCCATTGACCACATGAGGTTTACCTTTCATATCACCGTAAAGACGGATAGCTCCTGAACGATACACTTCCTGTATGACTAATGGTCCCTGCCATTTTGAGGCTAGCTTCCCTACAGAAAACTTGAAATGAGAGTTGTATAATATAACTCGATCTCCTACTTTGTATTCTTTTCTCTTAATATTCTTGTCATGCCAAATCTTAACTTTCTCTTTAAACATTTTAGCATTTTCATAGGCTTCATTCCTCCATTCATCTAGCAGGTTTAAATCAAGGATTCTTTTCTCTCCTGCAGTCTTAAGGTCAAAGTTTAATTGTTTAATAGCCCATCTAGCTTTATGTTCTAATTCAACAGGTAAATGGCAAGCTTTTCCGTAGACCATTTTATAAGGGGACATTCCCATAGGATTTTTAAAGGCACTTCTATAAGCCCATAATGCATCATTAATTTTAAGTGGCCAATCAGACCTAGACTTATTTACTGTCTTTTCCAAAATGAGTTTAATTTCCCTATTACTTAATTCAACTTCTCCACTTGTTTGAGGGTGATAAGGAGACACAATTCTATGGTTAACATCATATTTTGCCAATGCTTTCCTAAAACACCATGTATGAAATGAGAGCCACCATCAGTAATTAAAAACCTAGGAACACCAAACCTTGGGAAAATGATGTCCTTGAGCATTTTCATTGCTGTGGCATGATCTGCACTTTTGGTTGGAATTGCCTCCACCCACTTTGTAACATAGTCCACTGCAACCAAAATATGAGTATGCCTTGTATTTGAGGCTGGGAAAGGTCCCATAAAGTCAAAACCCCACACATCAAATGGTTCAAGTGGTAGAGAATAATTCATAGGCATTTCATTTCTCCTACCAATATTTCCTACTCTTTGACATTTATCACAAGATTTAACATATTCATGGCAATCTTTAAATAAAGTAGGCCAATAGAAACCAGATTGTAATACCTTTGCTGCTGTGCGATCTCCTGCATGATGCCCTCCATAGGGACTATCATGACAATCTCTTATTATAGCTTGTTGTTAATGCTCAGGTATACAACGTCTAATAATACCATCTACACTTTTCTTATAAAGGAAAGGATCATCCCAAAAATAATGTCTAAGATCATAAAAGAATCTCTTTCTTTGTTGATAAGTACAGTGTGGAGGTAATACTTTTTCCAACAATAAAATTTGCATAATTAGCGAACCAAGGAGATGCAGCCTTAACACTAGATACATTAACAATTGCAAGTTGTTCATTAACAAAGCTATCATTAATAGGAATAGGATCATCAGGTATATTTCCATTCTAGAGAGATGATCAGCTACTTGGTTATCTTCTCCTTTCCTATCAACAATGTGTAAATCAAATTCTTGCAATAAAAGTACCCATCTTATCAATCTAGGCTTAGCATCCTTCTTGTTCATCAAGTATTTAATAGCAGAATGATCAGTATGTATTGTGACTTTGGAATCAGTAATATAAGGTCTAAACTTGTCACAAGAAAATAGTACTCCTAAAAATTCTTTTTCAATTGTAGCATAATTTCTTTGGGCAGCATCAAGTGTTCTACTAGCATAATAAATAACATTCAGTTTGTTATCAACCCTTTGACCCAAAACAGCCCCAACTGCATAATCACTAGCATCACACATAATTTCAAAGGGCAATTTCCAATCAGGAGGTTGAATAATAGGAGCAGTTATTAAAGCATTCTTCAAAATATTAAAAGATTCAATGCAATCATCATTAAAAGAGAAAGGAACATCCTTTTGCAAAAGATTGGTTAGAGGTTTTGATATTTTGGAGAAATCCTTAATGAACCTACGGTAAAAACCTGCATGCCCAAGAAAAATTCTTATACCTTTTATATCCTTTGGGTATGGTACCTTCTCAATAGCTTCTATCTTCGCTTGATCAACTTCTATTCCATCTCCAGAAATCTTATGTCCTAGAACAATTCCTTCGGTAACCATGAAGTGACACTTCTCCCAATTGAGAACTAAATGTTGATCTTCACAACGCTGCAAAACTTTGTTAAGATTGAACAAGCAATTATCGAAAGAAGTACCATACATAGAAAAATCATCCATAAAGACTTCCATTATTTTTTCAATATAATCAGCAAATATAGCATTCATGCATCTTTGAAAAGTAGAAGGAGCATTACATAAAACGAATGGCATTCTTCTATAAGCAAATGTGCCAAATGGGCAAGTAAAAGTGGTCTTTTCTTGATCGTCCTTATGGACAGGAATTTGTGAGAAACCTGAATAACCATCTAGATAAATAAAGTGAGAGTGTTTAGATAACCTTTCTAACATTTGATCAATAAATGGCAATGGGTAATGATCTTTTCTAGTTGTTTGTTTAGTTTCCTGTAATCAATGCACATCCTATAACCAACAACAGTACGTTGAGCCACAAGTTCATTCTCATCATTTGGAACAACAGTCATTCCACCCTTTTTAGGAACACAATGGACAGGACTAACCCACTTACTATCAGCTATAGGATAAATGATACCAGCTTCCATGAGTCTTATTACCTCTTTTCTTACCACTTCTTTCATTTTTGGATGGAGACGGCGTTGATAATCAACAACAGGTTTTGCATCCTTTTCCAAATTGATTTTATGCATACATAGAGCTGGGCTTATACCTTAAGATCATCAAGAGAGTATCCAATAGATGGTCGATGAGCTTTTAGCACATCAAGTAGTTTCTCTTCTTCTTCAGCTGAAAGGTTAGCACTAATAATGACAGGATATATGTTCTTATCATCTAAGTATGCATATTTCAGGTTGTCAGGCAAAGGTTTCAATTCAAAACTAGGATCCCTTTTAGGTGGTGGTAACACTCCTAAATTATCAGGCGGGATATGCAACTGTAACTATGGTGGTTGTTGCCATAATATTTGTTCCAGAGCCTCTTTTTCCTCATTATTAAATGGTTCATCTTGATTAAGCATATAACGTTCTACAACATCTGTTGAAGCTACAGCTATATGAGCAAGGGTTTTAATTATATCTTCAGAGATTGGCTCTTTCACAACATGTTTATCGGCAAATTTGGAAAAGTTGAACTCTAGTCTTCCATTATCACATTTAATAAACACTTTCTCTTTAAGCAAATTAATTTCAGCTCCAACAGTATGCAGGAAGGGTCTAGCAAAAATGATAGGACAAAATGAATCTTGAGGGCAACCAAGCACAATAAAATCAATAGGATATTTTATTTTACCAACTAGAACTTCAACATCTCTAACAATTCCAAAGGACTAATATATTCTTTATTAGCAAGTTGAATCGTCATACCTGTCTCTTCCATAACAATAGGATCAATATCAGGCTTGATTTCAAGATAGAGAGAATATGGAATGACACTAATGCTTGACCCAATATCACATAGACCATGATAACTTGAGGTCCCAATAGAGCATGATATTATAGGTTTTCCCACCTTGGCCGAATTACCTCTGATTATTTTAGTAGCGTCTTCACATAGATAAACATCAACATGATCTTCTTCATTTAATTGTTTGATAACAGAAATTTGAGTATTGATTTCCACCTGTTCATATGGCTGAGGACATCTTCTTTTACTCTTGTTAGTAACAGCAATAAGTAATTTTTTCTTAACTTGGTTCGGATATGGGGTGGCTCAACATACTCCTCAATTCTCACAGATGACACTAGCTCTATCTGTTTAATAACTTTAGGAATAACAATAGATTGTTTAACAGGTTCAACATAAGTTTCAAACCCACTTTTAGGAATACAGATATGCTCAGCAAAAGATTTAGCTATTTCAAGTATAACATAAGGATCAAGATTAAATGTATCACTCATATTTTTAAACAAGATGGAAGTAGAGAAGCTCTCCACACATGAATATCCAAAATCAAAATAAGGTTCATTACCTTTATCAAGTTCCCAGTGTCCAGTATTTTCAGAAATAGTTTCCAATAGGTTCCATGCTTCTTCTGCAGTATTATTTGTAAAACTCCCACCAGATGAATTGTCCAGAATTTCCTTATGCTTCATAGGTAGTGTCGATGGATTAGATCAACGGTGAAGATACGGGACTATGTACGCGCGGGGCATCGTCGATGTGGGTTAGTAGACGAACGACACGGGAGACAAGATTTATACAGCTTCGGGACCCGGGAAACATCATCCGGTAATATCCCTACGTGCTGTTTGTGGCTAGGTCTTATTCCTCTCATGGTGGAAGTCGCCGATGAGGCCGCTCCTCTTGTCTAGATTTGTCTGATTCTATCCTCTTGGTGGCGCCTTGCCCCTCCTTATAAAGATGGAGGAGGCCGGCTTACATGTTGAGTCCTTTTAGGACACTGCTAATCTAATACAAGTCGAGTCCTTGTAGGACACTGCTAATCTATTACAAGTTGGCAAGGTGAGTCCTTGTCCTAATCTGATTGTGGAGTCGGCCTGCTGGGCCACCCTGGATGGGTCACGTTAATCCTCCTTGCGGGTACCCGTGTCCCATATCCCCGACAGTAGCCCCCGAGCTCTCGGGTGACTCGGAGAGTCATGCGAAAGGTCTTTATTGGTTGAAGAAATGAGACACAGAGTCCGTGTCGGGTTATTTGCCGGCTTGTTGGTGTCGATGATGTCGTGGCACCCGGCTCTGCATTTGCCGGGTTGTCAATGTAGACTTTGTCGGGTTGTAGTTGCAGATGTTGTCGAGTCGTCGATGTAGACGTTTGCCGAGTTGTTGACGAGGATGTTGTCGAGTCGTCATTTGCCGAGTTGTTGGCGAAGATGTTGTCGAAGTCGACTTCTCCGGTCGAGTCATCGATGCCGACTTCTCCGGTCGAGTCCTCGATGCCGACTTCTCCGGTCGAGTCGTCGATGCCGACTTCTCTGGTCGAATCGTCGATGCCGACTTCTCCGGTCGAGTTGTTAATGCCGACTTCTCCTGTCGACTTGTTAATGCCGACCTCTCCTGCCGACTTGTTTTGAAGCGACTCGGATTTTTTCTCCAAGTTCTTTTGACGAGTTGTGTGACTTTGCTCGAGTTTGTTTACACCGGTATATATGTAGCCCCCAAGCGCCGAGTTGTTAACTTGTGACAGCTTGGAGCTTGTATTGATGACTCATAACTTCAGATGATGTAGCCCCCGAGTGCCGGGTCATTTGCCTGCGACGACTCGGGACTCCTTGATGTATAACTCATGACTTTCAGATGATGTAGCCTCCGAGTGCCGGGTTGTTAACCTGTAACAACTTGAAGATAAAAACTTTTGGAACTTGATTACTGCTTAACTTGTAGAAAAACCTGATCCGTGAGTAGCCCCCAAGCGCCGGGTTGTTGGCCTGCGACAACTTGGAGCTTCCAACTCTGTATTCCCTTTGACTTAAACTGAAAACCTGATAACATGTAGCCCCAAGTGCTGGGTTGTTTACCTGCAGCAACTCGGAGCTTAAAACTTTTTGAACTTGATTGATGCTTGAGCTGGTTTGGTTCTTATAACCCTTCTTAGTTTTATACTGATGAATAAGTAGGCCCTGCCTGGTCTTTGCTAATTAGCAGCCAGTTTGTTGTACAGGTTGCATCTGACTTACCAGATAAAACTAAGGATAAGTTGGCATCTGAGCCAGGTCAATGAGTCTAGAACTTGGCTTTTTCCTGAAAGACAAGCCCCCAAGGACCTAATGATCAAAGTTAATAAAGGCGCACTTACTGGGTGTCTCGGCAAAACTCTTACTATAGAGAAGCCGGCTTTTATCCCTTTGATCACAATAATCATGTTATAATGTTGCTGAGCTCTCTAGGCTCGCTGGTGTTGCGGAGCTCTCTGGGCTCGTTGGTGTTGCGGAGCTCTCTGGGCTCGTTGGTGTTGCGGAGCTCTCTGTGCTCGTTGGTATTGCGGAGCTCTCTGGGCTCGTTGGTGTTGCGGAGCTCTCTGGGCTCGTTGGTGATATATAAGCTGGAGTATAGAGACATTGATATTTTTTAGAAATCCCTTTGTGGGTGTAACTAAATCTTTTCAATAAATCTGATGCAAGTTATAAAGAACTTGACTTTTAAAGAAATCCATTGCGAGCAATATATAACTCGACTTTGGAAAAATCCGGTGCAAGCAATAGATAGCTCGACTTTGAAAAATCCGGTGCAAGCAATAGCTCGACTTTTGAGAAATCCGTTGCGAGCAAAGGATAGCCCGACTTTAAATAAATTTGCGCGAGCTATTTGAGAGCTCGACTTTTTAGAAATCCGTGGCGGGTTTAAAAAACCCAACTTTGAGATTTGGCTATATTAAGCCTCCAAGAATCGATTTGATATGCCACCTAGAATTTTCTGAGATAATAACGGTACTCAACTTATATTAGCACCCTTGCATTATTTAAAACTTACTTTGTAATCTTCGGGATTATCTCTGCAATTTCTTCATAAACCAGATATATAGCTCTCGGAATTAACTTAAAGGGGTTGACTTTATATAATTTAACTGAATGAATAAAATATGAAATTTAAATATAAAAATAAAAAGGCGACTTAGCTTTGCTCCTGTGTTGATGACGCTTAGGAGTCGACGAACGAAGGACCTCGATCACCAGAAGTCGGCGTTGCTTGTGATATTCATCATATCTTGCAATTGCAATGGATGGAGCTAGCTAGCACGATCATCTTTTTTTTTCTGTTGGCTCATCCTAGTAGTAGTAGCATCCGTTTTCTTTACTTTCTTTTTTCTTAAGCTGCTGTACGAGTTTCTCTTTCCTTCCTTGATCCTTGTGTGAGTCCAAGTATACTCCGTACTAGTTGGGGATGGTTGCTCTCCTTTTTTTTTCTTTGCTTTACTTCTGACTTGGACCAGCTAGCACTTCTCTCTCTTGTTGGAGGACACAATCACTTGGTCCGACTCCTAGTCCGATCCTTGCTATTCTTCGTCTGACCGCTGCTCCCACGTGATTTGGTGATTGTTTTCTATTTTATTTTCCTTTCTTTCTCGGAACTTGCACCTTGGCCGGTTCCTCTTGATTTCTTGAAGATGAGCTCCGTGTCCGTCTCGAACTAGAGATGCGCGCAGCAAAACTCCGTATTTGTACTTGAGGATAACTTAAACAAGAAAGTCGATGTGGATGCAGGAGCCGGCCGGGACGCTGGAAGCCGGCGCGGGCACGGAAGTCAGCCTTGATGCTGTAGGCACGGAGCCAATTGGTCGGAGCGAAACTTGCGTTTGTTGATGAAGGCTCGTAGATTCACGAGTTGCTTGACAAAAATCTCTCGGATTTCGCGAGGGACAAAAGTTGATGTCGAGCCCCCGCGGCCGCCGTGTGGATGAAAATCTTGATGTATCTGAATCGCTTGATAGATGCGGTGATGACTCGCTGTCGTCGTTAATGAAGATTGGACCCATCAAATTGTGAATCCACGCGCACTTAGCCCCACGGTGGGCGCCAATGTCGATGGATTAGATCAACGGTGAAGATACGGGACTATGTACGCGCGGGCATCGTCGATGTGGGTTAGTAGACGAACGACACGGGAGACAAGATTTATACAGCTTCGGGACCCGGGAAACATCATCCGGTAATATCCCTACGTGCTGTTTGTGGCTAGGTCTTATTCCTCTCATGGTGGAAGTCGCCGATGAGGCGGCTCCTCTTGTCTAGATTTGTCTGATTCTATCCTCTTGGTGCGCCTTGCCCTCCTTATAAAGATGGAGGAGGCCGGCTTACATGTCGAGTCCTTTCAGGACACTGCTAATCTAATACAAGTCGAGTCCTTGTAGGACACTGCTAAATCTATTACAAGTTGGCAAGGTGAGTCCTTGTCCTAATCTGATTGTGGAGTCGGCCTGCTGGGCCACCCTGGATGGGTCACGTTAATCCTCCTTGCGGGTACCCGTGTCCCATATCCCCGACAGGTAGTCTCACATAAAAGTTTATCAATATAAGTTTCTTTGTAAGATCATGACAAGGATTCTCACGAAGGAGTGCCTTCAGTCTCCCCCAAGCTTGAGTAATACTCTCTGCCAGATGTGGCCCAGAAATTAAATATATAGCAACGGCTCTCATAAGCTTCTCTAGGAGTAAAATATTTAAGAAAGAAAATCTTCCTCAATAAACTCCATTCAGTAGTGCTCCTTCATCCAAAGACCTGAACCAATACGAGCATTACCAGATAAAGACATAAATAATAGCTTCCTTTTCACATAGTACTCAGAAATACCAGGAATCCTAAATAAGCCACATATTTCTTCAATCATTTCAATGTGTTCACGTGCAGGCTTAGTTCCATCCCCTGAAAATATATTCTTCGTAACTCTTTCAACATGTTCCAGTGGGAATTTTAAATCCCACTTCAGGTATCTTAGACACAGCAGTTTCAACCACTTAGCAGTAGTGGCATAAGCACTTTCATATAGAGCAAGGTGTAGCGAGAACGATTCTTAAATGCCATAGTATCAATGAGATAAAACAGCAAATGAAAGATCAAAACCTTTCAAAACCTTTCAAAACGATTCTTAAATGCCATAGTATCATGAGATAAAACAGCAAATGCCATAGATAAAAGTATCAGGTTTGCTGTTCAAAACTTTCAGAAAAAGATCACGTTGATGACTCCCAAGTGCAGGAGATCAATTGTAGTACCTTTCAATTAGAAAAGGTTGTCGAACCCACGAGGAGCTGAAGGTATTGGTTAGAAAGAATGATAAATAAAGCAATGAAAGATGCAAATGTTTTGGGGATTTTCAGTTGTATGATTGCAAAGATAATAAAAATGTCGAAAGTAAATAGTAACAGTTGAAAGCCCAATCCTCTATGTGGCAAGAGGACAAGCTCAAATGGTGTGTAACTTATATGTGGAAAGCGTTCCCGAGGGCGGCATGGATATCACTAGGCATAGAGATTTATTAAACAACACGTTGCATATCTTGTCAAATTTTAATATTCTTGGGGCGGAGCCATAACTAGGCATAGCTAAATAATAATCTACAACCCTTATGATGGATCATGTAGCCAATTAAATGACTGCACAAGAATTATTAAGACACAAAGTCCCACCATAGCATTACACCTCTAAGGTCCCCGACACTACTACCCACATAATATAACTGCATGACTCCGTCTTAGGCTTACTTGTCCTCCCAAGTCTTTCTCAATTCATTACACTACATTGTTCTCCTATGAGCCCTTATAGGTGAAGTGTTGTGCAGTCGACGTTCGCACAACACCATCATAGAATCACATAGAAGATAAACTCTTGAGAAAATACCAACACATGTTATATATAAATCATTGTCAATTCATCCTATGCCCTCAAGAAAATATGGGAACTACTCACAACATGCAAACATGATCATAATCAGTGGCATAAAGGGTAACAACACAATCTGAAATAAATACTTCACCACCAAATAATGACAAGTACCCAATCACAAACATGAATAGGAGCACAAGACAATGATCTAGGGTATAGCAACTCTCAAACTATGAGGGGAACGGAGTGGATCACGGAGATGACGATGGAGATGGTGATGGACTTGATGTAGAGGCCTCCTCCCACGCCAAGGAGGAGAGGTGATGACGATGGCGATGATTTCCCCCTCTTCGGAGCAGCAGGATCTGACCCCCTTCGGAGAGAATCAGGAGCTCCGCCGCCGCCACGGCCTCAGATAATTCGGGAAAATTAGGGCGTCCTTTTTCGGGAAAGATGAAGGCGTACATAAAAAGCCACAGGCGAGGAAGTGCCCGAGGCCCTGTTTGGTGGGTCCCACGCGGCCCCTGTACCTGGCCGCGTGGGCCCACCCCATTTGGGCCTCGTGGCCTTCCTCTCTTCGGTCTTCTTTCCATTGCCCTTCTTCCGAAGAAAAACTGCCGTGATATTTTTCCTTTAATTATTTGGGTTCGCAAAACTCCTGAAACAATAAAGACAAGAAAAAGGGGGTATTCTGCCTCCCAGATATTAAATACCAAAAATAGGGACTTTGTATGAAAGTCCCATAAATCATCTAAAACATGCAAAACGTTGATATAACAGTGCATATAACATTCCCATATGATAATATAAGGTAAAAAATGATGATATAAAATGCACGTATCAACGTACTCCCCGACGCTCTCCACCACCCTGCACGCAGCAGCAACGTCTCCGATCAGAAAGATGATCCGAATTCAGAATGCATAGCGATCGAAGAACAAAAAAATCTTACCCGTATGCCTCGTGACCTAAAATCCTTGGAAACAATGGTGGTATCACAAAGTCTTCCTGCAAAATTGCAAGTGATCGAGTGAGCTTACTGAGTTAGCAAGTGGGGTAGTATGTGAACGTGATCTTATTGTGTACCTTGACACGCCAGAAGCTGAGGTCGGTGTGGCAGAGGGAGGTGCAGATGATCCTGATGCGGACCTCGAAGGCTTTGGGAGGATCCACGAAGATCTCATCGATGACGAGCGGCGCGCCGTTGGCTCTACACACCGCCGCTGCTTGGCATCATCGATGGAGGAATAAGCATCGGTAAAACAAGAACAACTCGATGGAACTTAGCATGATGAACAATTTTCCTCCGATTTACCTTTGCAACGGATGGGGGTGAGGCTCTGCTCTGCCATCGAGCCTTGGGACCGAAGTCTGGGAGAGGACGATGAGCAGGAATGTACTACGTACAACGTTTACTTCACGGAGCAAGGTCTGATTCACACAAGCCACAACCACCAAGCCAGGAGCACTATTGGTTCACATAGTAGTATTTATAAGGTGGATTGATCGGACAAATGAGATGGATCAAACTGAACAATAAGTGAATAGTCACCGAATAGAGTTGATCCGTTAAGTCTTTTCTTTTGCCCGGCGGCTAGCTGACGGCGACAAAGCCGCCGGGTGCGTTTGACAACCAAGTTTTTTAAGTACTCAAAGAATACTGTGGTTTCTAAATATATCATGATTTTAAATACTTTGATGTGTTTGCTTAACTAAAGTTTTATATACCAAAGTATGCATGATAATACACTATTTTTGTTTGCGAATGATAATACACTTTTTGTAGTATAATAAAACCCACTTGACAGAGAATGCGCATGCCTTTTCCGCACACAGAGACAACAAGACTCGGGCCTACACTTGTATATGAGTTAATAGCTTTTTAAGATTAAAATATGAAAAGCTATTAACTCATAAACGAGTGATCCAAATAACACAAAATTTTCATAGAATACACAAAGTACCATATACAACTTACTGAATTTTTTTCAATTTTGTCTAAGTTGAATTTTGAGTTCAAATTTTGAGTTGTTGTTATACGTTGGATGATGATTGGATGCTAAGATGCGACACATGTTACAGCATGACATGCTATGGGCATGTCACCTGATCCTTGGTCCGGCAATCGGGTGGTAGTGGTACACATTGAATTGTTAATGGGGAGGTGTAGTCTAGACCGCTGCACCGCTGGCTACTAAATAGTGCTTGGGCATACCCGGCTTCCATGGTCCGACTACTGCTATGTTTGTCGAACTTTGGCTCCCGAGCCCCAGTGCTCACTCTATTAAAAATATATTTAAAGGTTTTGAATAAATTTAAAAACGACACATTCTCAATGATGTATACGATAAACATGTAAAGTCACGATGCAATTTTTTGTATTATGGGCTACATAAAAAGAGAAAAATTTGGAAATTTGAAACAACTATAGATAGATCTTTACACTTCTCGTTTTTCTATAACTCAAGTGCAATGTATTAGCATTATGATTTGCACGCAAGTAGATTACTTCATTGAGAACATGTATGATTTTCTTAAGATTTGTTTTGATACTTTTAAATATATTCTTTGAATTTTTCCAAATAGAAGGGGTACTGGTGCTCGGGTGCAAGAAATCTTCACTCTATGTATGTGGACATCTTAGATATCTGAAGGTTTTGGAGTGAAGCTCAATCTGAAGATGATTTACAAGTAGCAGACCCTCGGGGAGAGGATAATGGTGCTTGGGCTTCATGTAGCCCTTATTTTGAAAATTTAGAAACTGCATTTTCAAGTTTTAAAAAAAATCTGAGAAAAATTCTTAGATGTAGATAATGTTGTATTCTACAACGTGTAAATTTCTTAACTCAAAACATTTTATATTTTTTGCTGCACAAAAAAGACAAAGTATGACATTTTAAGTACTGAATAAGTGTAATTTTAAACCTTCAATACTGCAGATGTTGTCATTTTTGTGAGCCCGGAATGTGACTTATTTTGAGTTGATATTCCACATGTTTATAGAGTACATAATTGTCTATATGCAGGAATTTTTTCAGAAAATTTGGAACTTTCAAAATCTAATAAATAATAGGTTTCATGTAGCCCGGCACTGTTTGTGGTTTCCGCAGACCGTCGTATGTTATACTGGAGTCCTGTATTTTATAGGATATAAGCAGTGTGCTTATGTTTTTTTAATCCTTTAATTTAGTATATTGTAAACTTATTTTTATGTTAAAATATGTTTGTAGTATTTTTTTTTGACGCAAGGACCGTAGAACAAGCAAGGACCATAGAAGAATTCCAACAACCCATAATAATAATCTCCATAGCACAATTCTTGGGCAGAGCATTTGTAGCTAGTTCACATTCCTCCAGAAATGATGTACCTCTGTTTTTGTTTAAGTTGATCGATTCCCATAAAATGAATGAGAATGGACAGTCCCAAAATAAGTGAAGGGATGTTTCAAGAGTACCTGTGTGGCAAAGAGCACAATTGTAATCTTGGAGATGCATGTTCCTTCTCTGAAGAAGTTCCCTGGTGTTTAGTCTATTTATTAGGAGCAACCAGAGAAGACTTTGTATCTGTGGACTACCGCACTTTTCCATAAACTCTTGAAAATATCAGGTGCTTGCTGACCGGGTTTTGAGGATTTTATATATCTTCATGGAGGAGAACAACTCAGAGTTTCGTGGCAGCATCCATTTGTCATTGTTTTCACTTATCTGAATATTCTGCAAATCCATATGCGGACTTTGAAATTGTTGGTAAGCTTGTATGGACAGAGGTGTGCACGACTTGAGCGACTTCAGGTTTTGAAATTGTTGGTAGACTTTGAAATTGTTTTCTAGTATATTAAAGAAAAGAACTTAGAAAACATAAACAAAAGTTGAAATATCTGATACTTTTTAAAAACTGCTAAACCTAGTCTTGAGTTCTTTATGAACCACTTGTTATTCTTCTTGTGTATACTCGCCAATTAGTATTTACTTTTACTGTACCCCGAAATAATTTGGGCCGTCCATTTTTTGTGATCCAATGGCTGCTGTGCGCTGGTACTCCAGAATTCAGCCCACGGAGTACCGGCTCGAAATCTCAACCAAGCAGGTGGAGTAACCTCGACCGGAGGGGTAAAATGGTAATTTCTCCTTAAAAAATTAATCCGACCAGTTAGTATCATTTGGCCGGGGGTATTTCGGTCTTTTGGTCTTAGTCACCATCCTTTCTAAATCTGAGAAGAACTGGGCGATTCCGGCGGCGCTAGATTGGAGCCCGGCGCCGGCTGCCTGCATCGGCGGTAAGGGGCGGCTCCCTTCGTCACCGAGGTGGGGGAAAGGGAGGAGCCGGCCGGGGCTACCGCGTTACGGCCGGCGAAAAGGGGTACGGGTGGCGAGCGGATGTGGCGGCCATCCCCGCGCAGCCGTGCAGGAGCGCAGAGCGCTGACGCTGACGGAGGTGGTGGAGGACGGGCCGATACTGCAGGCAAAAGGTGAGTACGATGTGTTGTTTTTGATTGTCTCGATCTGATGTAGTTTTAATGCATGCTGGTTCTGGTAGAGGTAGTACAGTACGTTTCAGACTTGTGGGAATTTACACGTAGAAGGTAGATTCCCTAAAAGCTGCCAGTAGCTGCATCTAATAGAAGCTTGTCGATTGATCATGGGCAACGTGAAACCAGGACACATAGTTGACAGATTCTTAAAGAGGTGCAACAAAATATTCTCAGTCTTAGATCAACTCTTGACCTGAATGATAGTGTCATATAACAAATAACCCGTAGTCTAACAAAGCTTATTGCAGTAAAGGTACCCAGGAAAATAAATTTATGGCCTAACAGGAACAATATATATTTGAAGTAAAATGGTTTGTTTTTCCTCAAGGCTGATCTACTCTTCAGAAGTCGAGCTCATGGAACAACTTTTTCTTGCCTTTTCTTTTTTTCCGAGTATTTCGTGGAGCAGGAGTTGCGTCTTGTTTGCGGACATCATTTTTCGTACGTCAATCTTGTTCTTCCCACTGTATAGCATGTCGCATGGTAGCTGCTTCCTATCAATGTCTATATTTTTCTGCGTAAGAATGGTGAAAGAGTTAAAAAAAATCCATAGTAGTAAATTACGATTGCAAGTAGTAATTATTGGCTTATTTGCACACCTGTGTAAATCTTTTGGATAGTTTTTTTCCCTGTCCAAAACTCTATGAACCTAAGCGCGAACAGGCCACATGAGCTCCTGCATGTAGTAGCAAACGTATGTAGGATGCATTAGTCGTTAGTTATGAAATCAGATTGGACAAACGTGGTGGATGTACGTACCCATCTGTTTGCCTTGGGAGATTGTCAATAAGATTTCTCGGCCAGCGGGTGCACATCATAGTCTGGCCACTTGTGTGTCTTAGAAACTTCAGTGAGAGTTTCCTGCGCCATCCTTAAATATGCAGCTATACCTTGAAGCTGCAAGTGTATTTTCCTTGTCAGTAATGAATAGGATCTGCAAGCTCTAAAATTATTTAAATGTAGAACGAAATATAAGCTGACCGTAAATCTAGTTCAGTTCGTGGACCCATTTCAGGAATTGAATTCAGAATTTGGATATCTCTGTCCCTGGATTTATGACTGCTACGTACCAGTGTAATCCACGGTTCATGACTAGAAAAATCTGCATGAATGTAGATGTGAGATTTTGCAAGAAATAACTAATATTGAAATTTTAGTATGCACATAATTTAGTTAATTACCATGTCATGCATAAGGTAGTCAACTACTTTATTCACCCAACGCATCTTCTCCATTCGTTCTAGCCTGTCTATGTATTTGTTTGATATGTCGCTTGCGAACTTCCTAGCAACATGTGTTTGCTCGATGAACACACTTTTTTCCATCTCTTCTCTCCATTAATCCCTTTCCAGAGCGGTAAATGTGGATGGCCGCATCAATAATCTAACATTGCATGTAAGAAATATATGGCTTAGATTATATCCTTAATCCAGACGTAAATAGTTAAAATTTACTTACCAAGCAATCGACATATCTTTCCGCACCATCTTCAAGATCAGCTGTCAGGCAGTTTAATGCCTGTTTGTTAAGAGTTATATCCTCTATGTGGATCAGGTGCTTAGAATCTCTACAGCTGTTTATCCATGCGATTGTTTTGTCCCTGTCTTCTGCATTTAGTATGTGCGCATTTAGATTGTGCATTTGATATACATAGTGCATTTTTGTAAAAAAGATAGTGCAACATTCGATAGAAATTACCATCCATGTCCTTTTCCTTTCGACGTTTCGAAGTGTTCATCTGTTGATCCCTTGTGCTGTTTGATCTGCCTAACTAAGCCAGCGTACGTAATCCATGCTCCATCTCCGTCTTTGTATAGTTTGTATAGTTCTACCTGTTTCCTGTACCTTGGACAGTCGATCTCAACTTTTGTATTAATCTCTACCAACTCGGGGACATCTCCTTCTGATGGCAGGCCCATTAGATTCTCGACATCTTCTAACTGGATCTGTAGCAGTTTATTTTGGATGTAGAATCCGTTCCACTCTGTGTTGTAAGTATCTGCAATTTTCTTGCAGGTTTGGCGGCGAATCTGTACGTTGCCTATCTGTAACAATCCTTGGAGAGGATATGTAGCAATTACATCCCTTTGTTCCTGTGTCAAGACTTTATGGATAAGCTCGTATGTTGCTGTTTGACAGCAGACAACTGTGTCCTGCGGAACAATGGAATCATTAGATAGTAATAAGTTTTGGGTTTGTTTCACAATTCCCAAGAACTGTTCAGTTAGTTTGTAAAGTTGTTTCTGCACTATTCATGTACCTTTTCGTGTTTTGGCTGTCCATCACCAGCTGATGCCGTAGCCCCTTTCGTATTGATCTCCTTGGACACCGATGATTCCTGACAGCACCACAGGTTAGAAGTTCAAAATCGTACATACTAAACTTTCTAGCTTACGTACCTTTGTTTTTGTCGGTCCGCTCTTAGTAGAATTCGTGGAAGGTGATGACACATGAGGTATTCTTGCGCTGCTCTTGACAGATTTCGTGGACGATGGATCCTGATATTATCAATCAAACGCAAACCAAGGTAAAGTTAGCGGACTTTGGAGCAGTTAAATTGTTAAATAATTTAATAACCTCGTTCTCATAGTTGTAATGGTTAATGCAGGTGATATTGGATTGGTAATCGACTGATGCAGACATCATCAAATATTTCCTCCTACGTGCCTCCACATGTGCTTACTGTACTAGGTTGATGACCTAGGTAGAATTAAGAAAATGTATGTAAAAGAATTGAGAAGTAAAGTTACCTTGTTTGTGACCACAGATTGTGGTGATACTCCTTGTTACAGGGCAGATTCTGCGCCTTCTTTGGCTGAGGGGTAGATTGAGGGGATTGCCTCCGTGCTCACGGATTTTTTTGTGTGGAGGAGGTAGTATTCGGCTCTGCCATGATAATCGAAAGCGACGATTGGCAGACGAAGAGCTTTGTTTTTTTTTGCGGCCGCACTGGTCGAGTATAACTAGTGTCGGGGGCGTTGTACAAAATAGGGAAGTAGAGAAAACCTGATACGATACGTTCTCCTTGGTTCAAATCTACTTGTTTTGCAATGCGTGGGTTTACACATCTCATAGGTTCAAATCTACTTGTTTTGGCAAGTCAGCCGAGGAGATAACGCACCAATTTTAACCAGAACCAGACCTGATACGATACGTTCTCCTAGGTTCAAATCTACTTGTTTTGCAAGTCAGCCTAGGAGATAACGCACCAATTTTAACCAGAACCAGACCTGATACGATACGTTCTCAGTTCACATCTACTTGTTTTGCAGGATAACCTAGAACCAGGCCTGATACGATACGTTCACATCTACTGTTCACATCTACTTGTTTCGCATATCCCTGTAGAATATTTGATTTGAACAAGAACCAGGCCTGATACACTATGGAAATATTGAAGTGTCGTTGACTATGTACAATCTAAATTATCAAGAATAAACTGTACTACAATAGTTTATCTGATAACGGCATGAAAAATCCATTGAGACAAATATTTTTAAATGTCACTGTCAACAGACTGCACAAATTTAAAATTTAAAATATCTCTCTGTCAACAGGTTTTATCAAACTAGTACACTCAAATAACCTCTACAACCCTTTTCATCTATCCAATTTAGAACACGTGCGCTTGTCGTGACCGGAATTGCCACACTCGCTACACCGCCTGGTTCTTTTGTTGGCACGGTTGGACTCCCGAGTGTCTCGTGAAATGGCTTTAGTCTCTTCTTAGATGGAGCACCTTTTGGAACAATAGGTACTGGATCAAGTACTCTCTCCCCTGACTCACGAGTATTTGCAGAATAGTGGGAGGGTATAGGACCAAATGTTGTCTCCTGGGTGTTCTCATCATCATCGACAGGCTCATCATGAATGGTTTGTAGAAGATCCATCACCTCCTGGGAACGCTTTGCGCTCTTTGAAACTTTGAATAGTGTAGCACTAGCCTTGTTTCGCATATCCCTGTAACGGCCCATCTGTTCTGACCACACATGAGTATTGGCATTTCTCTCCGACACGAATGCAGCCTTTGCTTCCATGGTCCACCTCTTACTAACACAGCAAGGAGGAATGGTCTGTACAGCTAGCAGACCCAGAACAGCAAATATGTGTGCACATGGGATGCCTCGCACGCCATCTTGCGGCAACCACACATGACACCATCCACCGAGGAGCCATCAAATTAAAATATCTACAAAGAACGTACGTCTTCTCCCTCCTTCTTCTCCGTCTTTTAACTCAGTCACATACCGAACAAACCATCTACTACTGACTGCTCTACAATCTCCCATGCACATGCTCTCCTTATACAATCTCTTACTTTCTTGAAAATCTTTGGTGTATAAATACAAGCAGCACTCTTCTCTAATGGGTGAGCATTTATTCTAGTGAAAGGGACTGACTGTGAAGCCTTTGCATCCAGCTCGGCCTCGTTCCTCCGAGTTCGTGACATGAAGTACTCAGTGTGCTCGACCAAATCGACCATAGTCATTTTCCGTCTAGATGAGTATGGAGCCTAGCGTTCAGACTCTCACTGCGCTGGTTGCTCTGCATGCCCAAGAAATATCTTCCCTTCGTATAAGCCGCTGCCCACTTCCTTTCTAAGCTTTACATTCTTCTCATCCATGCTTTCTGTTTCTTGGTATCATATTTCGCCTTGAACTGAGCCCAACATTCTCAAATTCATAACCTCCCATTCGGAAGTAGATGAGTTTTCTGAAGTCAGCAAGCATGGGATTACGCAGGTGCCGTATCATGTTCTGCTCATGTGCCAGCTGCATAGACGATGATCTGTCGTCGTCAAAACCTTCTTAATAGCTTTCCTCATTGCAGCATCTCCATCAGTGATGACAGATCTCGGGTGTTTGTTACTCATCGCCTCGAGGAAGGTCTGAAGTAGCCACTCGTACGTCTCGACAGTCTCGTCCGAAACAATACCAACCCCAAAAACAACAGTACTGCGATGATGGTTCAGCCCTATAAATGGAACAAAAGGGAGATTGTAGCGGTTTACCCGATATGTGCTGTCAAAAACAACCACGTCACCTAACGCTTCATAGTCAATCTGAGATTGCGAATCTGCCCAGAACAAATGTCGAAGATGTCCTTCATCATCCATTGTGTATTTGAAAAAAAATTCAGCATCTCGTTCTACCTGCGCTCTCATGTGGTTGAGGACAAATTCAGCATCCCTGCCTAAGATTCTTTTCTTCTTATACCTGGCAAAAAAATTGTACATATCTCGGGGAGCAAACCCAGCCTTGTCAAAGCCACCACTCTGTGTCACCATCACGTCCACGATTTCGCACGTACGAAGGCCACCAATTCCATATTCCACCGCTTCAGCTTTTTGAGCGTCGTTTAGTTGACGATGAGACCGCATAAAAACAACTTGTTCAGGGTCGGCTAGTGGATGAGTATGGACATCCACAAATTTATTCACAAACCACTGACCAGTACTAGGAATACGCTGGATCTCAAGCATAGCTTTGCAGCCACAACGAGTAAGCGCCCGTGGCTCCCTCTTTTGGTCAGTACCTTCAAAGTACTTCTGCAAACGGTACCCTTCCTTAGAGCAACAGAAACGTCTTCGTTTCAGTTCTTTGGTCCCCTTCACATACTCTTTATCGTCCTTTCTGACACTAAATCCTTTTTCTTTTGCATATCTGTTGTAGTGCTCGTAACCTTGTTCTTCATTTTCAAATATCTGACTGACCATCATTAGATATTCTTCCCTCTCCTCTATGAAGTCGTCAGAACAATCCATCCTACAAACCTGCAATTATAAAACCATTATACTGAGTACATACTCAAATCTCATGTATGGCCAATAATTTACAAATCCTCCCATTACAGAAGGCTTAATAACAAATAAGAGGCCAATATTTACAATTTGAGATTATCTATTTTATAACCTGCAGATAAACTGCTTGTATACATGGACTATGATTGCAAGACAATATAGAAATTGTCTTTCAGATAGATCCAACCTAGAAATACGTAGATCAATGTGTCTACATGGTTCAGATCCTTAATTCACTAGCTCCTGCTACCAATATGACATTACCCATCTAATTTCACAAGTACTGTACCAGTAACCAGCGGCGATGACCTACCAGCGCGAAAACGGTCGTCCACAGCGGAGAGGCGAGGGTCGCGATCGATCCTGTCGTACGCAGGCGAGGCGGCAGCAGGGTCGTGCTCAATCCCGACGGCGTATGCACGCGAGGCGGCGGCAGGGTCGTGGTCGATCCCGGCGGCGTACGCAGGCGAGGCGGCGGCTCCCGGCGTACGCGGGCGAGGCGGCGGCTCCCGGCGTACGCGGGCGAGGCGGCGCGGCAGCGATGTATGGCGGCGGGGCGGCGGCGGCTCGCGGAAGCGGAGAGGACGCGGGCGAGGCGGCGGCGACAGCGATGGCGCGGGCGAGGCGGCGGCTCCCGGCGTACGCGGGCGAGGCGGCGGCTCCCGGCGTACACGGGCGAGGCGGCGGCGGCTCGCGGAAGCGGAGACGACGCGGGCGAGGCGGCGGCGGCAGCGATGGATGGCGGCGGCGGCTATGTTCTGGATCGGGATGTTCTGATGTTTTTTTTTCCCTCACATTAGCTACTCCTGGTCTATTGGATGCCAGGCAAAAAGTCTAACATGCCCTTTCATCACGGACGGTCAGATCGAGAGGTACTCCATCGCTTGCTTTTGGAGTACTCTGGGTACTGTAAAAATCGCCTTTAAGAATGAATCTTTTGACTCTATGTAGCAATAGTAATCATCTTTGATATCCATTGATAGTATTAAAATGCAAAGTCGATGTTTAGTTTTATCACCTTCATACTCGAGGACGAGTATAGATTAAGCTTGGGGATGTTGATGCATGTAAAATGCATACATGAACTTTGCATTATATTACTTATATTTCAATCACATTTGCATCATATAAGGGTTATATCATTGTTTTATATTGATTTTGGGAATATTTCACAATTTCCCCATTTTTCTGGAATTAACCCTGCACTGTCAAAAACACTATTTTTCAATGTTTTTACCTTTCAGGGACCCAAACGACGTCCCAATGACCTAATATTTTGCGGGGATCATTTTGTGGAAGGAACAAAGCGTAGGAGCGAAGGAAGCGAATAAACGGAGACCCGAGGGCCAAAAGAGGTGGGCCCACGCGGCCAGATTCCTTGGCCGCGTGGGACCCCCCATCTTGGGCCTCGTGGCTCCGATGCCGTCCATTTTCGTCTCCGTGGCTTTGTCTTGACCTAAAACCGACTATAAAAGTAGTCCCCCGAGGGAGGAGGTGGCGGAGAAACACAAAACCACGAAACAAAGAGTCAGAATGCTGCCGCCGGAGAAGATCGGAGGGGGGAAACGCCACCCGAATCACCTCCGGAGGGCTCCACCCCCCTCCGGCGTGTTCATCATCAACATCTACAGCAAGATCATCTCCATCTCTCCACTGTAAACTCTTGGCAAACATGATATATGATGCAGTATACTATTCCCTTGATCTATTGTGTCTCCCCATCTATGTTTGAGAAGTGATTTGTTCATGGCAATAGTGAAATAGTTCGTGATTGGTTGCATACAAGTTTTGTTATCTTTTATGATTATCTTTATGTACAATATATGAGTGCACGCGTATGTTGGGGAATGCATGTAAGGTGATCACCGGTAATATAATGGAGTGATGGAGACTTGGGGGGACATGTAAACCTGAGACCTAGTCATGAAGTTACTTTATTGGGGGATATATTTAGGGGACCTTAGAACTTAAGGCTATGGTGGGACTTTTATGTCTTAATAACTCTTGTGCAGTCATTTTCTTGGCCATAAGAACCATCATAAGGGGTTTTAGTTCATTTACTTGGCTACACCTATTTGTGGCTACTTCCTAGAAGAAACAATTAAGGCTGATACATGTGCTTCACTAATTGTGACAACCACACGAATGAAATAACAATTGCTAGAACATTTGCTCCGTTGAGATATTTGCTACTTGCTACTTTGAGAAACTTGCTATAAGAAACTTGCGTTTGAAACTTGATTGAGAAACTTGTTACTAGATAAACCCATTCCACATCACTTGCTTTCATTAGTTAGTTCCTTTCATATTTAAACTTATTGCTTTGCACAAACGGCCATATAAGAGGGTTATAGGGCTTTAGAGAATAAATAGTTTACCTTCAGCTCCTCGTGGGTTCGACGCTTAAATACTTATCGAATTGTGCTATAGTGATTCCTTGCTCTTGGGGATTATCAACTGCTCCTCAAGGAGACGAGCAACGCCAGAGCTGCAGCTAGAGAGAAAGCCAAGCTGGCACAAATGGTGATAGATGGGAAGACTCCGTTGTATCCTGGGTGCCGACCACAGGATACGCGCTTGCAAGTAACGCTTGATGCTCTGGAGATGAAGGCGGAAAACTGATGGACCGACGTGAGCTTCACCAAGAACTTGAAAATGATGCACGATCGTCTTCCCGAGGGGAACACATTGCCAACTAGTATCGAGGATGCCAAGAGAGTCGTGTGCCCTCTTGACCTACCGCACGTTAAATACTACGCCTGCATCAATGATTGCGCAATTTATCGGGGCGAGTACAAGGACATAACCGCATGTCCAGTGTGCGGCCAAGGACGGTACAAGAGTATTGGGAACAAGAAAGTTCCTCAAAAAGTGGTATGGTACTTTCCTATCACACCCCGTCTGCAGCGGTACTTCGTGGACCGTAAGGAAGCGAAAATCATGCAATGGCACGCAGAAAGGGAGAAGCCCGAAGAAGATCCGGAGAAGGGCAGGATCCTGACACACCCTTCAGACGCTAGCCAGTGGGAAGCATTGGACCGAGCCTTCGAAAATTTCAGGGGCGACGCAAGGAACATCAGGCTGGGTATGAGCACCGATGGACTCAATCCGTTCGGCAACCAAAGTAGCACGCATAGCACCTGGCCCGTGTTTCTATGGCCTTACAACCTTCCCCCGTGGCTGTGCACGAAGCAAAGGTACATACACATGAGTATTATCATTCGGGGGCCGAAACAACCAGGTGTCGACATACATCTGTATCCCGCGCTATTGAAAGAGGAGTTAGCCATGTTGTGGGAGACGCCAGCCCGTACGTGGGATGCATACACTGGAGATTATTTCGACATGAGAGCCACGTTGCTCACGACGGTGCAGGACTATCCTAGTTGCTCATGTGTATCGGCCCAGGTAGGCCACGAATTCTGTGCATGTGTCCGGTGCATGGATGAGACCCTGCATCTCCATCTACCAAGGGATCTCGGGTCTTCGAAAACCGTGTACCCAGTCACTCGAAGGTGGCTTCGCATGGATCACCCGTGGATGAAACGCGGTGACCTGTTCAATGGTGAACACGAGCCCGAAAGAGCCCCGCGCCCGAGATGCGCCACAGAAATGTGTTCAACCCACTTACAAGTGGGCCCACCCTGCGTTGCCTCTCTCTCTCTCTCTTCCCAAATTCGAGTCCATAGAGCAGAACCGTGATACGTCTCAAACGTATCTATAATTTTTGATTTTCCATGATGATATTATACCAATTCTTACATGTTTTGCATCTACTTTATGTCACTTTTATACTTTTTTGGGACTAACCTATTAACAAGATGCCGAAGTGTCAATTCCTGTTTTCTGTTGTTTTTGTATTCCAGAAAAGCTAGTCAGGAAATATTCTCGGAATTGGACGCAATTTCACGGAGGGTCCTATTTTATCAGAACACACCAGAAAGTCCAAAGGAGCAACGAAGAGGAGCCAGGAGGGCCCCACATGCACCTAGGGCGCGGGTCCCCCTGGCGTGCCCTAGGGTGGTGTGGGCCCCTCGGGGCTCTCCAGCCGCCGCCCTTTCGCCTACTTATTCCCCCCGATGCAAAAACCCTAGATACCCGAGCCATATTCCACGAAAAGGTCCAGAGACACCGCCGTCGTCAACCCTAGCTCGGGAGGGTCTAGAACCTCTTCCCGGCACCATGTCGGAGAGGGGAATCATCACCGGAGGGCTCTACATCACCATGCCTGCCTCCGGAGTGATGCGTGAGTAGTTCATCCTTGGACTACGGGTCCATAGCAGTAGCTAGATGGTTGTCTCTCCACTTTGTGCCATCATGTTTAGATCTTGTGAGCTTCCCTACATGATCAAGATAATCTTATTGTAATTCTACATGTTGTGTTTGCTGGGATCCGATGAATATTGAATATTATGTCAAGTTGATTATCAATCTATCTTATATGTTATTTATGATCTTGCATGCTTTCCGTTACTAGTAGATGCTCGTAACTCCAAGAGAGAGTATTTATGCTAGATAGTGGGTTCATGCCTCTGGTAATCTGGGAGAGTGACAGCAACTTCTAAGATTGCAGATGTGCTGTTGCCACTAGGGATAACATAACAATGCTATGTCCACGGTCATATGTATTTGTTTACATTACGCACTTTACTTAATGCAATTATCCGTTGCATGCAACTTAATACCAACGGGGAACTCGGATGACAACCTGGCGGTGGATTATTAGTCATAGACGTTGTTTGATAACGGTCTATGTATTTTGTCGTAATGCCCAATTAAATATCGTAGTAGTCATCATGTCATATATATGCATTGTCATGCGCTCAATATTTGTCAATTGCCCAGCTGTAATTTGTTCCTCCAGCATGTTAGTTATCTTTTATGGAGAGACATCTCTAGTGAACTGTGGACCCCGGTCCATTCTTTTACATTGATTAAACAACCACAAACTGCAAACATTGTTCCTTTTCATTCTCTGCAATTTATTACTGTTTTCCACACTATACGTTTAATCCTTTGTTTTCAGCAAGCCGGTGAGATTGACAACCTCACTGTTTCGTTCGGGAAAAGTAGTTTGATTATGTTGTGTGCAGATTCCACGTCAGTGCCGGATTCCCTGGTGTTGCGCCGCATCATAATTCGCCATTGACAACCTTCAGAAGTGCCGCTGCTCCTACTGGTTCGATTAAACCTTGGTTTCATACTGAGGGAAAACTTGCTGCTGGACTGCATCATACCTTCCTCTTGGGGTCTCCCAATGTCGTGGTGGGTAGCACGGCATATCCATCAAAGACGGAAAAGAGTATGGGGCAGGCGACGATCGGATGCTCGCGCGGGATTGGGCAACAAACATGCAAACACACGTCGGTTACCCAGGTTCGGGGCCCTCCTTGTGGAGGTAACACCCCTACGTCCTGCTCTTCTTGTTTCTATTGATTGATCACAGATCGAGCTACAAGGTTGCTCCTGGAGCTGTATGGCGGTGGTGCCGGCTAGAAGTGTCCAGCCGGCTAGAGGTGGAAGACGATGATCTACGTATCCGTGTGTCCTGTTCGACGTGCCTCGCGCAGGAGGCCCATGCACGCCTTATATAGGCAGCGTCTAGGGTTTTGGGTTACAAGGAGATTACACGATTGCCCCTATGACATCACTACTCTGGAGCCGGCTGGTACTATCTCATCATTACACTGTAGCTGTAACGTCCGACAGGAGCTGGACGATCTGGGCCTACCAGTACGGACTGGTCGGTTGGTAGAAGCCGGCTGCTCTAGCCGGCCGTCCGCCTCCGGGTAGGCTAAGCGGCTCGCTTCATCCGGCGGGCTTCAGGCGGCATGCTGTAGCCGGCCCTTGCAGTTCTTGAAGAAATGGTCCCCTTAGGGATATCCGGGGTTCATATCCCCGACACTAGCCCCCGAGATCGTGGAGTCTTGCCGGC